>JARJLG010000003.1:1200000-1522752 GCA_029448575.1 Mycena maculata
CGAACCGTCGCGACGGCAACGGGCGGCAGCCCTAACCAATTCCACATCGTGGCCCTCATTCGGATTCTTTCGTGGCCCTAGAGTCACCAGGTTTTCCGTTTCGAGGCGCCGACTTAATGCCATAATACAGCTACCACTTCGGTGGAGCCAGTTAACGGTGCTGGCGTTGGCGTTCTACGATCGGAACCCTCGGTCGGCACTCACAAGTGATGGAGCCCGGCTGATTCTCTCCCGATGTCCCGAGCTTCGTATTTGCAGTCTGAACATCTTCGATGATTCGGTCGGAGAGAAATCCGGGATGGATTCTATCATCGAGTATCCTTTCTTGAACACACTCGAACTTACAGGGTGTTGCATAAAAACATGCAGTCGCGAATTTCACGCAGCCTTGTTTGTTCGCGTAACGAAGTTGATCCGCTGATGGTCGCATGGTCAGGTGGTCTACTGCGTCTACAGCGAAGACGACGAAAACATTTATCAAAATTCCACATAAAAATTCGAGAGGGAATTCTTGCAGAGAAGTCTCAGGAAGCAAACAGGTCAAAGTTGGCTGTAGGCCTTCACCCAGGGCCTTGCCTTTATCATGGCCATCATTAGGATCAAGGTTTTTACAAGGACAAACAAGGCCGTGTGAAATTTGTGACTGCATGTTTTTATGCAACACCCTGTAGATGTATCGGCGCCCCAGTATTTAATCCTCAACGGTTTTTCAAGAGTATTTTGCTGCCTGACTTACGGCATCTCAAAATTCGATGGTCACATTCAGACTCTCATGACGAGCTCTCCTTTTCGTATCTCCTGGCCATTTCGACGCAATTGGAGAGTCTCGATATCGAACTGGGTGCTTTTTCAAAGGCTTCATTGCTCGGACTCCCTCGTGGCCTACCTCACACCATACAACGGCTCAAGATCAATCATGCCTGGTCGGCGAGGGACATCGTGGACGACGACATTTTGGCCGCTCTCACCCCGTCCGCCGGCCTTCAATCTCTCCCCTGTCCCGCCATACAGGAATTCATCCTCTCGCGATGTGCCGCCTTCTCTGATGCGGCGCTTTTGCATTTTATAAAGTGTAGGATGACAGCGGTGTCCTGTACCCCCCTGCAGCGTGTCGAGCTCCGGGGTTGTACCCAGGAAATGCAGCTCGACCTATCCGCCGAACTTCAGCCATTCGTAGATACCGGCCTCATTGTTGCGCTCGGGTACAGTCCATCAGTCACAGCGTTTCCGCATTTTTCGCCTTGGTCGGGATTAGAGGAGGACCCTTCGCAAGGAACTCCCATTAGTTTATAGGTATTCTACGGATGTTTATTCCTCATCGGCGGTTCAACTTTGACTCCGAGTGTAACCTCTGAGAGTCAACCGTTTGTTCGGACTCGGCCCAAAAAAATAGGCGTTTACATTTGCCTCCGTACATAACCTCAGCCTCGTATGAGTAATTTCGTAAGCAGGAAAAAAATTGTCTCCAAGGTCTATCTCGGATGAGACCGGCCCGACATGATCCGCGCTCCTAATCTTGGTTTCCTCAATGTCGGCCCGACTTCCGAGCCATTCTGTCTCTTTCTTTCACCTCCGCTTTCCAAAAAAAACTTCTCAAGACCACCTCACTCCAATTCCTTCCACAATTATGAGCTACCTCAGCATCCTCTGTCCCTTGGAATGCGATCAGATGATGAACCAGCCACCAAACGAGCCCATCGTCCTGAAGTCAACCACGCTGGTCGAAGATACAAATCCCGCTTTGGGGGCTTCCCTTAAAGTGAAAAAAGTCAATTTAATATGGACCTGCAATAGCTCTCATTTGTTTCGTGCCAAAGTTCACTGAGACGGCGATGACGTGCCACTCGATGCCGTGTTGAAGATGGATCTGAATGGCAAACGAAAGAAGGATTTTCTCAAGGAAGCTATCGAATACCAGACTCGAGCGAAGGATTTGCAAGGTCTCATCTTCCCCGTTTTCTATGGCTGCTTCCAGGCCAGGATTGGACTAACTACGATCACTTGCCTGGTCGTAGAGTACTGCGGCGAACCGATGGAACAGTTCTTGGACGAGATCGACAATCCTTTTCTGTGAGCCTCTGCTTGCAGTATAACCTTCATTGTCGTCTCACCAACTATATATCTCAGTGGCGAGCTTCTATTGGCCGTCGCTTGGATGCACGAGCATGGCTTGCGCCATGGGGATCTTTGTGAACGTAACATCCTTGTGCACAACCGGCATCCTAGGATAATAGGGCTGGAATCTGCGGAGAGTCATGACTGTGGGCTTCTCGTTAAGGCTGCCCATGGAGCCATTATACCGATTTCTCAGGAGTTTGGGTGTGATGAAATTCATGATCTGGTAAGGCGGATGGGTTTCTGGAGACCTGGTAATCTATATTTCGCGCGGGCTTCTTCTAAACTCTGAACTCACTGTTTTTGGTCATTTCAAGCTACCTTGTATTTCTGCGCCGCCAACATCATCAAAAACGTCGTTGATTCGGCAGACTACCTTAAACGGTGCATTCCCGTGTATGCAGATCACTGGAGGTCAAGCTTGGAAGAGGAGGCGGATATCCTCTACGAAACTCTGCGTCAAGAGCGGTTGCTGACGTACGGAACGGACAAGCTTTCAGGTGTGTGTGCGCGTCTCAGAGTCTGATTTCTTCGCCTTGACAATATACGTGTCCACTCAGAGTGTAAAACCCGTGTCGATTTTTTTCGGCCCGAATGTTTCGACTCTTGATGACATTTCGTTCCTCAATGCCATGTCGAGCGCACGGAATCTTATGGTTTCATATTGACCATCTTTTGTCGCACGAAGCTGTTGGCCATGGGGAAGAAGAATATATTGCTTTATACGTGTGTTTCAATTTGCAGTCTCCAAGACTTGCTAGATCCAGGTCCACCTCCGAATCGCAATTTGAATACAGGGGAAAGAGACGGAAAACTGCGCCTACGGCGTCTCGTCGCCCAATGACTACCGCCTAGTCGTTGGCTGTTTCGCGGCCGGGTGCAAAAATCCGTAAAGCCGCCGAAGGAGCGTCCTTCAAGGTGGGGTGAGTGATGTCTCGAATGAAATGTTTCAAAACATATGTGCGGTCAAGTCCGGGCACGTAAGCATCATCGGCACCATCCAATTCCCCCCACCAGTCATCGTTCACGGTAGGAAGGTCGAGGGTGTAGTACGGAAACCGGTCGTTCCTCAACGGGACCGCGTCGGGATATCCTACGCATGGTATATGCCAGGAATACGAATATCGCCAGAGAAATGTTCTTCTCGCGTGTGCTCAGCAGACATGAACAAAGTCTGGCCGCTCCTTCAGAGTTGTAATTGGTGAGAGCAGCGATACGTATGTCGATGAGCCAGACTCTTGCGCCATCTCTGGTAAATGTAGCACAGTTTTTTGTCAATGCAGCGAGAATGCAGTTATTGCCTACGTAGTACCTGCGTACTCAGTAATCCTATATCATCTGGACCTGTTCGACAACATCCCCCAGCAACTACGCCAGCCCAGAGGCCGCGTTCTGGTCCTGCTTGGATTTTTGCAACGATCTCTGCAAGCTTTTCCGCCCAAACGTCGCCCTGGTCCTTCACTATCCACGTCTGCGACACGGGATCGTAGATATCGCCCCCGTTCGGATATATTACCAGCCAAGGATGGTTCTGCTCCAGAAATTCCTGCACGGCGTCTTCCATATCGACCAGAATGCCCGGGATCATCTCCGTCTCCGTGCAGTTGATGCCCAGGGCAGATGGTGACGGGAGGAGCGCAGGAGCAGTAAGACGGGGGCCTTCCAATGCAGCAGCGACCACAACCCGCACAGGGACCTTACCACTATCGCCTTCGCCCAAGGCCTCTGGGAACTTCCCGCCCGGGAAAACGAGGCTAATCCACCAAGGTTTGCCTTTGACGTGGCGCTGCTCGAGGGCGGCCATCGCCATCCGGATCGCTCGGATTTCCCGTACGAGCGGGACCGTCTCGAAGGCGATAAAGTCGAGCGCGTCCCATGCCGCTTCGTTGTCCGAGAAGACACAAAGTCGCTCGAAATGAAAGCGCGCGAGCGCCTCAGTTGCCTCCTCTTCTTGCCTCCGTCCTTCATCGTCTTTCGGGAACGCATTGCGATTCTCGCCTCCAGGTGTATACGCTCGGGGGCCAAACGGGGGTGGGTAATAACCGTCGAATTCCTGCGCCGGGGTGAGCCCTGCACCAAAGGGGCCCAGTGAGAGCGCGATCTTGACCCTTTCCAAGTCGTTGGAGGGATCGGGGCTCTTCCGCTCTTCGCAGAACCGCGATCTCGCCTCGGCGGCGAGCTGCACGCATTTCGACATGATCCTGCGAGCATCGACAGCGGAGTAACCGGCCTTTTCGAACGTCGAAAGCGAGCATTGGTATCTGGAACCCAGTTTCAGTAAATAGTCTTAGCCGTCTTGAACGAGGTCGAACGTGGATGTCAGGATTATCCGAGCACCGGCGCGCAGGAACGCCAAATGCGCGTCAACGATGACCTCGGGATACTCGATGGCTGCCTTGGCGGACCATAGAGGTGTGTTGGAGATGTCCAGGCCGAAGGTTTGCTCTAGAGTAGTGCCCTAACACAAAAACCGGATTGATATGTACCATGGCAAGTATGTACCGGCCGAGTATGCAGCTCGGCTTGACGCACCAAACCTCCGTCCATAATTACAATTCTCTTCTCTTCATCGACCGGTGAGCTCAAGGGAGACGAATAAAGAGGAAGAGTGACCGATGCCATCGGAAAAGAAAGCAAGTGTAGAACAGCAGCAACAACAAAATTAATCCATTAAATTAGATCTACAGTTCGACGTCGTACAAGGAAAGGATCGCTGCATATCAATGCAGTATACCTCTACAAGATGCCCATTTAAGATAAAGAGAGATTATTGATCGTGGTACATCTCGCCACGGAGATTCGTTGTGCTCTGCATCATGCCGTACGAATTGCTATTGTCCATCCACCCTTTTCGGTGAGCGTCCTCCTGCTTGTACTGCTTGGGTAGGAACCATAAGCCGGCGGCGTATAGGACCGGGAGCAGCTAACCAAGGATGAGAGATCGTGAGTGTCATAATCGAGGAGGTGGGGTGAAGACGTACGATGCTCCACAGCAGCCATACTGTGTGGATCCCCTCTGGGACTGTTCCAAGCCCCGTGAAATTGGGCCACTCCTCGTTGTAACCGGTACGAATCTGGTACATGGACAACGCGATGATGGTGAGACCAAGGACAGCATGGAAGTAGTTTTGCGGCGGGCGCCTGGTCGAGTTTTTGGGCTTGACGTAGTGGATGAACGCGCCGAGACCGCATTGAACAAGATAAAGCGCGAAGAGGATGATGCCACATTCCTGCGCCGTGTCAGCAACATGAATGACAGCGCGCAATTGTAGCAATACTCGCCTTGTGCTTGTCCAAGATCTTGGCCCCAATTGATCCAGAGGCCTGGAATCCTAGGACGATACCAATGAGAATGGCAGGACCGGCTACGTATGTGGATCAGTTCAGTGGAAGACAATGATCTGAATGAACTGACCTATCGCAAATTGCGCGATCCAGTGGCCAGTGTACCAAGTCGGAGTGAATGTGCGCAAATACCGGGCCAATAAAGCCCCGGCCGGCAGTAAAAGGGCAAACCCGACGACACAGAAAATAGCGTGGGCAACGACCATGCGTTGGTAAGGTGTTAATGGGATGTCATCGGTAGGACCGCTGGACGCGCTTCCAGAATTCGAGTAACCAGACTTTGACGTCGAAGTTGAAGTCGAACTGGCAGCAGCAGTAGTCCCAGCCGTAGTCGATCCTGTCAAGGACTGGCTCAAGTCGAGGACGACGAAGCCGTAGTCAACGTGTTGCTGCAGAGTCGCAGATGGGTCGGACGAATCAGGGTTTGTGGTACCGAAACCATAGATGAGGTTTTGGGTCGTGGCACCGTTAGCCTAATGAACCCTAAGTTTCAAAATGAAGCGGTAGTGAAAGCATCACGACATACAGGGATCGTATACACAAAGGCAGAATTGCCGGACGTCTATCAATACCCATTTACTTCAGCCTCATATAACCTCAATATCCGAAGAGGACTGACAGTGCTGAGAGTGGTCGACAAGGTCGCCACCCGGGGCGGGTCGGAAACCAACGTTGGTTGAATCTCACTAGGAGCTTGCCGTTGCGAAAGAGTGACGGAGCCGTCCGAGTTGCCCCACATTATCACCATCGGCGTGTTAGACATCTGGCTTCCGAAACCCCTGCGAAACGGTCAAGAAAACATCAATGCAGACGTGAAAGGTACCAACATGCCCATCCACCCAACAGTACGCACACCAGTGCCCGTTAGAGTGTCTAAAGGTTGATTTCAGTTACGGGTGTAATTGATTCAGAAAGCGCAACGTACATTGCACTGTCGAGCCGTTCAAAACGGCACCAATACACATGTTCTGAATCGATATTAGTGCCGAGACTAATACTCAACAAGAGAACGTACACTGCCGACGCATTTGTAGTCTCCTGTAGCGTCTCGTCGAGAAATTTCCTTCATCCAGTCAGCCTTAAAACCGCAAACGCCGAATTCAGTGGCGCACAGTAGATTTGTGGGGAATAGAAGAGGCAGACGCCAGCGCAAGGCAAAAAACCGGGAGTAAAAGACGGGCCATAGTTAAGTGGGAGAACGGGGAAACAGGTTCAGAACGACCGCACATGGCTTATAAGACACCGACTTTTGATTTGATTTGGTCGCCAGTAATCTAATGAATCCCCATTAGGTTTCAAGGACGCGAATTGATGCACATGGCATCAGTGTACCTTGATTCACTGTACTGAGGGTAAATAATTTACTACTAAATAGTGCTTGACATGGGCTATAGGAAACAGCTGCGGAGTAGACTTGGCGGGGGAAATGGGCCGAACCATCGCAGGAAGAAAAAGGATTACCATCACAACCCATTTTTAGCCTTGATTTTCCCAGATCTCTTCTGCGTCCCGTCACTGTCAAACGTTGGTCAAACGCAAGTCAGCTTTGCCCCCTTTGAGCAACCTCCGAGCAGAATTCCGACTAGTATGAATAATTCTAGCCTCAAGAGGACCGCGGCATGTATACTGACGTGCTGCATAACGAGTATGCTCAAAATACGGCTCATCGAAGGGAGAATCAAAGTGATCATCCAGATGGATTGGCGTTATCTGAGTCGAAGTACGTATCGAGGCAGCCATCCACGCCACGCCAGTCCCGCGCATGTACATGCAGTGACAGAATCCACACCGATGTTATGGTTTTCTCCGTGCCCTGTGGTCGTCGGACCGGCCCCCACCAATCCGGTCAAGCAACGACGCCGCCCGTGCGTCAACGCGACGAGGCTCCCTTGACGAAGAAGACGCCGTCGCCGCACCCTTGATGCTCCAACCGCCCGGTGGAACATGCTCGCTATCTGCCGCAGCCGCGGATGCAGGCTGCGCAGCACGTCGGGCCGGAGTCGGATTAGGACGCTGCTCTGATCCATTTGATGTGGATGCCATCCGGCTCAGCAGCGAAGGCTCGCTGTCTGTCCGCACTCTTTTCGGTGGCCGAGGAGAGCTGTCCGGTCCAAGGGTACGCTTGGGGGTACCGTGCTCGTTCGAGCTCGAGCGAGAAACAGAGGTTGATGCCACGGGTGTATTGGGAGCCGGAAAGGAACGCCGTAATTGAGCAAGTCCAGGTGGTCGACGTATCGCGACGGGCTTTTGTGATGTTCCTCCCACCGCAGGCCCAGTCTTGTTAGACCCGTTTGGCGGGGTTTTATCTTGCACGGCTAAAGACTGCTCAAAACAGAGAAGAGATGGTTGGAGACAGACGGAAGGAACAAAAGCAGCCCACTGCGAACCCTGATAAGTTCTTGTATGTCTTTGAATTCCTCAGACTTGGCCCGAAGAGTTTCTAATGGAGAGCGAAGATGTGCAGGCACTATCCACCCGTCTGCTTTGCGCTGGTGAAACCTTGTCAAGCTTGAATTCTAGGTGCATGCTAGTGGGCACTCACACGCAAACACGCCTGTAGTAGCACCTTACACGCGTTCCGGGATCGTTCGTGTGCTATACCAGAGGTCGAGAGGCACTGTCTTGACTGAGCCTATTATGCCAAGGGAGACGAGGAGGACTAACCTCGAACACGATGGGTGATGCCTCAACGGACAGTACAGAAAGCTGAGTCGAGTCAGGTCCCTTCTCGCCTTCTTCACATGCAGCCAAAGTTTCCGCCATACTGCAGATGATAAAATTTCGGTCGTCCTCGGAGTACTTTTGGATGGTCACTTTCGAGACGAGAGTAGGCAGGTAAAAGCGGAGGAGATCTATTGGAGATCCCAGGGATTTCTCAATGGCGACGTAAGCCATCAAGTCCATGTAAAAGCGAGTCGTCGCTAATGTGGATCCGTCGGCCTTGAGGCAAGTCTGCGCTTTTTCAAGCAGGGTAAGAAGTAGAGCTTTGCCTCGCGCAGACCCGGGGCGGAACGAGGGGAGGGACAACAGAAGCTGTTTGACGATAGTGTCAGTATCCGTCGGTGTTAATTTCGGGATTGCCTGTTGCGCAGATGGTTAAATGAGGAGCTATGACGGGAGCGTATATGCGAACCGTCAAGAGTCCCTCGACGAGCACAGCTTCCGCCTCGCTGTCTGGAACCGCGTGCTGCTCCACAATCACTTGTTTAGCCTCGTCGGTGAGGAAAGCTAGAACAAGTGTCCGCAGGCGATCCCGCATGTATATTTCGTCAGGGTCGGCCGTAGCATCTACTGCGGGCATAATCTGGTCACACAGGACGCCCAAGGTGACGCGAGGCTGGAGATTCAAATGCGCGATTAGAGCCTGCTTCACGACCACGACCTCATCCGGTTCATCTAATAAAAATTGAACGCAATCCAAAAGAGGTGTGGAGATTTAGCTGGCGCACCGCTCTGGAGTAGCTGCAATAATACATCCGTGTTCCGCTTGACCCACTTATTGGCCACCTTTGAAACTGCAGTAATGGCGTCGTAGCCCTCTTTTCGAACCTGCGAAACCCGTAAGTTTCCGTGGATCCAGGAAGTAAGTATCATGGCGAACAGTGGCAGATTGGTCCTCGCATAAGTCATATACGGCGTTGATTGCGGCCTCCTCCTGATCAGGAAAGTCATTGAACAGGTCCGGGATATTTTTCGCCGCGAGGATCTTAAGGGCGGTATGGGGCGTGTGCGTTAGATCTATAAGTTTGTTCAAGGCTTTTCGTCGCTGCGGAGTAGACTCAGAGGTTGGCGGTTCTTCGTCACTCGGAGGACGCGCACCAATGCACCAGATTTCTCGGGATTCCCGTGTGCTTGTCGGATCAGTTCTGCAGACGGCATATAGATGAGAAAGGCCGTGAAACTGAACACACACACCTCGGACCTCTCGTTCCTCGCGGGCACTGGGCTCCATCAGCAAATGGGAGTGAGAGAAGCCGAAGACGTCGATTATAAACATGCCAAAATACCGACCTCGATTTGCTTTCTTTTTTTCTGAGCGTCGAGAAGAAAAACTGCAAGTATGGTATGTATGCGTATGCTAGTAGGGTATGCAACAATGGATCAAATCAAACGTAATGGCTGGCCCTCCGCTGGCTTTCCTCAGGGTCCACAAACAACGCTTCAAACTCCTCCGGCGTCTGTCCAATGACACCAAACGCATTCTGTAGTGTGTGCCCGAGCGATTCGAGCTCGACCGTGACGCCCTTCATAGTGAGGGCGTACGCAAAGAAAAGGAGCTGGCGGGACCCCTTGACATCCCGATTTCGCATAACGTCCAGCTTCCGGATCGCCGCGACCTGAAAGAAATAAGGCGCAATCGAAGATCAACGGGCAAGTACGCACGAGACGTTGACGCGAGGCCTCAGCGGGAGGGAGATACGGCGGCAGAGGCGCCTTCAGCCGGAACGCGGAGGCCAGAGTCGAGAAACTGAGGATGATATTCCCGACCATCTCATAGTCTCGCAAAACGACTTTGGATACTTTTGTAAAGACAATCGTTTACACGTATACAAAGTCTTGGATTTATCACACCCCTGCTCTGAGGAGCGACATCCATCAGTGATGCGTGATCTCGGCGCGATTGCCGTTCCCGTTTTGGCGATTCTCGCTCAAAGGGGAAGGCCAATCGAAGGCCAATTAAGAGCGCGCCGTAGCGCGCCTCGCGATAAACACGCGTCCATTGGATTTATTGAGCATATTTTAGGGTAGTATAGTAAGGACCATGGGCTATTCACTGGCAAGGGGGGGAGGAGACGCGTCGGGCGTACGTCTCGATTGAGCGAAAATCGCCACGGGAACGGCAATCGCACCGAGATCACTCATCACTTGATGGATGTCGCTCCTCAGAGCAGGGGTGTAACAAGTCCAAGACTAACCATCTCACGCCGTTCCTTGTTGACAGGAAGGATAAGGTCTTGTCGAACGGGCTAGCTTGAAGTCAGCGTGGGTTATACAACAACAGGCCGAAGGGGCTCACAGTATACCATACCCGCTTTCACAGTGCTGCCTCGAGCTCGGATGTTGGCCAGAGCCCCCGGAATATTACTTAAGAGCAGTTGTACTTCTCATACATAGGTGCGCGGTACAGGCGCAGTAACGGTCTACTAGCGGTGAACACTTCGCTCCCAGCGTAGGGAGAGGGTGGGCTCAACGACGGGGAAAGGCGCTCCGATGAAGGAAATTCTCCAAAAGGATACTAGTATAGGTGAAGAACAGGGATAGGAACCTCGTTTGGGTCGGGGGGAAAAACAAGCTCCTTGGTAACTATGTCTCGGCCGTGAGGATATGAGATTCGCACCCTCGTATCCGCCAGAACAGTCAGCGCATTGCACTCCTCCCATTTCCCGGTCAGACCCAAAATCTTGATTACAATGCCCCTTTGACGCCAGTTTTCCATGATAGATTCGGACCCGTGCCCGCATACACCAATGTAGAAGTTCCACGTGAAGGGATTAGAGTTTTGGAGGGATGGAGGGAACATAGAATGGTAGAAAACTTTCAGGTTGTCCACGTCTTTCGATCGAAGAATCACACCAGGTGGGGGAAAGGGCCTAAAATGTGCAGCACGTTGACTTTGCGTCGCAAAAAAAGGTAGTGAGAACGCACCCCGAACACCACACCCGCCTGTGAGATGGCCAGGAACTCCCGGAAATGCTCTTCTACTTGCTGGTAGCTGGCCAGGTGTAGAGCATTCTCGACAATCGCGCGACGTTGTTCGGTGCTGGTGCCGGGGTAGATAGCGGCGACAATGTCGAGGATATCTGCCATTGGCTGATACAAGATTAGAATGTGATACAGGATGGACTACGGTAGTGACAGGCGGAGGAGGTACCGTCATCTTTGTCCTCGACATAGTGTTGGGAATGGCCATGTCTTCGGCCAAGCGCTAGCAAGTATGCGTGGAATACTTACTTGTATCCGGGTTCTTTCACTATGTGCTTTTCACCATATATAGTAATTTTGCCCTTTTTCGGAATCGAGGGTTTAGTTTCTGTACAGCCACCCCCTGTCTTTCTTTAGAGCCAACATCAGTCAGGAGCAGTGTTCTATGAACTTGATAAAACCAATTCATGTTGTTCAAGCAAGAGGATTATGTAGGCTTGACTTTATTTCATATTCCGAGGTAATGGCCCTGCCGGGTGGAGCCTGGATACCCCGGAATTTGGTCATGCCCATCACACACTGCGGGCAATTCCCATAACGGTCAAAATCGAACCGCCACTGTGACGGTTAGCTCCTGGTTGCCCACCGGTTGCCCAACAGTAGCCCTTTGCGGCAGGGCGGCAGAAGCTCGGCTCACATGATCCGCGAAATCGCCACATGTCGTGTCACTTCTCTCCACCCACGCACATCCGCCTACGACCGCCAGCTCTGAGGACCCACTGAACCCACCACGGGGAGGAAGAGTCAAGACAGGGACCATGGGAAGGAACTTGTCAGGGAGAAGTTGCGACGCAGGCCCACGACCGCCACAATTCCCAAGGAGCAGATAGAGGGGTGCGAGCGGCGGATGTGTGAGGTACGATATATTAGTATGCGCTTCTTTCTAATTCTCACCGTATTTGTAGCGCGTCTCGCAACCCCCACGCTACTGGTGGCCTTGAGTTTCTTCACTACCCACTCCACACCGCCCACATCCACGACCCCGGTAACGCCACGTCAGGCGCCGTGTAGGCGAGCCCACGCAAAGCCCTGCGCCTCTCGGTGCTCCTCAGGACGTCCTTCGGCCCCGCGAAGCTCCTCACTCTCGCACCCACGCTCGCACCCGCGCCGGCGCCCTCCCACGCATGGGCTTCGACAGACACACCTGACAGCGGCGTGCATGTACCGCACTGCGACACCATGCGTCGCGCGGCCGACGAGCGGGCTCTTGCCATACAAGCTGCTCAAGGCGGATGTGCACGTGAACACGGACGGGGGCGGCGACGAGCACGGGTATGGGGCGGGGGGGCAGGGAGTGAGCGGGATGGGACGAGCTCGTGGACGGGGGCGCAGCAAACTCCGGTGTCATGCTGAACCACAACGGCAGCCGACTCGACCTCGGATTTCTTCAAGCACAACACTGCATGCCGCCTGCACTCGTGAAACTGGCGTGCCCAGGGCCGGGCCCAGCTCTCTCGCACCAATCCTCTGCATTGTCCCGAGTTCCGTCCATCTGTGCACGATAGGATACTGTAGCTTGTGGTAACCTCGAACCCAGATAGAACAATATGATGCATGTTTTCGAAATCTATGGTGCGCAAACTGGATAGGACTAGTTGTGGGATGCGGTATCAAATGAAATCTACACTGAGTTACTCCTCCATCGCATCATCACCGTCCATGGCGTCGCCGTCCTCCTCAGAAGCGTCTTCTTCATCGTCCGACTGGAGGTTCCTCTTCATCTGGTCCATTTTCTCTGCAGTCGGCAGATCATACAGCACGAGGACATCATTCCCGTACTTGTCCATGAAGGTGACCTCGTCCATGTTCTTCCAGTCCTTCTTTGTCAAGTGCTGCTCGAGCGGCAAGGCAATGGGTCCCTTCTTTGCATACGCGTGGCGCATGGTGACTGGCAGTGCGTTAAAATATTCGGGATCGAACCAGTTGAGAGGTACTCCCGGTACCGGGAGGCGCTGCGAGATATCAGAACCGGTGACATCGTGTGGGTCCGCCGTGCGCTGGCGTTCCTCCTTCACCTGGGCGGCCAAACCAAGCGCTTGAATTTTTTTAATCCGTCCAACGTCCACTATGTCACGTATCCACATCTCCACCTTCTTACTGCGTGCGTTCTTCTTCTTACGAAGGTATGCGGTAACTTGCTTAGTGCCGGGCTTGTATTCCACTTCGTCATCAGAGTTGCACTCTGCTTGGGCGGTCAGCTCGCCAACCGCCTTCGGGTAGCCACTCTCGAGCATGTAAACGGTCCTGTTATCCGCCAACTATATCACGATTAATAAATTGAATTAATCAATAGATAAATATCACGTACCCGAGTGCGATGAGAATAAGTATTTTTGTTTGCGATGGTGAGATCCAACCTGCCTGGCTCTTTTATCTCTGCCTTCACCAGTTTCGAGATATAGGAGAAGACGAAGTTACAGTAGAAGCCGGTAAGCAGGACCCGATCCATTAAATTTGTCAGATTTGGGCCAAGACGACTGTATCCGTGCGCAGCGCACACCACCTGGAAGGTCTTGATGGCGACGCGTTCATGCACGATGTTGTACATGGAATCGGGACTCCCGAGAACATCAGGATTCCAATTGATGATTCCCGACACGATGACGGCAGAGTAAATGGTGTCAAGATCTTCATCGCTCATCACAACAATGTTCCGGGTTATGATGCTGCGGCTGTGGATAGTTTGTGGGTCGTTTCGGAAGAGGCGAATCCGCTTCTTGGCGTCTTTGTGTTTATATTTAAGGGTGGAGAGGAATTCGTCAATTTCCTCCGCTGTGCCAAAGTTCCGCTCGAAGTGGTCCATGGCTGCCTCATTGGGTGAAGATGGAAGGGAGTTGGCATTATACAGGCCCCAAAGCAGCCTTATATGCTGAACCATGGCACTCTAATGACGACAACAATATCATCAATGTCAAACAAAGGAGACAATGAAAGCTGCCACACCTGGAGGGATTTATCTCCATCCTCTACATCACCTCTCTTCAAGTGAAATTTGTCTCCCCGTTGTTTCTTTTTGCTGGGGGCAGGGGCTCCTTTCGCCTGCTTGTTCTTTGTCAGTGGCGGCGCGGGAGAGACCTGGTCACGGGTCCTTTTTCCCCGAGAAGTACTGGAACTTGCATTAGGAGTAGATGTTGACATGATTTCGTTCAATGGGAGTGGTGGAAGTGAAAACTGTGATGCGGAAGTCAAGAGCACAAAGACGAGCGTAGTTTGATCGGCACCTCGTGTGGTTGTCAGATCATGTGATCGTGTTTGCGGCTCGCGTGCCCTGCCCCGTCCTAGTATATTCTTTCATTCTAGCTACAAATAACATGTAACCCAGTTGCTAAACTCTAATAAATATTTAATACATCCACAGCACTGTCAACTACGACGGCCCCTATTCAACGACCAGCAAACAACAAGAATATCTTTCATAATTCCATATGTTCCCATTGGACGCTTAAGAACCGAAAGATGTGTCAAAATGTGTTCAGGTTCAATCAGAACAAAATTGAGTGAGGGGCTGGCATCCACAACTGCAGTTGCAAAATATTCGCAAGTGTCGTATGGGACTTTATTGCGAACAGGTCTGTGTACCTCCACCAGGAGGAAGGTTTTCAGATATCCTTGGAGTGGCATTTGCCATATTTTCTGAATGAATCCTGTGGCGTGCTTGTCCGATTTCGGCAGTTTGAAGTGGATACCACTGTTGCCTCGGTGAGATTTGTGATAACTGTACATATGCCCATCAAGCTCAAATTGGGAAGGCTCCAAAGCATGTCTAGGCATAATAAGAGCCCCTTCGGCATGTGGCATTTTGAATGCAGACTCCCATGGTTCTCCGGTGCCACACAGGTATTTCAGAAGTGAAGCATACTCAGTACGAGTGAGCTCTGTTCCGTGGGCCAAAATCTTTGCAACCTCAGAACCATTCAAAAGCTTCATTGGAGCCTTCCACCGGAAGGGATCCTTTGGCTGTAGTATGTGGGCCAATTTTGACATGGGCTCAGGAGATAGACCGGCACGCTGAACATCGTCATTCAAAACACCCTCAAGTAGTGAACGCCGGCACATTTGTCGTAACATCGTCAAATCAATTTCACCTAGTACGAGGCTCATGAGAATGTGTTATCCAATAATTATTATTGTAACTTACTAAGATGCCGGTTAGTCTTGATCTTGCCCAATCCACCATTCATTCGTTCTCCTGGAAATTCACTAAGAAGTGCAAGGGGTCCCCAGAATTTCATTTGATCTCCATTATGCATTGCCAAATGATGGTTTGGAACAGAATTAAATTCAGGAAATAATTGTGCTTTGGAGGTTCGATATTTCACATAATGATCCATATACCGGTCTGCCTCCGAGTTGGATGTTGAATAGGATGCAATAATATTTGTGCAAGCAACAAGGTCATGGAAATTTTTGAGCAACCTGTCTCCAGTCTCGCCTTCTCTCCACCAAACTTCTGGCATTATGAGGGGTAAGATGACTGTGAACAGCACAAGAAGGTCCTGGGCTTTCAGCTTCCCATGTTTTGCCTCACCCAGGTTTGATGGAGGACGTCCAACCCAAGTAGGAAGATCTACATCACGTATGCAGCTTCGAATCATTTCCAACTCATCTGCATTAAAGTTGAACACACTGGTGAGATCAGTGGGTTGAAATTCGGCATCCTCATCGTCACTATCATCATCATCATCATCGAAGAGCATTCCTGTGTAGGTTGAAGCAGTGGGGGTGGCAGATGCTTCCCGTTCTGAAGCATCTTCATCAACATCCATCCAATCATCTTCATCCTCCCCTTGTTGTGTTGGAGTCTCTGCCTGCTTCAAATCATCAAGTTCTTGTGATGTTTCTGATGCTTCAGATTCAGAAAAGACCTCATCCTCCTCAGCCTCTTTTAGATCCTTGACTGCCTTCTTTGTGCGGCCAATACCCCACAGAATACGGAGATGATGCTGGAGTATACCCTCAAGCCAGTTATGCAAATAGCCCAGTACAACATGACGGACTGGATCCCACTTGTACACATCGTGTGTAGGTGTCCATCGCACACCATTTTTCTTTGCTTCTTTATTCTGAGCTTGTATTGTTGACAGTGCCTTCCAGGCAAGAGCCTGGGCACGAACAGTAGGGCCATCACGGTAGTTCCATTTGGTCCAGTCGAGATTGTCAATCTGGGCTTTCCGTATGAGGCAGAACGAGCAGAAGCAATCTGCACTATGAGACACATAACCTGCGACTTTACGAACAGCCCCTAAATCTGCAATGAGAGGAAGAAGTCGTGCAAGAACAGGTACACCCTGGGGATTATCATGGGTTGGCAGCTCTTTTAGACCTTCTGCAAAGCTATTGATGGCCTCGGTGAGAAAAGGAAGGATGTGGGAAATTGTCCAGACATCTGGTGAGCCTGCTGGCGGTATAAGCCCCAAAATAAAAACATTCTCCAGCAGGAAGCGAATCTGGATGGGAAGGTTCAAGCAGTACAGAACAATGGCACCAACAGATACAACTTTGCCTACATATCCAAGCTTGTGAGACACAATATGAAATATTTTGGGGTAAAGTATTACCTGCAATTTTATTGCCATATGGATTGAACCAATCAATAAAAACCGAAAATACCAGATGGTACTTGGTTAATAGATAGTCACGAAGACTGCGCCATGCAGGACTGTCTTGGATATCATGCATTGGACCATTCAGCTCCTCATCCAACCAGGTACGTGTTTTTTGAAAGGATTCCTCCAAGGCGGCTTCAATTTGAGGCCGAGCAAGAAAAAAGCAGAGCCATGATTCGAATGATTGTGTGGAATACTGGCATTCCGGAACCTGTTTTAAACCCTTTTGGGTGTTCCGAGCTTTCCATAAGCTTCTGCCACATATGTGGGCTTTGCGTGATCTTCGCCACTGACAGATAGCTGGCATTTCATCTGTGTATGTCTTGTAGCACTTTGGACAGCAAGCTGTGCGGATAATGTTGGGTTCAAGACCCATCCCATAGACTGTTCTGATATCCTTAGGAAGACTGAACTCTGGAGTTGGGAGATTGTATCCTGCTGAACGAAGTTCATCAAATATTAGCTGCACAGTGGTCGCCACAATAAATTGCAATGCCTGTAAAATTATGTTTGAATTGCTGCGGCTAACTCCTAACCGGAGATTAAGCCAGGAAACCAGCAGGCAGCATAGATTGACTGGTGGAACCAGCACTACTCAAAACGTTCTGTTAAGAGCATTCAGAATTAGATAAATCACTCACCTTTTGTGAAATCTGGCATTGCAGGGGTTGACTGCTCATCTGTCTCATTGTGGCTTGGGTTTCCAGCCGGAATATGAGATGAGCCAGAGATACCGAGTTTGGCCTTGCGGTCGGCAAACTCGTGTTCTGCACGGGTACTCTGACTGACATGTCGTCCAGGCTGGCTGTGTCCATTGATGAAGAGAGTTTTCTTGCCACAGCCATGAGAGGTGCATACACAGATAGGCATGGGAGAAGTCGAGCACATTCATGTTCCATCTCTTCTTATATAGATTCTGAATACGCTTCACATCTGATTGATATGCCCACGGATCGTCTTCTTATTCGTTAGGTACTTCCTTCATTTTTATTTAACTGGCTGACAAGAATTCAGGAAATGAGTAGCATGAAAACTAAGGCCCTATTGTTTTGGGGCATGTATTTTGTATTCATTCGGTAGTCGAAAATCGCCACAGGCTTGAGAGAGCGTTTGGAAGCAGAGCAGCACTCATCAACGTGTGATCATTCGGAGTTATTTCGGGTCCCGTCATCTGCCAACATTGTGCCGAGCTTCTGCCGTCCTGCCGTGAAAGGGCTACCGGTGCGCAACCGGTGCGCAACCGTTGGGCAACCGTCACAGTGGCGGTTAGATTTTGACCGTTATGGGAATTGCCCGCAGTGACACAACAGGGCTACTAGTAATAATTATCGTCCTTGACAAAGAGCCATGCCTTTTCCTTAGGCAGTATAAGACTCAGGATAATAATAGGCTCAGTGGGTCAACTGGCCCAAAAACCAGTAATACAAGTGGACAAACCAAGAATGCTTCTGCCGACTTTGTTTTGTCATTCTAAACACTCCAAAAAAAAAAAGGCTTGATGTGATCCCATTTAGGAACTGCACTGAAGAATTGGTGAACCCCATCCAATATCTGTGTACTGCTGTTCAATTTGCAGGGTATGTCACCTCCCAATGTAGGGAGCAAGAAAACGTTGGAAAGGAAGCACTGCCAAGGAAGTCAAGGAAGAAATTTTTGAGAAAGTGTTGAGTTTCAGCAATCTAGGAAATATAAGCGAGCTGAGGAGGGGCAATTTTTAGACAGTTTCTGGCCTACCCATGTTTACACGGCCAAACGGAATTTCTCGATTCCCTTAAGAATAATTATCTTCACATTTCTTAAGAATGATTTCTAAGATATTTACCTGGATCTTTTGGAAAAATCCTGAGGTTTTTTTTCTCCAGAATATCTTATGGACAGTTCCTAAGAAATTCCTAGAATCGATTCGGCAAATCACGCTCCGGTCAACTTGTCAGTGCAACCGGTGATGCCCGACGCTCTGGAACAGTCTGGAACACTCCATTTCTATTTAAACTTCGCCGCTATTTGTTTGTGGTTCGAGTTGGGCACGTGCGCAATCTCTTCTTCCCAACGCTGCATCGATTCTTCCCCGCGCTCCCTGCGCCGCGGGTGGAGTTGGAAGGTTCCAATATTAAGACTTTGTGTCAAGACCTGGCAAGACAGCTTTCAAGTATTGCAAACAACCGGTCTCGCTCGTGCTGGCAAACCTCAAAATTTCTCTGCTCTGACCATATCTCGGCTCAACATGACGGGGCCAAGACTGCAAATCCAGCTCTGGTAATATCAAGACCTTCAGAAGATGTACAAAGAGGCCCCAATATGCAACTTTCTCGCGGCGTGCACAAGACTCCGAGACTCCGAGTGGTGATCCGGCCAAACAAGTGAAGAATCATCAAAGTCTCGCTCAAGTCCTCTAACTTTCTATCTCTCCTCTTGGGTCCTGTTGATTCTCAAGCATTTCTTCTCCCTCCCCCTATTGGTCTCCCCAGTGCGTGTCAATTAGCTCTTCAATTGGCACCTTCCATGGTTTATGGTATTTCCTTTTCTCTATTAGCATATCCTTGGATTTCTCTACATAGTTATATGCCCTCAATATATGTCTATCTATTTTTCCCACTCAGTAAGGCATGCAAGCAGCCAAGCAGCGATTAGCAAAGGAACAACCCGTCACGTCGTCTCGGGCAAGAGTCGGCACGTGCCCATCATTCATAACGAAATGTTAAGAAACTCTTGGGAATATTCTGAAACTGTGAGTCTGGCGAAATTTCTATTCTCGCGCGGGAATCGAATTTCATAAGAATTTTCGATGAATTCCGATAGCTCATCAATCTTGGGTAAATTCTTAACTGAACCGTGCGGCCGTGTATGATGACAATTGCTATGAGTGAATGTAGTGACATGGTGTATAAGTAATGCATTTGAACAACAAACCTGTGAGGCTAAAAATGTTTTGTCATCCTCATGAGAAGCTCAAAAGTAGGAAACATCATGAAAGAACTGCAGCCAGGACACCTCGCTGAGGGCTTTCATACTCATCATCAACTGAAACAAAGGCAAATGATTTACAGCAAGGTACAGCCAACTTCATGGAAAATGGTACAGAAAAAAAATTGTACGTGTTTCATATGCGGAAAGAAGAATCACATAGACCGGAAGTCCAATCTGCATTGAATTTGATAAAGACATTGTTCGCTCTAAAAAACAAGTTTACCATCTTGGACCACAGCTCAGATAGATATCCATAAAGCCCGTCCTCTGCCCGATGAGACATTCGAACTGGTTTCAACCCAAATCCTTTCCAAAACATGAGATGGGCAAGCTAGGCAGCTCAGCTAGTTTTGTATGTCAAGGGTCTGTGATATGTTTCTATTACCAACAGCCTTGATATTGGGTCTTTAGCTCAGTTGGTAATCATATTATCTTGTTGCTATGTGTCAAGGTAGTCAAAAGGTTTTGAGTTCGAATCCTATCAAGTACATTCTTTTATTATTCTATAAGGCTACTACTGGCGTGTTTCGTAATAGACTCCCTGGCAATGGCTGGGATGTTTTGCAAAACAAGACCCTACTCAGGTAGGCAGTACGTCCCTAAGCAATTTCCACTCATAGGTCCCAAAAACCAAGCTGTTGAAGAACCATATCTATATGGTGTGAGCCGGCTCCACACGCCGACTCTGGAAACTCGTAATATTCCTCACAACAACAGAAACGACTAGCAGAGAAGGAGGATATTCCCAACAAGCATATTCAGAACGTTAAAAATGGATGGCATGCCAGGAGTTGAACCCGAGTCATCCGCGATAACAATCTGTTGTGCATGAAGTAATCTGCGGTGCAATACCTATGCTATGGCGCAGATGGGCACAAAGGTTATTTGGAGAACACATTCCGTCAACAATAAAAGCATGGAAGCACTGTTAGGTCACCAAATTAGCCTTTCCACCGCCTGAAGAACTTGTTCCGTGTTATATACTGAGTCGGAAGGACCAAGGATCAAATGACTGGAGGCTGGAGGGTCTGGAACGTATACGAAGAGGGATCACAACACCACAGGGGGTTAAGGGTGAGTGACTACCCTGGCCAGCAGGTATCCGGTAGGAGGGGACAAGTCAGAGTACCGGAGAGGAACCGGAGAGTACAGAGACGACTCAGTGCAAGGGAAGTGGGCCAAGCAATGTTAATTATCAATCTGATGTACATGACATATTAAAGACGTATTTATACTAAGTAGCTAATTGTATTCCATAAAAGGAAGGAGAGTGGTTCTTAACAACAAGACAAGTCAGGAGGACTGATGTTAAGTTGTAGGACAATAAGTGGAAAGACGGAAGGACGGATAAATGGGAAACGCTCAGTAATCCTTCATTGCATAAAAACCCGATGATACCGGTTGGTCCAGAGGCTCCGATAATATACTGGAGCCTCAGAGCCTACCGGAAGTACTGGAAGGTCGACGTGAGGGCTGGGTATGCTGCATGGTAACATTCCGTCAACTACCGCTGCCTGAAGAACTCGTCCCATCAACTTCCGCCATCTGGAGAACACATTCCGTCAATGATAAAAACATGGAAACACTGTTAGGTCACCAATTCAGCCCTTCCGCCGCTTATGGAACAGGTTCCACAGCTTGGAAAGCCCATCCCGCCACTTGAAAGGTCCTCCCATCAATATTGAACAAGAAACAACCACCAGGATTGCAGTGGAAAACAAGTTGCATTGGAAAAATATAAAACCAAATCATTCAAGACAGACGGCCCGCCAGGAATTGAACCCAGAGTCTCCACTGAAATCCTTGGTCTCAAAAGGCATTCGTGGTGTGTTAACCCTTACACTACAGAACCGATATAGAGATGGAAACGGAGGATCATTCCTCAGATTATAAATCCCCTTTGACTAAAACCACGCACACATGGATCAATTCTGCCTCAAGGGAACGTATGGCGGAATCCCACCCAGTAATAACGAATGACTGATAGGATTTATGGCAGCGGAATCTCAAACCTAGCACCATTGAAGAAGGCAGGACCATCGGAAGGCGATTCCACTAAGCGGAAATTGCCTGAATGGGAAGATATAACTGATGGCTGAACCACAATATCCTAAATGGGTTGATAACCGTAGGTTAACATCCTAATCTGTGGAGGGCTCGTGTTCCACCATGAAAAAGGGAGAATTCCGCTGGTGGAAGTATGACGCAGGTTTGCTGTGTCAAACTACCACCATGAGGGCGCTGGCAACCAAGGAATCGGGTCCGCCAAACTGTTTCACGCACTACGGAGTCAGCGGAGGCCCAACATCTCCTGGGAAGGCAGTGCAATGGGCTCCGCTGGGGTATAAATATGAAGTAGAATTTGTAGTAACGGCATCTAGTTCTCCCCTTGCATTTAAAACCGCTCTAGAACGGAAGGGAACAGTCAACACAAAGAACCTAAGGTCACCGAGACCAAAGTGAACACCTTTCCTTCCCTTCCACCTCACTCCGCCGCTGTTTCCTCGCAGCGGAGACATTTATACCCCACCCATATTCGATATTCGCCTCCTCCATCGCCGCATAGATCCAAGTGAAGCAGAACTCCCACTACGAACGACCCGCAGACGACTCTGTCGTATTTGTATGTAGCCGTTAAAACCCTGTCGGGACACCTGGTCCTACAGTAGAGCAGGAGAACGATGGCACACCATTCAAGAGCTTTCAAAGGAGCGGACTCTTTGACGGAAAAAGGGAATTCTCTGTAGAGGCAGAAGAAAGGAACAAAGCAGAGAGGGATTGTGCAGAATAGCCGCAATTGCAATGGACCCGCCCTACATTTGTGTTTGGTAACACTCCGAAGTCAGGAATTACGACAGCGGAGACTTAAAACAGGACCGACATACCCCAGACTAGTGCCAGCGCTTCCCTCCACATCACATCAGGGCCGACCTCTCTCGTTCTCGAGTGTAGAACGGAAAAGCAGTGTTACTGGAAGGCTTTTCTCTCCCATAGGGAAGGAATCGGTGACCTTAGGATTCCTCCATTGCGAGATGGAGTAGCTTGTACACCACCACATTTATAAAACACGAATTCCGCTGATACGGCTCGTAACGGTGTGCCAGTGTAATAGTGCATTTTTGCACTTCTAGTCACCAACTAGAGCCTCTATCTGGTAAGGCTGGCTAAAAATACGAGTACATTCGAGTATACTCGGATTTAATGTTAGAATTACCATTAAATACAGCCTCAGGATAATGTCAGGTGCTAAAATTATAGACCATTAGATTACATTAGAGTAAGATTATATTATGATGCTGGTGGTGTATTTAATCATAATATTAAGTAATGCGGGTACACCCCTCATCGAGCTTTGCCTACTCAAAATGTTGTTCTGGCTTAGGTGTAAACTGGTTCTCGGGTCTCCGTCTTTGCATTGCCCCATGGTGGATGTCCTGATCTTTTGAGGGGTACTCTTTTGCCACTATTTTGCCAGTATCCTTCGCATTCTCGGGCCCCTGAAGGCCCCTTTCTGTCAAAGGCAGGCTACTAAACAGGGTTATTGGTGTATGAGCACTCGGGCACATCACCGAGGCTTGGGCATCTCGGAGATGTTGCATGAATCATCAGGAATAGTGGAGAAGAGTCAGGAATATTATGGAATACTCACGAAACTTATGGAACATTTATTTATGACTCATATTGACTGGTAACTTAGTATATATACAGTAGTTACAGTGAGGAATTCCTCACGAGCTTGTACCACCCGCCCTCACGGGCATCATGTAAATCTTATCATTATTGAACCAATTATCGAGTGAACATAAGGATTGAATTCCTTCAAGCAGAAACTTCATCAAGGGTTACGGTGCTCCGAGAATGCCTATGCTTTTCGCATTCCACTGAGATTATCATCAATCCGTCATCTTTGCCTGTTGCTGTGTGCCATCAACTTTCTGACCCTCTCTCATATCACCCGTGGCATCCTGGCTATTGCAGGAGTAAGTATTGCAGTCAAATGGCTCTTTTCGAGCAGCAAGCACGCCATGTCAGATGCTTGGTCTTCCATGGCTGCTGCCCCCACCACTGCCACTGTTGAAGAAGGAATTCCTCAACGCCGGTTTGGCAATGGGCTTGACTATTTGGAGGGGATTAGCATCCAAATATGATTAAATAAAATTACGATCTGATTACAATACATCACAATAGTCTTACGAGTAAATATGGGTCCTGATGCTAATATTATATTAAGATTACAGTACATTATGCTCTGGAGCCGTATTTAATCATAATGTTCCACCCTTACTATCCGGTGATATACAAGTAGAGTCAGAGTGAGCTCCGAGCTGCTGGCTAGGTGTTCATGACGCAAGAGGCCTATTGTCTTCTAGATACAATACGGTTTGATCCTTATACCATTGGGGGTTAGTGTGCGGTGTCTGGGACTCAGTGGACTTCATAGTATTGAATTGACTTTGCAAAGGGTCAGTTGTACTAAAAGCTAGACACGGTATTGAGGAGGTAAAAACGCCTAAACTTGAGAAACATGCATGAAGTCCACAGATTGGGCATGGAAAGTCATATACATACACTAGACTCTGGACGGGGTCTAGTTGCAACGATTATAACTTGGTTCGCAAACAGTAGTTCGAGCGAGAATCATGAAACTGAGAAAGCCAAGACATCGGAGATCGTCAGGAAATGATCGCGACAAGCGTCGATCATGGAAAGACGCATCGTGATGGCAATCACACATAACGAGATAGTCATCAGAATTGATGACAGGTGTGCTTGGACCGAAGGAATGAGCGAGACGCATTGATACGGCCAGACGGCAGTATCGCATCGACCAATAGAGAACTAGACAATATGCCGCGACCTACGTGGTCGCGCGGCAAGCAGTTGGGGCGCGTGTCCGGCTAGCATACGTGCTAGGACTGGCAGGCCTCAGGAACAAACCAATATACCTAGTATGGGTTCGAGCTGGTCAAATCTAGATGACTAGTCTCGGCCTTGAACTACGAATACCAGCGGCATACCTCCGCAGTTCCGTGTACATCAAATCCCTCTTATATCTTGACTCATCTCTCATTACTATCTACAATTCCTGTATCGTATATAAAGCCTAGCAGATCCCGCGATTCAGTACTGCATCTCCCACCAAGGTAACGGTGTTGGTGCTGGTCTGAGCCTAGCGCGGAGATATGTTTATGTAACTATCTTTGTTGTTTTCGTTCAAATATAAAAGTGGTCTCGTTGGCATTAAAAACGCTTTAAAGGACTTAAGCCGTGTTCGTGGAGAGTCGCAACACTTGTGTGAAAGGCACCTGTTGATTGTTATCTCAGGTCTGCTGTTGGCATCTGTTCCAGTGAGTTCGGTCATGATCCAAAGTCTAGATCCAGTGCGGTCTCCATCAGAGTACGGCAGGAAATCCTATCTAAGTCTAGACAGACTTATAGGTCTTTGAGATATCTTTTTGAGGTGTCTAGAAGTATAAAACATATAAAACCCATATCGCTTCAGTCGAAGTAGATAATCCCTGGTCAATCTTTGACTACTTTGTGCTCATATTAGTCCTAATAAGACTTCTATCGAGTTGGCATTTTCGAGACATGAACCTGAGAAGTTTAATCTTACCTGTAAACTGCAGGACGGCCCGAACTCAATTGTGTGTGTGTGTGTGTGTGTGTTGGTTGTAGTGTTTTTAGTTGGTTAGTTGCCGTCTAGCAGCTTTCTGATTATCTTCGCGAACATCAGTGTACCCATAGTCACCGTTTCACCGCTACTGTCAAGAGACTTCAGACACACAAATTTCCCCCTAGAGGACGAACTGCTGAGTTTGCCAAGCAACAAACTGACTTGCCAGCAATAGCACCGCAGTCCAAATCACAGCGAACTTAGCCGTCCCACTCCCACTCTTCTCGTCAATACTCGTTGAAACCCAGGCAGTGCCAGAACGATATCTGGGTTCCTGCCGGCACTGCTCATGCCCCGACTCTGGCCGATGTTCATCTCATAATCCAGGCCACCAACCCTCAGGCCGGAATGATCTATGTAGTATGCAGAGCGGTGGTCCAATTAGCACAATCGCTGGTGCGTGCAGTCCATGCCTCAGCAACTCGTACTTCATGATCTTACTCTCAACCCAAATGCACCTCAGGCCAGGATAATCCTGCCTGCTGCCTGGATTGCAAATCCCAACATCTTCAGGAATGTCCCATTCATTTTAGGCTACAGCTTCCAATGGCAGCATGGGATTACTTTGTCTGGGATTGTGTAGCATTATATCCCTCATGAGAAAAGGGCCGACGGCCAGCAATACCAGATGGCAAGCATCCCTAGTCCGCAAGGAGGCCCCCGGTCACTCCCTATGAACTAGCTCCGGATTTTCTCAAGAATTTTGACTGTTTTACTCTATGAAAATCGGGTCTGGGACCCTTGTTTTACTCTATGGCGGAGCGAAAAACCAAAAAATCGTTTCCCACACTATTTTTTCGCCTCTTTCGCGCCCTGCCCTCTTAGCTCTTTTCCCGCCCCATTTTCCTTCACATTCTCACCCCCAGCACACTTTTTCTTCGACTTCCATGATTTCTTGGCCATGAACATTCATTGGACGTCGTACTCTGTTGGTACATCAGGCCCTGCCATAATTATGAAGCCCTGGCCTTCTAGCTCTCAAGTGGCCAACTAAGGGGTCTCAAATAGTAGAAGCCGAGAGTATGGGATCCTCCGAAATGCGGGTGTTAATATCGCGCATCATCTCATTGATGATTCCGCTGGAAATCCATTCATCACTGAGGAGTCGAGTCGAGTCCAATTGTACGTCAGGAGCACCCAGGTGTATGCTATTCCAAGAGACATAATTGAGAAGGTGTTTCTCTGTGTCAGGAAGCCGAGAGAGACTTTCGGTCCATTTGTCTTGTGCGGCCCGGAGAGTGACAATTTCCCTATAAAAAGAAGGTGCCCACAGCGGGAGACGGCGATTTTGATCGGTATGGTCCATCAAGCCATGCCTGGGGCAAAGTTTCCTCCAGCCGACGAATAAAGGCCAGAGGAGGGATTGACTTGATGGAGTGGACACTGGTGTCCTCACAATTAGGTGGATCAGGACTGAACCATGAAGAAGGTTGCTTCAGGAAAGGCGCATCATTCTCCAAAATATCGGGGAGCGGTACCAAGAGAAATTCTGTGACCGTAATATCGGGAATTGGAAGCTGTCGTATGACCACGGTGGGTAGAGCGTGCGCAGCCGTGAACTTTGCCGCAGTAACTTGTGTTGGGAGGTCCCGGTAGACCTTGTTTTGGCCAATGCACTCAGCAGGATCAAACCGAGGAGCGTTCTCGGAATCACTGTTGATTTCTATCATAGAACGGGGACAGAGAGAAAAGTTACGACAGTTGTTATTATCTGATTGTTTAAACAGACCTAAATCCTGGCTGTTTGCCGATGCTAGGATGATGTACCGAAAATTTGCACCACAGGGGCAGTGTCATTCAAAAAAAAATCTCGGGCTGTGCCCAATTTACTCTATGGCGGAGCGGAAGGTCCTGCTCAAGGGCTGTTTTACTCTATATCACAGAGCTAAAAATTGCGATTTTGGGGGCTTGTTTTACTCTATTCCGGAGCTAGTTCATAGGGAGTGACCGGGGGCCTCCGCAAGGCCGAATGCAGTGAGGGGTGCAAATAAACCAGTGGCGAGGGGCTTATCTGATTAGAGATAAAGGTTTCCACTCCATTGACACTTGACCCCTGAACCTGTTCTAGTACTTGCCCCATCTTGAGTGGGGCAAATGTGGGGAGGACCTCTGAATATCCCTTTGGAGGCTAGGTCCGGGCGCGGACAAAATTTTGGGATTTTGGACCTGAAACCTAGGTCCGGAACGGACAAAAATGGGCCTCGAGGCCAGCAAGCCCAGGTCAGGGTGCGGACAAAAATCACCAAGTTTGGTGGAATTGGTGGGCCAGAAACTCTATTCTGGACCCGGATACTTACGAAAATGCTGCCTCCATGCGAGGATAGTCCAAAAACACGCTAAAATCGGGCCGCGGAGGAAAATCGTGGGCCGGAAGCTGAAAATTACCCGATTTGGACGGACTTCCCACGGTCGGCTAGGTGCGGCGCGGACAAAAATGCTCACATCGTACCAAAATCTACGCGGACAAAAATGAGTGGATCCAGGAATTTTTTGACCTAGCCTCCAAAGGGATATTCAGAGGTCCTATGTGGGGAGGAGAGCTATGTGAAGATGTGCACCAACAGTATCAGATCACTAGTCGCTACCCGTGAATAAATTCGCGGGCTGATATTGCTTTATGCCAAGACACTTCCTCATTCTTTTCTCTGAATTGGACACCTTGCTGTCTTCGACCTGGCTGGACATAGTGCGTGTTTTCCCAGCACAGGTTGTTTCAGTAAAGGATGTTTCTCATCTCAGTAAATGCTGTTTGCGCGGTAACAGTTCAGGTTGTTTTCCCAGCTCGCAGTCAATTTGAACCAAGTCTAGACTCTTGGTCTAGCTGCATCTAAGTCGTGATGCAGCAGCCTCGCGTAGTCAGTCCCCATAAATAAATTCATGGGTTATATGACGGTTGCATTTGTCCCAGTAGACTCGTAACCAGTCTGCCCTAAAGATGGCAATACTAAGTGGCAAGCACTTTGCCGTAGGCAGACTGGTACTTCTCGGCTCGATCACTTGGGCTGGGCCTGAGTTTGAAATTTTTCCTTTCTCTCCTGTTCTGGGCTCAAATCTCAGTATGTAACCTCAATTCAAAGGGAAGGTTTAGACAAATCATCCATAGCTACATTTCTGTCTCTTCAGAATTTCTATTTGTTGCCTTGAGCAACGAGAAATATGTGCCAGGTTTGAGGGGAAAGTTAATCACCGGACCGAAGTAACCGATGCCGATCATCGGCACCCGCCAAGGATTTCAAACTCAGGCCCAGGCCAACTGTTTGCTCCGAGATGTACCAGTCTGCCTACGGCAAAGTGCTCACCACTTAGAATTGCCGTGGCAGACTGGTAACGAGTCTATTGTCCCAGAGTACATTCTCATTAATTTTCCCTTTAGTAGTTCGTCCTGTAACAGCTGTTTTCCCAGTGTAAAGCTTGTTTCACAGCAAATGCTCCTACCCAGCAAAGGTTGTTGGATGTAACCGTAAACGTGTTTACCCAGCCAAGGTTGTTACACAGTAAAGGTTGTCTCACAGCAAAGATCCGAGTCTTGCTGCAATAAACCTTTACGCATTGTTGTCAACATGTCCAAGATGCCCGTGGGGGGCGCTTATTGGGCGCTCGGTGCGAGTGGGAAAATGGAACATCAGAAACTTCTGTAGCTTTGCCATTATATTATATTATTCAGAAGGCCCTCCGGGCATCCCTGGTACCTCGGGCTGACACAGTGTCTCTTGTGCCTTCACTGGAAAGGACTGAAAATAGAGTATCCGCAGTGATGACCACGTGCAATTCTTTGAGATGGGTCATTTTTCAGTGCAATTATCTTTCCAGGCTACCCAAGTAATTATATATCATAAAGCTGTTGATCTCATACAATTTCCTAGTGCCTCTCGGAGTGGAACTCCACCACAATCCATGAATTTCATTTCATTTCGGATTCCATTATAGGGTGTGTGGGCCCATGTGGCACAGTAAAACATTAAGTACACTGGCGTGTAAGGTGAGCAAGGAGGGGGGTGAATATGAGGGTATGTGTGTGCAGATAATGGTGCTATGCGGGTGGTGGAGAGTTTGGGTCATGACAAGAATACCATAACAAGTGGGTAAGTAACTAAGCAAGAGAAGAGAAAAATAACAGAGAAATTTGAGCCCAAAGGCTAGAGCAAGTACTGTGGCAAGCAACCTGTGTTGTGGAGAAAGGCAAGAATGAGCCTAGCTTCAGACTTCACAGAGAGCAGAAGTTGAAGGGAAAGAAGATTCATGGCAGCTCCGTAATGGCTATCAGTGCAAGTTGCACATTATTCTGCACCAACTTTGAGGTTAGAGCCATTCACCATGGGTGTCCGCAGCATGGCCATGTTGAACATGGGCTGTTGGACAAATGTAAGACCCTTGGATGGGATGGGATGCTCAACAGCATGGCCATAATGGGTACACAGGTGTTTGAAAAGTTTCCTAGGAGCTTTTTTCATTTTAATTGGTATCAATTTGACCAGTTGTGGCCAGAACCACGAAGGCATGTTGAAGTCTTGTTCAGAGCTACAGATTCACTCTTAGAGCAATCTGTGGGTAGCACTGATAGGTTTGGAGCTCAAGTACCTCATAATAGGACACATAATGACTCTGATTTCCATCTAGAATTACTCCCCTAAGAACTGAGGTGCGGAAAATACAAAACCTACTATTCTGATACTCCAAATCAAACATCTCCTGCAAGTGCCGAGATTGATTCAGCTTGGCCGAAACTTTTCACTGATTAAAGGTACCACATGTGTCAGCACCAAGCATTCACCAACCCATAGAGCCCTACCTGCTTAGAATTATCATTGTATCACCACAAATAAATCAAGCTGTTGCACGCCCAGGATGGCCATGGATGTGAAAAGCCATGCCATGACCATGCTGTTGGTCTCGAGAAAAAAATTTTGACGGGATGGGCACGGCACCCATGCCATGGGTGCGGTCAAACCGTGGCCATGGCCATGGTGAACAGCCCTATTTGAGGTGCAATTTCAATGTTCAATTCCCTTGCACTGAGAAAGGGAGAATATTGGTTCTTTGTTGCTCTCTGCCATGGTTAGCAAAGATAATTCAAATGAACATACAACATACTTTTCTCTTGTTTGGGAGGAGGATGTCCACTGGTGCTCAAATATATAATGAGAATTATGCATTGGACTAAGGCTCGGGATTTGCCGTTGATCGATGAAGCGGGCCACACAATGTTGCAACTGTTTACTCGGTCTGGACCCGTGGTCTTTGATCCATTCGACATTTCACTTTTCAGAGCCGTTTAGGGAATTGAGGTAGGGTTAGGGCCACCGTACAGCCACAGTTGGTCTTGTTTACTCAATCTAGACCGACGGTCTTTGATCCACTCGACATTTCGTCTTTCACACCCAGGATGGGAACCTTTTAAGGTCGCTTAAAAGACCTATGGAAAGAATGTGTATTCGTAGTCTAATATATCTTGATTGATTTAGTGAGATTCAATGCAGTAAGAAAGGATTACAGACACAACTAGAATTCATAGGCCTTTCCGACTTGATTGATTTCTATCTTATTCACCATGTAAGAAAGGTGTCTGAAAAGAACGTCAATCAGGTGCCAAATCAACCATATTTGATTTTTGGGGTATCGACGGTACACAAAAGCACATTGTAAAGTACATGTTTTAAGCCAATGAGGGATTTTTGCCATTGGATCGGAAAATGCCGGACAAATAGCAAAAATCCCTCATTGGCCTAAAACATGTACTTTACAATGTGCTTTTATGTACCGTCGATACCCCAAAAATCAAATATGGTTGATTTGGCACCTGATTGACGTTCTTTTCAGACACCTTTCTTACATGGTGAATAAGATAGAAATCAATCAAGTCGAAAAGACCTATGAATTCTAGTTGTGTCTGTAATCCTTTCTTACTTCATTGAATCTTGCTAAATCAATCAAGATATATTAGACTACGAATACACATTCTTTTCATAGGTCTTTTAAGCGACCTTAAAAGGTTCCCATCCTGGGTGTGTTTTAGGCCCTCGTTCCCTAGGGTTAGGATTACCATACAGCCACAACTGGCCTTGTTTACGCCATCACTGATCATTTGGGAATTTTTCCGGGGAGACCTGGTCCCTCAGTCAGTACCAGGAATAGATTTTTACTACGCGACATAACTTTTCCTATACAGTAAACATGCCAAAATATCGACCTCGATTTTTTCTTTCTTTTTTTCTGAGCGTCGAGAAGAAAAACCGCAAGTATGGTACGTATGAGTATGCTAGTAGGGTATGCGACAATGAATTAAATCAAACGTAATGGCTGGCCCTCCGCTGGCTTTCCTCAGGATCCACAAACAACGCTTCAAACTCCTCCGGCGTCTGTCCAATGACACCGAACGCATTCTGTAGTGTGTGCCCGAGCGATTCGAGCTCGACCGTGACGCCCTTCATAGTGAGGGCGTACGCAAAGAAAAGGAGCTGGCGGGACCCCTTGACATCCCGATTTCGCACAACGTCCAGCTTCCGGATCGCCGCGACCTGAAAGAAATAAGGCGCAATCAAAGATCAACGGGCAAGTACGCACGAGACGTTGACGCGAGGCCTCAGCGGGAGGGAGATACGGCGGCAGAGGCGCCTTCAGCCGGAACGCGGAGGCCAGAGTCGAGAAACTGAGGATGATATTCCCGACCATCTCACGCCGTTCCTTGTTGACAGGAAGGATAAAGTCTTGTCGAACGGACTAGTTCGAAGTCAGCGTGGGTCATATAACAACAAGCCGAAGGAGCTCACAGTATACCATTCCTCCCGCGTGGTAACACAGCGCATGCTATGGAGCTTATCGAGGATCGTCTGCAGGCTGGTCAAGACACCGCGGTAGAGCTCGACAGGGAAAGGCCCCTTGAGTCGCGGCTCGTGCTGCGTTTGCGCAAGAAGCCCCTGCAGCTCAATTAATTTGATCTGCAGATGAAGTTCCCTGGAGGGTGTCGCATAAGACTAGCTTCAGTACACATCGGAAGATAACGCACATCGCCATAAACTCCTTTATGGAATTGGACAGTCTCGCGTGCGCCGGCGAAAGTGTCCGCGTCTCGTCGTGCGGCCCATCCTCGTATTCTTCTTCGACCTCCCGTGAATCAGGACTAAAAGAATTCGAGGCCACCAGACGGGTATACAGCCACCCTATGTTCAGACAGAACCTGTAGAAGCGTTAGCAGTGCACACAAGGATGAAATAACTCCACTGAACTCGCCGAGGGCCTTGCTAAGCTCCCGCCGGGCTTCCGCCGGCCACCAGAACCTCGACACCAATGCAGCCCACACCACTCCCACCGTAACAGCGATAGCACGCTTCACGGCGACGTCCACTGCCGATACCTCCTTCTGGCGCAGATTATAACTATTACACCGCCAAAATGAGCCACAGGCCAGCAGAGTACGAACAAAGACGCACCAGTACAGACACGTCAGATTATATGTGAGGAGGACGAAGCGCGAGGCAGAGATGTATTGCGGTTTAGCCACGATATAATAGAAACACGGAATCGAGAAGAAGACCCCGAAGATCGAGAGAGTGACGGGCGCATCTGGGAATAATGTGTAGACGCCGGCCGCCACTCCTGCCCCGAGTCTGAATCACTTCATATAAATGTAAAGCGGAAAGAGAGCAGAAAGAGCACATACACAGTTCCAAGCACCCGATGCAGGCTCAAAAAGTTGGTCTACACCCGAGTGATCAGACACAAACATTAAAAGGTCCAGGACGAACGTACCGCTCCGATAGTCGGGGAAATCACGATAAAGAACTGAACTGCATGTTAATCTCTCAATTATAGATGATGATTGCAAAACCATACCGAAATGAGCGCCCAGTCACCCCACAGCTCCACGAATATCGGACGGGTCGTATCAAAGAACGCGGGCGCGGCCAAAAGCGCAGTAGCCATCCCCGCCTTGACCGCGTACTTCGTATCCCTCTCCGTCAGACGTTTCCCAACCGTCCACAACGACTGCTTGATCTTCCCGATCCACGTAAGGCGATCCCGTGCCGGCGTCTGTATCGTATTCGGTGCATGTGGGCGCACCTTCGGAAACGAAGGGTGCGCGTGTCGGTGCGCGGGGACAATGTATTGAGCTGTTCGAAGTGAGTGCAAGAGAATAACGGCCTAGTGTTGCACTCACACAACCGCCGTGTCAATCCCTCACGTGGATTCCGTTGAGGTGCGCGCGGCGTACTCGTGCCCGACCGTGAAGGGTCATTCTTCTTCTCTCTTCTCCGCCACCAGTAGCTAAACGTCCACCAACGCGCGCGGTTCGCGCGCGCCTGCTCAAGACTGTATATCCGTCCCATGGCGTCGACGAGCGACACCAGCTCCCCCGCAAATTCCTGCAGCGTGAAGATGAAGCTGCCCACAACGTCAATCGACACATCCCCAGATCGTAAACGGCGAAACATACAAGTAGACCAGAAACACATGCTCATTGTCGGCGCCGGACAGGACCTGTGTGTCCTCCGTATACATCGTGGACCGCAGGTCGGCGGGGAAGTCCGACACGGCGCTCCGCCTGTACAGCCGCAGCACCGCGTGGTTGGACGTGCTCTCGAATCGAACCAACGCGCGCTCGATCCCCTCAATGAGCTCCAAGAACTCGTGCGGCTGAAACACGGCACGCTTGCTGCGGCGCTGGGATTGCACGAAGGACTGGCGCATGCGCATGAGGGAGGACGAGCAAGTCGTCTGAGAAGCTTATATAAATATGCTAACGAAAGAAGAGCCACGACACGCACCGAAAGCGCCTTCAGAGGCGGGCCCAAATCGTCCACCAAGTCTCCGAACATCTCTGCGGCAGCCTTCAGCATGGCGGTATCCTGACCATCCTCACTCTCTTCTTCCGAAACCGTTTCTGCCCTGTGCTTCCCGTTACCATTCTCCGCGGGCGCCGTCTTGCTCTGCCCAAGCACGCCGGCCTTGGTGAGGTCGTATTGCAGGCGCGTACCGCCCCGGAGACCATTCAGATGCTGCGCCAGTCGGTTCATGCTGTCTACGGCATCCTCGTATGCGTGGCCCAGCCCCCCGCCCGGCGCGCCGGCACTCCCTCGCACCCACTCGCTCTGGGCCTCCTTCAAGTTCTTCTTGAGGCTCGTGAAGCTGCTCTGGTGGTTGGCAACGGCCTGTATGAGGCGCTCGTGGCTCGGCTGCTGCAGCCCCTCCTCAAGGAGGAACGCGTTCGTGAGCAGCCCGAGGAGCGTGGAGAACGAGTCGAGCGTCTTGGTCATGTTGGCCTGCAGGGCAGACGTTGCGGACTGCGGCCAGATGGCGTAGCAGACGATGTTGGAGGTGACGGAGCCGCACAGGACGATGAAGGAGACCTGGAGGAGCGTCTGAAGACCGCCCTCTTTCACCAAACTTGGGAGAGTTGGCAAGCGAAAAGAGAAATGCAGGGAAAGACGTACACGACGAAGAGGATGATGGCCGTCATGCTGCAAGCAGTGTTGAAGGACGGACTGGCCATCCAGACCTTCATCCATGCCACGACGCTCATACTGACACCAATCCACACGATGACGAGGATATCGGCAAGCCACTCCCAGCCGGGCTTCGTCTCGAGCCACCAGAACATGGTCATCGACGCAAGGCATACAAACGCCGAGTAGACCAGGCCCATGAAGCAGTAGAGATCGGCCTCGATCATAGCCCCCATCGTCTTCGCGGGATTGAAATACACCGCACTATAGGCAGACATGAGAATCATTGAGGGAATGGATGGATTTTGGCACGCACATTGTTGCAACCATATGCCCACTTGGGGACGGGCGGCGCTCCCCGTCTCCGTAGGTAGTGAGATCACTAATGAAGCTCGAGAGATATGGAGAGAAGGTGAAGAGAGACGCAATAAAATATGCGAGGACGCATTTAAATATATTCCTGTAGACCAGCGGGACGGCAGAGAGGCGCTGGGGCGAGAACCAACGTGGCGGCGGTGTTTCGTCGATAGATGGCCGGGTTATCGTGGAGCTGCTAGTCGAGTCGGAATCGTACTCTTCGTCATCCAGCGAGCGGCGGGTGAAGAAGTCGGTTTGCTTCGGAGTCCCGGGGACAGGTGACGCGGAGCGCGGATTGAACGGGCCGGCGACGCTACGCATAGAAACAGACTCGTGGCGGGTCCGTGCAGTCTTTATGGTTCCAGTCCAGAGTTGGGCCTCGTTCTCCATTAATTGGCCAAAGACCGACCACTGGCGCTCCTGCACCGGTGTTGAGGTGAGAAAGCCAGATGATGATATGCTGCGGCCAGCCAAAGAGGGCCGGACAGGCCTCCCTGCATTCAAGCTACCATACCGAGGAGTAGCATTTCCGAGGTCTTCGGCCGAGTTTGAGCCCAAAAGTTGGGGGCTGGATTCGGCGACGGCAGAGCCACTGGCATTTCCGACTCTCCGAACGGGGACATCTAGATTATTGGAGGTAGACATGGCAGTGCATGTAGATGGCCTGAATGATCCAAATTCGAGTAACGCGTGAGTCGGAGCAACAGAGGAACAGGGTGAACGCACCGCGCAGTTATTGGACAAAGAAAGCCGCTGCAGGGATCTCCGAAATCGAGGGGAAAAGCAGAAATAGAAACGACGACATCCGCGTCAACGGTTAATGACAAAAAGAGTCACACTTTCCCACGGCATATTTTCAAATATTTTTCGCTTTGACCGGCGGCGATCCTCCAGAACTGTACATTCTGAATACATACAACAAAAATCGAATTATTATTCTGGCCTTTCAAGTTTTTACCGCCTGAGCAGTCTTGTGTTCTCTGAACTTTTCCATCATACCCTCTAAACTTGAAGTTTTAGGGTATACATCGTTTTCCGAATCCTTACCTTCTGCCTTGCACTGTTTGTACGCCGTGACAACGAGCATACCCCAGTCAGGGCTTGCGACCAAATAAGAAGGTTAAAGCATGTTCAAACCGGATTTCGCGATTCAAGGATGAGAAACAAATGAAGGCTCCACGTAGCCATAATTGAGCGAGAGATGTAGACGGTGTTCAGCGTTGTGGGCAAAGTCCAAGTCAAGGCTATCATGGATCTTGTACTTTGAGCAGCGGCCATTTCAGGAAATAAAATGGTCCGAATATTATACAGTGATTCTATACGTACAAAATTATTCAAGTCCTTCGAGGTCCGCCTTCTCCGCCGCCTCTTTGACCGCGGCCGCCTTGTGAGCTCTAAACTTGTCCATCATGTCATCGGTGGTTATGCCATACTCGATCTCCCAGTTCTTGCCTTCTTGCTTGCATTTCTTGCGCGCAGCTATGATGAGCTCTTGCCATCGAGGCCCTGCAAATAAAACAAGTTAAAGGACGCTCAAGCCGAACTTCACGCTTCAAATCACCGTAGAAAATTTGCGCCTCGAGGAACTCTTCCTCGTCGTATTCTTTAGTTGCCCGGGGTGCGACACCTGGAGGCACAGACAATGAATATACGACGGAAGGAGGAAGGCCGGGCAACACACCGTACGCATCCTCTTCGACGAGCTTCTTCCGGCTCTTCATGATCTCGTTCCGCTTTCTGGTCTTGGCCGTGATGATGAGATAGAACAGGTTCCCGATGATGTCGACTGCCGTGTTTTTGACCTGGTCCTGCGTGAGCGCCGTGCCGCTCTGTGCCTCCAAGCAGCGCTGGACAAACTGCGGAGTGTAAAGCATCCCAAGATTCTTGGCCGTCGATCCTGCGGGGCATATCTTGGCGACATCGAAACCGAGGTCGAGCTGGCCGGGGGCTGGGTCTTCCAAAGGCTTGAGCTTCTTGCCGGCAAGCCGCGCGGCCTTCGCCCTGACGTTCCACTCCGCCTGTCGGCTCTTCATGGCGCGCTTGGCGAACTGCGCGGTAAGCCATTCGACCGTCTTGTCGTGATCCCAGGTCCTGGGGTCTTTAGCGTCGTAAGGCAACGGACCCCTCGGCTTGGGTGGCGCCGTCTTGAAAGGTGCAGCATAAGACAGGGTGTTCGTCCTTTAAGGGGAGCATTGGTGAGGCTCAAAAATAACGGACATGGAAGGACGCACGAGTGGATCGTGTCCTGAATGTGCGGCGAAACATGCGCGATGATAATAGTCCTGGAGGGCTGTCGGGATTCGATATCGAAGATCGGCTGTAAACAACATTAGGATCGAAGAAATACATGGACGGAGGGCCTACCTTAAGCAGCATGGTCAATTTGTTCGCCCGCCAAGGGATGTGTACGAATCCGTCTTCAGCCGCCATTTTGGCTTTGGCACGCACACACTCCTTTAGATTCATTAGACTCTTATTGTTGTCCCTCGCTTCCTCCATGCGCTGCTTGTCGTGGTCCTTCGAGTCCTCATAGCGCTCACTGCCGGCCAAACTGGACGGCGGTTGGATTATCAACCAAGAGAGCCGATTCCACTCACTCGACAAGTATCAGCTGGCCCTCGTCTGCGTACGGAAGTAGCGTGTTCTTGATGGTGATAGTGAGCATAGCGTGGCTACGACTACTGGTCGCGTTCCTGAGTGTGGCCGTCGTGCGCCGGTGGGACAACGCTTTATTGATCAATTCCTCCAGCTCGGCAGAGGTGCGGACGCTCGATGAGATGAGGTTCGGGCGTACGTTCCCCACCTTCGAATAAAGTTCAGTGAGTCCGATGCAGTTATGTATGAGCGCAACGCACCTTATCTTCACGGACTGAGATTTCTGTGCGCACAGGATTGCCCTGACTGTCGACTTCCTCAGTGGATTCCAAAAGGTCCGAAGCGTGCTTTCCCAGCAGCTCCAAGAAGGTGACACTGAATTCGAAGATGTCCCCAGTCGCGGCACTTGCATGATCGCCACCTTGTGCTTCAAGCAATCGCTTGCCCACAACCCGAGCTTGGTCAAAGAGGTCGCGTGCGACGCGATGCTCGACGCTTTCCATGGTGTATGTCTTCCCGCTACCAGTCTGACCGTAAGCCAGAATGCAGCCCACACCGCCGGAGATTGCGAGCGAAAGCATCTGATTAGGTTGAGGCAAGCAACGTGGGTGAGGGGACCACGTACGTCGCTGGCGGCTACGGTCCGCTGATAAACCTCCTCATTATCGACATCTGGCGAGAAAGCGAGGTCCGCCTCGTACGTCTTGTGTGTCAGGGTTGGACCCGACCACTGGAGGAAGCTGAATTACGCACAGTCCAGTGAAAGGGCAAGCAGTCACCTTCATCCCGGGGACGTGTGCAACAAAGACTCCGGGCTCTGCGCTGGTCACCGTAATACCAGCACAAAATTCGACTGCCGCGACTTGACCATCCGCGTCGACAGACGCGTCTTTCGCATCGGGGTCGGCGTGAAACTTATCGGCGGCCTCGTTGGGAAGCGGGGGGCGTGTCCGGAACGCGACAATCACGTCTTTCGACGCGTCTGGAGATTGGCGGAGCTCTGCCACGGGTACGGGAAACCCTTTTGTCGCCGGTCTTTTCTGATTCCATTCATCGAGTATCGTCCGCAGAGTCGGAAGATGAGTGGTCGTCAAAGTTGCTGAGGATGCCATGGTGAGATCGATTCAAGTAGAGAGCTTCAGAATTTTCTTCCGGACCCAAAAACTTGCAAAGAGGCTTAAGTACCTTTGTACTAATCCGTTTCCATGCAGTTGCATGTGGATGCCGCGGCGCCCGGCTACCTAGTGGTGAGTCAAAATGTGACTCAAACACATCTCGGACGCGACCACATTTACCGGAGGCGGGGCAGTTCTCCCACTCGAATCCGTCAAGAGTCAAGACGTGGACGTGAGGAAGTAGATGAGGATCGATGTCATTTTGAGAGAGTGGTTGGAATCGGCAATTCCCGGCCGAGATTCTCCGGTTCTCCCGAACTTGTGGAACAACTCCAGTCAAGTTTACGCACGTAGACGGTCAATCACTAGCTGGCGATCTCTCATGGGTTTCCTTCAGATTCCACCGGAAATCTGTGCCTCCATATGTGCCGAGGTGGAACCAACCTAGCGCTCCTATAGCTGCTCCTATGCAGAGCTTCTCGCCTCTTTCGAGATCAAGCGCAGCGCATTTTGTACCGCACGGTTGACCTGCGGGGATGCAAAATGCGCTCCGTAAAGTCGTGGTCCCTCGCCGCCACCCGGCACTCCCACCTCGTAGAACGTGTCCAGATACTTACCCTTACACTGGAATCATCGGACGCCACAAAAATACTGAAGGAATTAAAGGTCTCCAGTGCCAACGGCCGCGGACCGGATGCCATACATGGGTGGATGATCAATGAATGTCCATTCCGCCTGACGAAGTTCGAAAATTCTTATTTCGAATTTGGAGGAATCGACGCATTTTTAGAGGCACAGTCGTGTCCTGTCAATTCCCTACTGCTATGGGATCTCCGATAAACAGGTCCCCAACCTCATTGCCCTCCGGGTTTCCTCCTGCGCGACCTTCCAGCCGGGAGACCATTGCAACGAATTCAGACAAAGTTCGACAGGGATTTTACTTCTCTTGTCCGATACACCGAGACCCTAACGACTTTAAATCTGATGCGAGAGTCGTGAATTCTCTCTGCATGACGCTATCGTAACAATTACCAACTTTGGTGCATTTTGGCGTCATTGAGCTGAAAAAAGAGGTACATAGGCCGCTGATCCTTGATTTTATGCTTGCTGCCTCAAGCATTATTCGTACGACAGACCGTATACTCTCTGATGGAGCGTACCCCGACGATGACACTCCAAAGGTTTTCTCGGATAGAAACCTTCGTTCTCCAAGCTCGGAATGTTGTCCGTTTCACGGACCAAAATTCGCTTCCTTACAACATGGACATAGTTTCAGACTTGAAGGCCCTAGGGTCGGCGATAATGACGGCCTGTCTCACACTCCGTCGAGCCTCCATCGGCGCGGAGGTACTGGACCAGGAGTTGTCCTGCATTCTCACGAGAACCGTTGGGGGCGACATCCACGCAGAGATCGGAGCCGGGTTCGACTTCGACGGAGTCTCTATGTTTTGGAATCCTTGAGCGGCCAGGTTGGAAATGAAAAACCAATTTCTGGATTTGTTCAGTGTACAATACAAAGTAGGGGAGATCCATTGTTGAACAGCCCAAGGGCACGTATAGTGCAATATTTCCAACCTGCATCTTTTACTACTGGCGCCCTAGTCCATACTGCAGCCCATGACCTCCTCTGCCTGCCGTTTCAATTCTCCAGCTTCGAAAATGTCCCCCAATGTGACCGGCGCCTGTGCTGAAATCCAGACTGCTTGGTCGTCGGACGACAGACCACGCAGTCTATTCAGTTCCGCCATTTGCGAAACGACATTGCCATCACCAGGCTGAAGGGCCAAGGCTTCTGTGTAATCCCGCTCCGCCTTAGCCCAAGCCCCTACAAAGAACATAGCTTGCCCGCGACGAAAATGGGCCTTGGCCCGGTTGAAATCCCCCTTCCTAATTGCGTCCGACGCGTCCTCCGACGCCTCTGTGTACAATTTCAACTCTGAGATTGCAAAAATTAGGTTCAAGCTCATCGATTGAATAACCGAAAGAAACTCACTTAACGCAACGGCGCTTCTGTTCAAGGAATACAATGGTTCCTGGGGAGTCAGGTACGCGCACGCAGTATAGATCACGTAGGCGGTCTTGTATTCCCCATTCTTGAACGCTTCGTTGCCGCGGATTTTCAACGCAGCGCTCTTGGCGTCTGCCTCGGCCCATTCGCGCTTCTCTCTTTTCGTCTGTTCTGATGCGGTTTCTCCGGTTCTTTCGCGTTCTGCAGCATCGGCCCGCATCATTTGCAAGAGTGCATCCAGAGTGGACTGCCTAGTCTCGGGATTGTTGATCATTTCTGCCATTGCGGGCGACATCGGACTGCTGCCGGCCTGCAAACGGCGTTGAACGCCCTCATCGCCCGGAAGGTCCAGAGCAGCTTTACAAGTCTTTAGGGCTGAAACATAGTTACGAAGACGACTTACCCGGGTCGTATGGATTCAATTTGTCGCCGGGCTTGAACATTGAGTACAACTTCGGAGAATTAAATGTGGAGCAGAAGAGAGAACCGAAAGGGTTATGTCAACTTGAGCAAATAATCTACACACGTGTCCGACGTTGTAACTTTCCGGTTGAACAAAAGTTCTGGCTGAAGGAGAGATTTTGGGTGCAGGAGTTTCCTTCCTCTGCTCCAGAAATTTCTTGCGAGATGACCCCATTAATGACTCGACAATGGATCCCGAGACAGGTAGATTACAGCTCTTGCTAAACGTCTCCTGCATTGCTCAAAAATGGCACTTCACACCCAACTTACTCGCATAATTTTTCTGCCCACACCGACCTTGCGCTCCCACACCGACTCGGCGGTCCCGGAGCACCCTCTGTCGGCCATGGCTTTCGATTCCAGGGCTGCCAAAAACTCTGAAAAGCCGCCACCGACGCCAAAGTACAAGACTTTCGCGGCCACCAGACACAGCGAATCCGAGTCGGCGCAGGCCCGGTGCAAGAGCTCGATTAGGATTGGAAGCGCCTCGATACGGTAGATTGTTTCGGAGGTCAAAACAATATCGTAAAGAGCGCCTCCTCTGGATTCGAGGTGGGTCTTAAGTGATTCCCAGGAGCCAGAGGAAAATGCCAAGCTGATTCCGTGTTTCGCAACCGAAGCCGTAAAGGCACTTTTTAAAGACGGCGTTATTGGGAGCTCTCCTGACACAGTGGGGTCTGTGGGAGGACCTTCCGTGTCTGCAATGGACGCGCGGTACTCCGCCGAGGATGGCGACATATCTGTCAGACGGAGGTGAGTGATCAACAAAAACACATGCACTTAGGAGTGCGTACACCAAGCGAGGATAATGTTCGGAAACGTTATCAGTTCCAGAACAGATGCATTGTAATCTTGTAGATGCACATGTGTGGCAGCATTGGAGTCCCCGCAAAAAATACGATAGAGGAGATATACCGAAGGTATAGCGGTGCCGCAACCGACCTAGAGGCAGTGTTCGAAACTTCGAATGAAGCTCTTGAGACTGGACTTACCTCTAAGATGCGCTTCCCCGAGACATACGCAGCGTTCGAATCCTCGAGACCGTCCAGATAATCTACCAGATCGAGACTGCATTCCCAGGTCTTCAATCCGCCTTCATAGACACCTGGAACAAGATCCGAGGGGGCATCTAAGAATCCGAGTGCAGATGTGGATCCTGGGATTTCCGGTTCGTCACCACGTCCCTCGGAAATCAATTGAAATCGAGCGTCGAATAGATCACGGCGGGCGAGAGTGATATTCTTTCGGCCGGAAGAGAGACGAATAGGCAACGGAGAGTAAGATATCAGGGGAGGAAGTGATTCGATCTGTACGAGTTTCATAAAATAAATACAGGACACGAAGATGACGGCGGACCACGAACTAACTGAGAAAGCGAAAGCTCCACGAAAGGCTCTGATTGGAGGATCGTTTCGGGCTGTGTAGCTTCTGTATTGTCATCTTCAATGCCAAAATCAAACTTGAACATAGTGGGCCCAAGACCAGAGCAAGTGTAGCGTAAATAAATGACTCGGAGGACTCAGGAGGAGCGCCGTTTATAGCAAATTTATGCTCCTGGGAGACTGGAGATAGCTATGGATCCTCTTCAAAAACATTAGGGGCCATGAGTGAGCGTACTAGGATGGAAGATATCTGCTCGAGGATTTCTTGGAGCCGCTGGTGATGGACGAAAGAGTTGAAAGTCGAGGAAGCTCTTGGGAGATAAGAGTCAACAAGTTCGGGAAATTCCGGTCCTCTCCTGATTCGTTCATCAAATTCAGCGAAAATTTAACGTCAGAGATGGGGGAAATCCTGGGGAAATCCCTGACCAGGCAGTTCAAGTAAATTCTCCTGGGTACCCTTAGCACTAAGTCTCTTCCGGCGCTCCACCATCTCTGCGCTGCGATTTGTAAATACCTTGTAAATACCTCTCGCTTGGGTGTCCAAGTTGGCCGTATTTGTCTGTAGCCTGAAGCTGTTGGACAATAGGACCAAATCAGCTTCCTGGTTTCGGCAAATGTGGCCCGTGCACTCTTGAACCGTCTTTCTGCGCCTACGACTAGTGTATTTGCTTTCTATTACCCGTGGCCATGGGTAGTGATGGTGGCCACTGCTCTTTCGTTCTCCTGGCCGAATTCGACATTCTGGCGGGAGCCCAGCTTAAATACCAGTTTCCCCAGCCTTTAGGTGTCGATGAAAGGTACACACGCGACCTTGGACATATCCATTCTGACCCGAGATTAGCGTTCTTGCCATGTCTATGCTCCCAGATGGCGCAGAAACTCAGCTGGACGACTGGACCATCTTTTTCCTCAATCAGACCGCCTTCAACACGATTTCTCCCGTTCTTGCTTTGGACACACCCGAGGTCAAGACGACGGCCCTCGATGGCGAGCCGGCGCAGAAACCCGATCTACTCTGTGTCCTGAACCTGGTCCGAACTAAGCACGACAAGACTTTAGACAGGTACGATTATCAGAGTGTTTCAGACATCGCGATTTCAGCCCTAACTTCGGCCTTAACTTGAACCCAAATCGGGTCTCGATTCGTCGGGTTTTCACTCCAAGAGCGAGGAACAACGCGGCAAATCGGGCGGTCGAAGTTGGGGCACGAAGTTGGGGTCGAAGTTGAATGTCAGATCGTGGTCCGAGGCCCGATTTGACATTCAACTTGGTGCCCCGAACTATTTCGTGTCCCAACTTAATCTCAAGTTGGGGTGGGTCGAAGTTGGGAGGATGTCTGAAACACTCTATTGTGCGGACGGAAGCATATATTGATTCGTGGACAGAGGGGCTAAGGTGCTGGCGCTGGCGATATGCACTCGACACCCGTTTATTCAAATCTTCAAGGTGAGCTCTGCGCTCTTTCCGTTTGCCCCTCGTTTATCGCGTTCAGCCCGTCCTTCTAATGGCGTTAGACGACTACTTTTCGGACCCATCGCAGGACTGCCTCGCGCGCCTTTTCGACGCAGTCAACTCCATGAACCTCTCTGCCGCCCCCATATTGACGCGCAACGAGAAGATGGTCATGCGATCGTCGGACCGCAAGGACATTTTTGCGGAAAAGTTCGGGCATGGGCCACCGCCACTCCAAGGCTGGAACAACGGCAAGTCCCTCCTTCAGCACCGCTCGACCAACTCGGGCGAGTCCTTCTCGAGCTTCGAGGAGGGCATCCTGATGCGCAACAAGGACCGGGACGAGGCAACCATGGGCGCAGTCTCGGTCCAGCAACCGACGGCGCAGTCATCGCCCTCCGAGGCGTCGTTCTCACTCGGTGGGAGCGCGGTCTGGGTCGGCGACGAAAGCGGACTGGACACGGCGAGCGGTGAGGGCGGCGGTGAGGCTGACAGCATCATCTCGTTCGTCGGGAGCTCGACAGTCGCTAGCACGCACCGGCGGCGGCGCTCGACCGACGCGTCGTCGGGGTCGTCTCAGGCACACGCCAAGGACGGTATGCTCCGGCCCTCGATGTCGCACACCCCGTCGTCCTTCGACCCATACATGCGCTCCGGTGCGGTCAAGGACACGCACTTCTTCCACACGACGGTCGTGTACAAGGACCACCAACTCCCGATCAAGATGCCCTTGGCTACGTTCCCCGAGGAGGTCGGCGATGTAAGCCATCGCGTTCTCGTCTTCGGACCGTGCTGACAGACGACGCGCGTTTCAGTACTCGCTCATTACCCTCATCAAGGCGTTCTCCTCGCAGACCCTGGTCTCCGGCCCGCTGCACCCGCATCTTCATACGAATGGCCCGCAGACGCACCCGATCATAATCCTGTTCAATGCGCTCGTAACGGGGAAGCGCATCATATTTTTGGGCCACAAGAAGCCTGCGGGGGAGGTGTCGAGCTTCGTGCTCTCCGCGTGCGCCCTTGGGTCAGGGTGCGGCGCCGTCCTGCGCGGCTTCATCGAGCGTTCGTTTCCGTACGCGAATTTGAATAATAAGGACGAGTGGGAGGCGGTGTGCGTTCCCCCCGTCTTGCTCGTTTAGACAAGAGCTCATACTTCGCTCCCTCAGGCCGGCGTACATTGCGGGGGTGACGAATCCCATATTCAAATCGTCGCCGACATGGGATCTATTGCTCGATATATCGGCTGGATCCGTCACAGTCGCGCGAGATATCCACACCACGTATCCGACCACTGGGGGAATGCCTCTCGGCATCCCGAGTCTGGTTCGGAGCGCTACATTTAGCACGGAGGGCTCGCTCGGAAGTGAAGAGGATATGGTCCGGGCCGGAAATGCGAAGGCCGATAACAACGCGGACAATCTCTTCATCGAAGATGTACGGCCCGACCCGCACCCCATTTCTGTTCCTTGCTTACGATGATGCTGATGTATCTTTTTGTTAGATTAAGTCGGCGATTGAGTATCACTACGGTGAGAGCCTGGTGCGGGTACGGTTTACGGAGTATGTACTGCGGTTTGTGCGGCTTGCGTCACGGTATGAGGAGGACATGACGGGGTCGACCAAGTTCGGCTATCCGAGTTCAGCGTTTGATAACCGGGCACCAAATCCGAGGCTCGGGAGCGGGATCGTCTTCAATGATGAGAGCGCTGGCAGGAAGGAGCTGGCTGCAAACTCGCATCGCATAGAGGCGTGGCGGAAAACGAATAGCTATGAGTATATCTGCGCGGTGCGTATCTCCTTGCCTACACTCCCCCGTTTTGACTTCGAAAAAATGCAGGATTTCAGGAACGCCCAGCTCATGGACGCCATTCAGGGCTTCGACGTCTCGCACCAGCTCTTCCGCCTCAGGAACGCGAAAAGTATGTCGGATGCGGAGGTCTCAACAATTATGAGGACCCTAGCCGAGAACGTCAAGACATACGATCAAGTCATTGAGGTAATGTCGATCTGATTTTGCCAATCCGACAATCTTCTCACCCATTCACTTCACAGCTGTTGGCGTACCTGATGCCCCACGGCGGGGGGCTGCTGCACATCGCGTTCTGCCTGTTCCACCAGAAGGAGTCTGTGCGGGAGGCGACGGTCGATTTGTTTAATCAACTGCGAGCGTACCCGGTTGGTCATCCGTGCACCCTGTCGATCCGAGCTGCGTACTGACTGGCGCGTGCGTATCATTGTCTTGTCCGACAGGTCGGGGTGTTGTTCTTGCAGGCGTTGAATCATTTTCAGCGCTACGCCTATGTGCGGCAGGCGCATGCGCGGGAGAAGCGGCTGGTGGTGGAGCAGCAGCAGTACCAGCAGCCGCCTCCACAGCAGCAGCCGCCCTTCTACAGCAGCACGTCTTTTAATCGGACTTATTCGACGGACAGGATGGTCACTCCGACCATTAATGGGGGGTTTCAATAGGTGTGCGTTGGACCTTTCCTGCTTTCGTTTCGTTCACTGTATGTTGTTACATGTATTATTTTATCTTCGTATTTTATTATTCCCTGGCCTCGGTGCGATGGATCGTCGGGATTTGCGCTTTTGACAATGTGATTTTCTTTTGCACCGTGGATCGTTAGACGAGCGGAAAAACACCCGAGAGCCTGAAACGTGATCGGCATGTTGGCGTGGAGGGCTACTTACATTCACTTGCTTCCGCTAGCTTCCGCTATAAACCTTGGCACATTCCGCAATGGGACCACGCTGGACTGAATATTATCCACTCTTATCCCAGTCGTCAACAGCGAACATACCAGCAAAAGCAGGAGGCCTGGATCTGCCTGGATGGCCAAATGTTCAATTTAGCAATTGAATTGGGTGTTCCGCTTTTGCTCGGAGCCGGAAGAGCCGCAAATACGTGTGACTCCGAACGCGAACGGATCATTGAATGCACTCTCGATCGTCCGATAATCCGACCCGGTCCGGACGCCGTATCTTGGCGCGAAGTTTCAGGAATCGAGTTTGACGGCTCGGCCGTGGCTGGCAGCGAACAAGGCCAGGGGAGACAAGTCTACCCCGGATCGGTGAAACGAGATGATTTGCGCCGTGGTCGGATTTCCGGATTTCGCAGTTTGGATTAATTGCCGCAGTTGATGACGCACACGTGAAGATTTCTATCATTTATATGTTGTCCATGCAGATTCGGCAGCGTGGGGAGGTAGTGGTTGACCTCGGTAAACTGGTTGACGTAACGTAGATAACCGGCTTCCCCAGGTGCCAAGCCCTTCTGAGTGCTTCAAGTTCAAAATTACCTATGATTCAACCACAAACACCAGGTCCTCCAAGGGGATGATTCTGAGTCAACTTGTGGAGAAGAATGCATTGCCCTTGGCGATATATTGCTTGCAGACTGACACGAAGCGTTCAAGTTAAAGATAGGGTAGAACAGGGAAGAACCATATGCAAGTACATCGCCTTCCGTACCGAGTTTTGTAATTTCAAGTGAATGAAATGGTTCCGAAACTCACGCGCACGTCGAATCTCCCGCAAATCAAAATACAAACGATGCACTGCCCAGTGCCCACCGGAAGCAAAGTGAGTAATGTCAGCCAAGTAAAAACCCACCCTGCACGAATTCCGTCGTGAAGGATGGTTTATTGAGGAGTTGAAACCTTTACGCCCGCTTTCCCATTCGGAAACGGTTCGGAAACCGGAGGACGAGGGCATACGAGTTCCTCTGCTGATCTGATGAGTGATTGTCGAAGGCAAGTTCAAGGCGAAAAATGCCCGCTATCTGCCAACGCTCTATTGGCTCTTACATTCACACAGCTTGGGATCTGCACGTGGAAAATCCAGATGTGGAAATGTTGCTGAACGTTCTGGCGCAGTCTGGCGCACAAGCTGCCGACTTGTGTTCTTCCGAAACTTCGCCTGATTTGATAACAGACTGGAGAAATTTGGGTTTCGGCTGAATTGGGATACTCCGGCTTAATGAACGATGGAGGGCCCGGTCCGGGGACGATGTTGCGGCTTCCAATGGCCGTGGTGAGATAGATGCCAAGCGCCGGGTCGAGGCAGCTATGGAGGATTGGATTTCCTGGAGCAGAGTGTGTAAAGGCATGAAGAGTGGTGCAGAGGCAGTGGCCCGCGTTGCCTAGAATGTTTCGCGTGCTGCACGGATAGTTTCAAGAAAAAAAAACATGGTTCACAAAGCGAGATCTGATGATGAGATTGATGTATACCCCTGGTGTGTGCCGAATTGGGCACCCGTGATCAGCGCTGGACCCGTTGATGTCTTGACTGTTTATATTCTGCGTCCAGATGCTTGACCCTTTGTTCTAACCTCCTCCTCCTCTTCCTCTTCCCGGTTCCATGCATAGTTCCCTTCTCCACCGGTCCCTCTAGTCCTGGTCTGGCGTCCTTTTCTCCCCGCTTCCTCAGCTTCCTCCTCTGCCCGCGGCCACTTTTCCCCGTTGATTCGCACCCAACACCTTTTGCGCAGTCTATCTGTAAATTTAATACCCTTTCGGTAAATGGCCAATAAAACATTACCCACCGCGGAAGGTGCTGCGGGTACCTTACAAAGAGGCAAAGCTTGTTTAAGATGCAGGTCAGTATTCCCGATCTGCCCTCAAATCGAATCGATGAGCTCACATATTTCGCCTTAGGAAACGGAAAATGGTGCCTGACTTGCCTCATCGGTTTATTATCCGGATGCTGACTGTCTCGGTAGAGATGCGACGGTTCTAAGCCCGCGTGTCAGCAGTGCAGTCGGGCGAAGAAGGGCGAGACTTGCGAGTACGACGACGGGAAGGGGAAGACGCGGACACAAATTCTCCGCGAAACCATCGTTCGTCTAGAACAGAGGGTGAGGGAGCTCGAGGATCCGGACTACGTTTCGCCGGCCGTGACTCTATACGATCCTCATCTTCGAGGTTTCTCGGAGTCACCGCCGTCATCGTCGTACGACTCTACCGGAGATGCCTCGCTCTCGGCTGCTCACTCCCCATTCCCCTCTGGTGCGTTTTTTTTGTAATGAATATCTTAAAACACCCCTAATCATTATATAGAGTCTACGCACTCGCCAGAAGGATCATGGAGCCACTTACCAGTAAGTTTCTTTTTCCACATAGTCGAGCTATTCCTGACCGACCTTCCAGGGTGTCTCCGCGTCACCGCCACTGTTTGGGCCCGACATGTTTTTCCATGAGCCGCAGGTTCATATTCAGCCTCCGGTTGACCTAGTTGCGATGCTGTAAGTTCCTCTTCGATCCGGTTTACGCAGTCTTACTCAACAATTGATCACAGCTTGGAAATCTTCTCGCCGCACCGTCATCAATGTGGCCTGGAAATCCACATGGGCCGACTTCGGGAGAGCCTCAACCTGCCGAGGTCCGAGCAGCGTCATCCAGTCCTCATGAACGCCATATTCTTGTGGGCGTGTTTCATCTCTCGGCCGGAGCCACTGTCTCAGCACGAGGAGCATTACCTTAACCAAGCCCTCGATGCACTTCGTGAAGCTCTTCGGGACGGGGACAAGACGATCGACATCGTGCAGGCATCGTGCCTTCTGTCGACCTACTTTCTCGCCAACGGCCGGATTTTAGAGGGTAGCTACCACGCGAGTGCCGCCGCAGCATTAGCTGTCCAATGCGGCCTCCATGGACACATTTCGCCCGAAATGGCTGCCTGGCCACCATCTGGTGACGACTCGAAGCCATTCAAGATGGATCTTCGCCAATGGGAAAGGATCCACGCCTTCTGGCAGGTGTACAATCTGGATCGGTGTTGGTCGGTGGCATTACGTAAACCGACCATAATTCCGGACGGGCCCAGTGCATGGAATTCAATCAATTGTCCATGGCCGTTGGATATTGCGGAGTACGAGGCGGTCAGTTCTTGTTCCCGCCGCGTTATCCAGTTTTCTTATCCTTATTTTCGCCAGGGTCAGCCAAGCTCGGGTGTTAACTTTCAAACGATTAAATCGTTCTTCGAGGGAGATGTAGCCTCTGATGGCTACTCCACTCCAGCACTGCGCGCCAAAGCCTCCGCTCTATTCGAGCGTGCTGACAATTTGTCCACCAGCTGGGCTCCTAGTACGATCTTTTTCTCTTTACGTCTCCGCTATGTGCTGATTTGGAACTCCAGGCGAGCCGTCGGATGCTTTCCAGGCCCTCGACCTCACGATCAGCGCGTTCATCTCGACGCTACCCCCGTTGCATCAACTACCTAGCACGGGATCGGAGGAGAAGCCCATACTCATCACCGTCCACACGCTTGCCCACGCCGCGACAATACACCTCCACCAGCGACTTGCACCTACCCACGCTGTGTCTTACGACAAGTGCTCGCACGCCGCCAGGGCGTGCAGCACAATAATAACGCATATCACGGACTCCGATTTCGCTTTCTTGGATCCCATTCTAGGGGTGCGTGCCCTCCCGCTTCTGTTCACCATCTATAACTTACATTTGTCCCTCAGCCTTGTTGGACGTCGGCCGCTGAGACACTGATACGTGAAGTTTCCACGTTTGAATCGTCTTGGCCTCCCATCAACAGCGCCGAGGCCCGCAACGAGCTTGGGACTATCCTATACGCCATGACCAGTCTCGCGTCCCGATTTCCGATTCTAGGTGAGTCGACCCCCCTGCGGAGGCCGGCGACGGCGCTGACACCAACGCCACAGGCATCTCTGCCGCGAAAATCCAGAAACGATTGGCTGAACTATAGGCAACGATTCAAGTCCTCCCGGAGATGACCATGACATTTCCTTCGACACTTCGGACTCCACTTCCCCTTCGCCCGGACTGGCTATCCTCCTTCTCACAGCACACGCCTTGGAGGCTGTCACCTTTCGGACACTGACCATTGGACTTCATGGACTGGCCCTTCGGACCTTACTTTGCATTCATTCGCATTTGACACTCTTTTAACTTACCTTTGGACGCTGTTGTGGACATTCATCGATCGGACTTCTGGCATCCACGTTCATTTACGATTTCTCATGCACATTTACGAGCTTGGACTTCATCGGACTTCACTCGGACAAAATTAATTAATTACTGTATATCGATAGGCACTTGGACTTTGCTCGGACAACTTCATTCTGTATCCTCTACGTATAGCTTCTTCCTAATGTAGTTACTCTTTAGTACCTAGTACTCCCGCTGGCTCGCTTGCTTTCGCCACTTCGCTGTTACATACTTCACACCGTACATACACTGTACTTGGGGCTCTGGGCGCCTAGTGGGTCGCATTGCCCGGTAGAATTTAATCTACCCTGGTCAATTAATATGAGGGAGTTCTCCCATCTTCTGGAGGCTGAGTGGGCAATCGCAAACGATTTGGACAAGGACTCGGAGAGAATCGGAACATCGTCGGAATCTATTTACCTTTGCTTACCAAGAGCTTTTCTACAGCTTTTTCCGAGACAATCCCGACGCGAGGCACGAGCGGCTTGGGTTTGTCAGAGGATAAGATAATGTGGAGGCGGGAATCGGGGAAGTGCGCGTCGTAGAAATCATGTGACATTTTTCCTCTTGGACGCGTACCACCACCGCGCTCTAAGGCATACCACGAGTGCACCCGTGGGTAACTCAGATCCGTGGGAACAAGTACTCACAAAGAAAAAAGCCATACTCAGATCCGCGAGTATAAAACCCACAGATCATATGAGTACTCATGAGTATCGAAATACCCACAGGTACCTGTGAGTACCTGTGGGTTTTGATTGTATTTTGGTGATTTGGTGGTTCCGACACACCTCATTTATGTTGTAGAGTGGTATTATTGCTCTGAAATCATGTAGATACCACCTAATTAGCTGTACAGGCAGTAGAAATATATATTATGTAATGTTCTGAGTCCGAGTACTCGTGAGTTTTCAAAGCTTTCAACCAAAATTGATACTCAGATCCGTGGGAAACTCACCGCCACAGGTACTCGGATCCGTGAGTATGGATACTCACAAGCTTTCCCACGGGCATACTCATATTGACCCACGGGTAACTCGCACTCGCAGTATGCCTTACCACGGTATGCCTTACCACGCTCCCGCCTCCGTTCTCTTTGCCCGCCCTCCTCTTCCCTCTTTCTCCTTCCAGTGTTTGGTAGAGTTGGCTCCGCGCCTTTGGCGCCCCAGCCCATCTCCCTTTGGGAGTCTCTCCACACGCTCAGAGTGCTTCCTCTCGCCCGCACCCTTCCCTCGTTGCGGTGGCACACAGCGCCCCTCCCAGACGCGTCTCGGCAGCCCGCCGCAGGCATGCGAATTGGTGAGCTGAAGGCTCTTCCCCCACACACACGAACACAATATCTGATTATCGTGTTCGTGCCCCTCCCTACCATGCATAGTGGTAGCCAACTTTATCTTATCAAGCCAATTTCAAGCAGTGTACTTAAATCTACGGGCGGAGGAGACACCCCCCTTCACTTTCCACGAACAATCATGCCAGACATCAACTTTACCGCCTGGGACTTCTGGGTCTGCATGGCTATAGTTTTGATTGCCCCACAAGTGCTCGAGTATGTCGTGACTCCCGTGTTGCAGCGGAAGCACATTCAGTTCCCGGACGTTCTCCTGAAGTCCCAAGAGATGTAAGAATTACTGAAGATGAAAGAATTGCTGAAGAAGGAGCTGCCCAACTACCAGTGCAAGTTGTTCAAGGACAACGAGCTAGTCCAAACGGCCAAAAGGTACACGCAACACAAAGGACTGTAACTTCTCCCTGGCCCGCATTAGCGCCGTTCGCCGCAGCTGTAGGATCCATAACATAAATTTGAGCAGTGGCCTGAACAAAGACTGCCAATGGAAGGACACAATGGCCAAGCTGACCATTGCCATAAAGGAACTGACCAAAGCCGTAGAGGTGTGTCGCAGTCAATATAACCTACCACAGAGTGCTAACATATACAAGCATCTCGAATGCAGCATATACCTCGACAAAGCATAGAGCTCCTGCCCACCCGGTGCCAGCGTCTCAAAGCCACGACGTCGCCTTGAGCATCTTCACACACAAAAGATTCCTTCCATGCACAATTCCACAACGCGTCACTAAATTGAATTGGACAAACACTACGCGAGAAATTTAAACCGAACTGTTCGGGTACGCGGCTGACCGTGCCGAGGCACTTGGCTGGTGCGTCTCCGCGGCGGCGGCGGTGGCACGTGCAGCTGATGCATCAGCGTCCACCCCCATGTGGACCACAATGACGAAGATGTCCCGCCGACAATGGGGACAGAGGAGGAGGAGGACGTGCGGTGCTCGATCTGCAACATGACTTAAAGCGCGGCAGCCTCCCCGCTGTCCTGAGCGCAGGGCACAGCAACATCCTCACCCACACCAGCCCGCCCACACCCAAGGTCTCCCTCCTCTCTAATGTTGTCAAGACTTGCGACTCAGCCTTCCCAAGTTGACTTGAACCGAGTCAAAGTCGAGTCATAAGTGTGACTTCGAGTCGAAGGAAGTCGACTCGAGCCAACTTGAGTGACTTGAGTCAGTGATTTTTGGATGTTCCTTTTCATGAATAACAATGATTGGAAGTAATTTTTTTTTATTGCTGTTTTCATTTATAATGACACAACATGAAAAAAAAAGTTTTGAGAGCGTCAGGTGCCCAAGGCAGCCGTGCGCTCGTGGGGAGATCTGCTCCCAGGAGGATGAGGAGCACCTGTGGTGCTCTCGACGGGACGGACGAGGGAAACCGCGTCTGCGACACGTGTAATCCAAGGACGGGGAATGAGGGACGATGTGTGTGTTGTTTGTGGGGGGAAAGGCCGTCCCGGCCGATCGGGACTTCCCAGGCTGCAACGGCGCAGCGGAGAAGAGCGGATCAGAAACGGAAGGCGCGGGCACGGCCGATCCCATACGCAAGGGCAACAACGGGTCCGATGAAGGAGCCCCGAAGCCACCCAAGGGAGCGAAGCTCAAAGGGCCAAAGACCCGTGCGAGGGCGAGAGAAGCAGCCCAAGGCCCCCAACACACAGCAAGCGACAAAAATGACTTGTAACGAAGAAAGATGAGGTGACGTGGCAAGAAGTGCTAGTCTTTTAGCGAAAAGACGTGGAGCCCACGAGGGTCCGTAAAGTCAATAAGTTGTGCATCCCATGCACAGTTCCGACGAATGATGAAACGAAACAAATGCAGCCGCAACAAGTGTCGTGCGGCGCTAAGAGACGTGGACGAGGGACTTGCTCAACCAGTCGAATTGCAAGCGCCGAGGGGAGTAGAGCGTGGAACCGCAGTGTGTCATCGTACAGTGCGACAGCCAACTGCGCAAGCAATCCTGAGCGTAGGACTTGCACGCGAGCGGGACGAGCCGGGACGGGACGAGATGGTGTGCTCCAGTACAACTTGCGAAAGTCGTCTGAGAGTAAGAGAGCAGGCCCCCGCTTGAACGAGAAGGACGAAAGGCGAGAGGAACTGATGTAGCGAGCGAGAACAGTTCGCCGTGCCAAAGTGTAATCACGACCAATTCGGAGATGCATGAACACAACGCGCAATGGACGGAAGCTCCAATTGGGAGATGTGAGCCAATCGAAACAGGACGTTAGGGGAAGAGGACCTTTAGTGAAGCCGGCACACGAACAGGAGGGCTGCACGTTTGCACACTGTTGTAGGAAAGACGATGTGAAATCCGCGGTTGCCGACCACGGAAGTCAAAGGGACGTGTTCGTATGTGAAATGAGGTTCCCACAATGTAAGAGGCTGGCGCGCTCCAGTGCCTCATCCGAAGGGCAGCTGGGCAAGTGTTTTCCAAATGCCACAATTAACGTGGACGTGATGAAGGGCTACGGAAACCAGCCCGTACGTACGTAGGCGGGACGAGGATGATAGAACGGGATGCCGGGAGAGCAGCCCCTAAAGGGGCTCGGAATGGGAAACAAGGCCAATGAACTTGAGTGCATCATCGTGGGCCTAGCAGCATAACACGAGAGGAGGGCGAGTGGGACGGCATTTATGAGGGAACGAGCATATCCTACTCACGAACGGAGACGGTGCGAGAAACGAGGACGAGATATGAGGTGCCTGTGTGCTGCAAGGGCAGCAGCACATGGATGCCCCTGCACAAATGCGGACGAAGGCGCTGACCCGCGCAAGAATGAGAGGAGTGCCACCACACAAAGTAACCTCTCCAGCGGGAGGGTGCCGGAAGGATGAGGATGTGGGGTGAACCGCTGCCCAATGGCACGTCGACGCCAAACGCTGCCCCCACAGTGGTTGCGAATGAATAGCGCGCGCGAGAAGGTAGACATCACGGAGTGTGAGCTCAAAGATGGGAATAGCACCCTGCTGGTGACAACCTCCAGCCGCCAAGTGCAGCGTTCGCGATGATGACAACCAAGCCCCACGAGGTGCTGGTGTGGATGCGGATGAGGAGTGGCCCCAAACTTGCGACGTTCGAGAAGACCGCGAGGCAGAGGCAACTCGCGCAAACGGATGTGGTGACAATCCGGCCTGTCAAGAAGGGACAGCTTACGCTGCGGGCACATACCAGCGGGATGCCTTGCGCGCGTCAGGTATTTAGATGTGCTTCTCCACGGGGAGCGAGACACGACGAAGAACGAAAGAATGATGGTCCGCATGAGAGCGAGACCAGTCTTGGCGGGACGGCGTGAAGTGCAAGGCGTGTGGATCTGGACAGGAGAGGTATCCAATGTACAGATGTGATCTATAGATGTCGGACGGACGTGGACGATGAAGGAAAGTGCACTACTGGCCGAACATCCTTCAAGATGAGCAACCTTGCCAGCTGACGGTCCCAGCATCACAGAACTGCGGAAGAAATGACTTGTATGCGTATGCAGGAGGTGCGGACGGCTCCTATGGGAGGTTCGATGCCGAAAACACAGACCGCGGCGTTGTCAGGAACGGAAGCAACCTGTACAGGGGATGAGTCCCGCGAACGACGTGCGAGAGACGAGGACGAGGACGAAAGATGGAATGCCCATGTGCCACGACGACAGCGGGGCACGTGGAGAGCGATACAGGGCACCAGCACCAGCAGCAGACTGGTGTTGGCGGTTTGGGTGAGGCAGTCACCCAAACACGAGCCTACGGACGTAAGCACCAACACAGCTGTGAGCGGGTCGGAAACGTGGGCCTCTGCACCCATGAGTAAGGGATGTACATCCCGCAGACAGCACCGGGGGACGAGACGAGGACGTGGACGGACATCCGCAAGTCATGGTAACAGCGGGACGTGCAACAAATGTGAGATTTGCCGCGCTGCATGAGAGCAATCTCCTTCAAACAGAAAGCATACATCTCGCAGACTGCCTGTGGGAGATGGAACGAGGACGATACGCCCGCGCGTTGCAGTAACGGTGGGTCGCGCGACGAATACGAGAGACACCCCACCGGTGAGCGGGCAGCGGAACGGCACAGCAGTCGCACAAGAGCGAGCTCCCTACAAACGAAGGCACCGTTGCGCTCAAGAACGAGGGACGACACGGCACATGAGAGGATATACCGTGCACGTGAACCTTTGCACCAGAGGATGCGGCGGCCTAAATGAAAGGTGCACAACCCGCATACGGCATGCGGTGCGAGACGATGTAACTGCGAGTTGTGCAACAAATACGAGACACCACGCGGCAAAGGTGATGTGGACGAACGTGTTGTCGCGCTGGAGCACGAAAGACGACTTGTGGTGCCAATGAAGGACCGACACTGAAGCCTCGATGGCCGAGGACGAGACGGAGCGCTGGCACGTTACGGTAACGGCGAGTCGCGTGCGACGTGAGAGCACAATGCGAAACGAGAAAGCAGCGGCTGTGGTAGCCGCGCCAACGAAAGGCCACGCAGGCACCGCAGTATTGATGGAACCTCAGCCGAATCCTTGGTGGGATGCGCGCAGCACCGTAGAGAAAGTAAACTCACCGTCAAATTACAGCACAAGGAACGACTTGTATCCTCTGCGACGGGCCCGAGATCGAATCACGGTGATCTTGACGGATGTGTGAGAAACGATGTTCGAAACGAGACGAAGGCCCGGACGAAGGCCAGGACGAGGTGCCCACATGTTCCAGTAACTACGGGTCGCACGAGTATGAGAGCGCCAACGGAGCGCGCCAAACGCTGAACGATATCACGGACGTGGGTAAGGCAGCTGCACAAGCACTGACTGCCGAAGGACGAGAGCGTCGTCGTATGCACAAACGAAAGGTGACATAGTGGTGTGCCGACGAAGGAGCTCATCTGTGGATCCCCAAGTCCCGCAAGCATGCTAAGAACAAAAACAAAAACGATCGACGATGCGCTAGCATGCCACGGTGACACGGGTTGTGCACCGAGTACGGTACGACGGCGCCTACGGTGCGCGCAAGCAATGGAACGACATCGTTGAGGTGGATGACAGCTGCACGGGCAAGCTGCTTGTGGATGAAGGTGTGGTCGCACACAAGGAGGACAGCACGGCACGAGCCGTGGTGCCGACGAACAGTCCTGCACACGATGTGAGAAGACCGAGACGAAGACGAGGGGGCCCCCGCATGTTACGGTAACAGCGGGGAATGCCCCAAATGACGCGGCCCCGGGCACGCAGAAAGCGGAACGACATCGCTGGACGGGACAGCCGCACGAGCGCGAGCTATCCATGGACGAAGGTGCCGGCGCACACGAGGAGAGAGCGGGAGAGCGGCCACGGAGCGCACAACGACATTGCTGAACGAGGCAGCGCACGAGCGAGCTGCCCATGAATGGGGCGCCGGCGCGCACGAGGGGAAAGCACGACATGGCACATCAGGGGTCTGCCGCAGTGCCAACGAAAGGCCTCAGGCAAGGCCACAACCGGCGACCGCTGCGGGGCACGGAACAAGAATGAAAGCAAGTGCACCTGCGTTACAAGAATGAGGGGCGCAGCCTGGAGGCACTTCACGCGACAGCAGGAGAGTGGCCGATGCTGTGCGTAAACATGAATGCGAGGCGGTCGCACGAATGTGATCTGCATGGTGATGAATGGTCGCGCCCGAGAACAAAATGTGAGGCGGCACATAAGGGGACATGCCGCCACGACGAAAGAAGACTTCGGTCGCGCATAAAGATAGAGAGACGGCACCGGAGGGGATGTGCCGCCACGCACAGGAAGATTAAACGTGGAGAGAAGAAGAAAGGAGGGGAAACAGGAGTAGTGAAGACTCACCATTCAATAGAGTGTCCCAGAGAGTGCAATCGACTTCGAGCCTGAACCTGGAGGCCTGACAGACGAGTACCATTTGGGCAAACATGGACGCGAGATGTGTACGACAGATTGACGCGTCGTCGAGCCCCACGGGAGGTGGTGCGGTGTGTGCGAACGGTCACAGGTCGCCGTAGTACGCGTAAAAGATTAGCAGAGGACCGCCGACGTCCTCTGTGGTCACCCCGGCTACAAGAAGGTGCTGAAGACGTGGAAACGAGAGTTGATCGAGCTGGTCTTGTCCTCTATCACTGCAGACACGCTGGACGCGTTGCGTATGCTGCGGAGCAACTGCGAGGCAACTGCGAAGTCCCAGTCAAAATTCGCGTGACAAGCCGGTAGCACAAGCTCAAGGTAGTGGGCATGGTGCACAAGAAACCTTTCGAGCGCCAAAAAAAGGAGCTAGGGAGCGAGGCAAGACACAAAAGAGGCTTTTGCTCGGTCGACGCGACGTGGCAAGAGGACAGAGCCGGATGTGGCGGTGTAGATCGATCCTAATCTAATCTACACATGAGTGGGACGGCCGCAGATCATCTCTGTGCTTTTCCTCCTGCCTTGGCTTCCACTCAGGCCGGCTCGCAGGCTCACCTTGCCTGAGCTCGCACCAAGGTCGCAGGTTCGGACAGGGCAACCAACATCATTTCTAATTTCGACAAGACCAAACAACACGTCTTCGCGCCCTTCTTCGCTTCCCCACTTGCTCTACCTGCGATGGTTTCACACCCTCCAAGCCCCGGAGACGAAGGTGTGTGTCCCAGGTACCCTCAATACCTCTGCTCTGACCTTTTTTCTCAGAGTCATTGTACAATGATGGCAAAGGACTGCAATTCACCGTTGCGCTGACACTCCCCTTAGAACGAAAAGCACGCAAGAATGCGAAAGCAAAGGTCTTGAAGAAGACTCTGTTTGTCCACAAAGACTCCGCATTCCAGGATCTCCTGCGTGAGGCAATCAAAAGCTTCAAACGCGAAGACGATCTGTCCTTCTCCTTTCTCCCACGCAACGACGAGTACCACAGCACGACAATTGATATCCCCAGGATTACTTACACCCTCCCAAAATCCGACCTCAAGGATATCTCTCTAACATGTGATGCCAACTATCAATCACTCATTGCCGCCGCCAAGAAGAGAAATACTCCGGAAACTATAAAGGTGTTTATGGCCGAACTGAAGGTGCGAGTTAGTATACTACCTATGAGGCCATGGATAACTTGAATCTCCTGTCTTAGCCGCATGAAGAAGGCGATGAAGACAAATCTAGTGATGAGGATGATGGGAGACGCAAGCACAAAAAGAAGAAACAAAAGGTGTGTCATGACAAGCTGGAGATATGTGCGTAACTGGACCATGCATCAGACTTTCAAGCCGACAGAGGTGGAGGTGGAGCAGACTGAGTTCATAGCAAAGCTAAATGCAGAGTGGAAGTGCGAAGACAAATCATGCAAAAGATTCATATGCTTTCCGGACCGCAAGAGTGCGAAACACGTCCACCTTACTCATATGCATCTTCAAACTTGGGCGGCGGCAAAGGTTTGTCTTCTGTGTTAACTCCTCTACTACAACCTCACCATACCACAGCAAGGCAACATCATAAACGAGGACGGTCAACCTGTTGACCTAAACAATCCCCCAGATACCAAGATGTTTTCCTATCAAGAGCTGGATGATGACGACGATAAAGTCCTTTGGAACCGCTAAAAATCGGCAAACAAAGATTCAAATATCACAATCAACCTCACCCTTCCTGATGGCGTGATTCCGCCGACCGCCCTTGCCCACCAACAACCAGCAGCAGCACAAGCTCGTCTGCATCCCCGTATTGCCCCGCAGATGTCTCTGACATTTTTCTGTGCCCGCTACAACCTCCCGGCAAGAATTTACAACAAATTAGCTGCATTCGATGTGACAGGTCCTCACACTCTACGCCATCTGAAAAATTCGCACTTAGAGGGGGTCCCTCCGGACGGTGCGGGGCTGAACCCAGCTGAGGTTTCTGATGTGAGAGATGCGCAGGATTGTTGGCTTGCTGGGGAAAAGGAAAAGGAACTTTGATTGGGTACGCATTGCTATCATTACAGTGTATTTGTTACAGAACAGTTCAATCGACAAAGTAACCTGAATGACGAAAGAATACATAAGTCATCGCTGGGGTTATCTGCTCAAAGGCGAGGTACATTTCATAATAAGTTGCATGTCTGTCAAAATAGTGGATTCCCTTCTGGCAGAGATAGGATTTTATGACGGAAAAGGCTTGCTCAATAGGATTGTAGTCTGGTGAATATGCAGGAAGGTATTCAATGTGGACACCTGAGACTGAGTTAGTGGAATAGCTGACTATGGGCAGAAAGACTGGGTGGGCACCATACTCAGCGGCAAGGTCCTCAATCTCGCTGCCGTGATGAATGTGTGCATTGTCCATAATTAGAATGCTTTGCGGGCCTTGGTATGGTGTTGTCATGGGCATCTACATCGAGCTATCACTTCAGATGTATGATGTGAACAAAAGAAACTTATGACGCTGTCCCGGAGGAATTCAACATAGCTCTTGCGACATAAAGACCCTTCCACCACCTTTGCCCCAATGATTCCTTTCCCCAATGCCATCACAGCTACTCCCGTGAGACGACACTTTCGGACGAAAGGCTGTCAGGACTCGGCACGACTACCGATCTCCGAACGACCAAAGATATGGGCATAGGTACGGTCATCTTTAGAAACTTCGTCGATGCATATCAGATAGTGGGTGGGGTAGATGGAGATGCGGCTTGAAAAGTCCGCTCGGCTGAGGGGAGAACGCTCAGAAGCCATCTTTTGGATTTTCTTGAGGTTCATTCGATGACGTAGAAAGGTTCTGTGGATTGTGGCTAGCGAGACGGGAAGGTAACGATAGCACTCTAGTCGATCGCGATATTCATCAAGGAAAAGTGTAGGTTTATGTTTTGCAAGCTGGACAAGATAGTCAGCATCCTGATGAGCCAGCGTACGAGGGCGGCCTTGTCCAATGACATGTGCCCTGGCAACACTGCCTGTCTGATGCTTTCGCCTACGTGTATGGTAGAGTGTCGACTGGGAGAAGCCAACAATGTGGAGAATTTCGGGGGTTGTGTCGCATCTGCGAAGCTTCAGGCGCAATACAGCCTCTTTCAGGTCATCACTGATGCGCCGGTTGGGCATAGTAAGGTGTTGTTATAGCACAACTGCCACAAGAAGAGAAAAGATGAGTTGTGTTTGGTCTTGTCGAAATTAGAAATGATGTCGGTTTCCCGGTCCGAACCTGCGATCTTGGGCACCCGACGCTCTCAAAACTTTTTTTTTTTTGTGTTGTGTCATTATATATGAAAACAGCAATAAAAATTGAAGTGATTTCACGAGTGTGATATTGCATGACATATGTGACAGCCGTGTCACCGTGGCTTCATTTTGTGTTTCTATCCAGTCTCTGACGATTAAACATCGGAAAATTATATTATGCTATATGAAAGGTTGTAAATACATCTGACCTGGATAATCACAATGGGGACTTGGGATTGCCACGAAATAAATGTTATTTTATGTCAACTTTCATCAAGTTCAAGATATATGCACTTGTATAGTATTCCTATTCGACACGGTGGTTGTTTCAGCCAATTTATCAAATACTGCTCTCAACTTGGCCGACTCGAGTCAACTTGAAGTCACTCCAAGTGATTTCACTAAGCAAAGTCAAGTTGAGTCGAGCTGACCTTCAAATCAAGTCGACTTGGCAAGTCGCGACTCGACTTTTCGAGTTTTGACAACATTACTCCTCTTCAGCCTTGCACACACTGTGCATGTCACGTCACACGGCCAGCGCCACGCCTGCGCTCCACGAGCCACAGTTGCAGCCCAGGCCCAGCGCGGCGGGTGACGGCGAGGAGAAGGTCGCGGACTGGTCTGATGCACTCACAGTGCGCCGGAACAGTAGCCTGCCAGTGCAATGTTGCCTGTTGCCCCGTCGCAGGACGGGCACAGTGAGAGCAGGAGCAGACACGCGTGTGTGCACATCAACAAGCTCAGCCCTGAGCAGCCGGGGTATGGCATGGGGCGGAACATAGCACTGCTCATCTTCCATTTAGTGATGGGCAGCTTCACGTTTGACTGTGTCGCCGTGCCTATGGCAGCATGGTGTGAGCCGGCTCCACGCACTGACTCCGGAAACTTGTAATATTCCTCACGACAACAGAAACAACTAGGGGAAGTCGCAATTCAGCCCTTCCGCCACTTGGAAAACACATTCTGTCAACGATAAAAGCATGGAAACACTGTTAGGTCACAATTTAGCCCTTCTGCCACTTGGAAAACGCATTCCGTCAACAATAAAAGCATGGAAACACTGTTAGGTCACAATTCAGCCCTTCTGCCACTTGACAAACACATTCCGTCAACGATAAAAGCATGGAAACACTGTTAGGATGCCAATTCAGCCCTTCCACCGCTCATGGAACAGCTTCCACGGTTCGGAAAACACATCCCACCACTTGAAAGGTCCTCCCGTCGACACTGAACAAGAAACAACCACCAGGGTTGCAGTGGGAAATGAGTCGTGTTGGAAAAATAAAATAAAAATGAATCGTTCAAGACAGACGGCCCCGCCAGGAATCAAACCCGGAGTCTCCACTGAAAATCCTTGGTCTCAACAGGCATTCACAGCGCGTTACAGCTGTTTTCAAAAAAGTATATGGTTTTTGATCCAGTGGTGCTCCTGGATTTGTGCTTACCTTTGTTTGGCGGTGAGTCTTTTTCCGCTCCACTCTCTCACTTATGGCTATGCGACTGCTCCACACGTCTCTGCAACTTTGTACCTACCCAACTATCCGCCACCATGGCCCGGGGGACCAGGAAGAACTTATCCGAGGAAATCAAGAGGCTAGTGGTACATATGTATCTGCAACACTGCAATTGAAAACAAGACGAGATCGCACGGGACCTCCAAATCAGCCTCAGTTCAGTTGAAAAGATTCTAGCGCGCTACCAAAAGGACTCGCAAGGGATCCATGCACCACCTACGCTCCGAGTCCGTGGTCGTCTGCGAATTTTGCAAGTCGCGGACGTTGATGTATGTTTGCGGCGCCAAGTGATGCACCATACTGACCAATACTTCAGTTCCTTGTTGGTTTGGTCCAGAGGACCCCCGACATGTATCTGCACAAAATGCAGGAGGAGTTGCAAGAGCTGTGTGGTGTCGAAGCTTTGCTTCTTTCCATCTGGAGAGCTCTGCAGCGTCGAGGGTTCACTAGGAAGCGGGTACGGTCTGAATCTTCTTCCATTTCGCTGTCTTAATTTCTTTAGGTCTCTCGCGTTGCTGCCCAGCGTGATCCAGAAGCCCGAGCCAACTATCAGATTCACATGTTGACAACCTATCATGTGGACCAGCTCGTTTTCGTCGACGAGGCTGCCTGCAACCGTGCCACGACAAAGCGAGGCTGGGCTTGGGCGCCATGCAGAGAGCATGCACGGAGGCACAATGTCGACATACGGGGCATCAAGTGCGTTGTCATATTTCTTTTGTCTATGCACTCTCACAACGAAACCATCAGGTATTCCGTTCTCCCTGCCCTTTCTTTGAGCAGAGTTCTGCACTTCGACATTCTTGCTGGCTCGTACAAGGCCGCAGACTTCAACAGTTTCATCGATGGCTTGCTCGACACCATGAACCCATTCCCTGGGCCGAATTCCGTGATCATCATGGACAATGCCAGCATACACAAGTCCGCTGAGCTGCGCCCGATGATTGAACAATGGTACGTTCGCGGTCTTCGCGTTGCTGAATGGTTTCATCATTTGTGACAGCGGCATGCGACTGGAATACCTACCGCCGTACTCCCCTGACTACGATCCGATCAAAGAGGGCTTTTCGTCCATGAAAGCCTGGATTTGTTCGCACCGTGACTACACCTCTGGGGTGATGGCTGGTGAGTCTCATGCGGACTCACCGTATGCGATGATCTGGCGTGTAGTGTTCGAGTCAATGACTGCAGAAAAAGCTCAGGGGTGGTTTACACATGCAGGCTATCTTTGAATAGTTACTTGAGTACATATTTAACATTTTATCGTACATTACTTCTGCTCGACAGTGTAAAAATACATATGTACTTTGAATCATCGTTCAAACTTCTCGATTTGCGTGCTTTCCAGTCAGTTTGGTTAGTTCCTTGATTAGTTCAATGCGGTGCCCTTCCCCTTGTGTGCTCTTCCGATCGCAGTGATAGACTCCTCTACAAAGAGTTCTGCCAACTGCACCGGCATGTTGGTCTGATGGACATAGAAATCTGCTTCAAGAAGCAGAACTTGGTTAACATGAGTGACCTGCAACTCGTGCAGCACGTCCACGAAGATGATGGCTGGGAAAGTGAGGTCTGGGGAGTCTTCGAAGATCCCCGAGTCGTCGATAAGCTGAAGAATGTTGGTGATGGGAGGATAGCGGATGTTGGTGTTGCTGTTCTCACCTCTGTCCAGGACGTGAGACTGAGAACGGTAGAGGGATGATGGCACATCAATATTGTCCGTGTTGACGCTCGCAGACACAATCAGTGCCAACGGGCTTCAACGCGGAGGCGAAACAGAACCTCGGCTTGCACCGGTATTGACAGTGACATGGATCGTTGGGACACAAGGGCCGGACGACTCCACCCTGCTAGTACACGCCTTCTTGCGGCTGGGAAGGAAGAGCTCCTGGAAGACGATGGTCTCTGGAGGCCGTTGCAAAGTCACGTGCCCCACCGACTCGAAGATTTAAATTAGTGCTGAGCAATAATAGTACAAGACAAAACGCGCTCACAATTTCTTTGGCCTAGAGCGAAACATTGTGAGGATTGACGCAATGGTGATGGCCGTCGAGAGGAGACACATAACAAAATTGATCTTTATGAGTTGCACACCTGAGATGGGCCTGCAACTCGTGGAATTCCCTCATGAAATCAAAGGTCCTCTTTCTGCCGGAGGCGGAATTCTCTGACGCACTCGCCGACTTGCGCTTGGTGCCGGTGGATTTGGCACCGCTGGCGGCATGCGTCGTAGCGGCTGGCACTGTTTCGGTAGGAAGGTTCTAGCGAGATGTCAGCGACAATTAATCCAAACAGAAAGACACCAAACCAGATTCTTGATGACACAAATGACCTTCCGTACCCTCGCTCTTGTTGTCATCCCAATTCCATTCTGGAGACAATTGTCCCAGTTGGCCGTGTTTGCCAGTTGACAGTTCGGTGCATTGACCTTGTCATTTTCCCACTTGTAGCTGAGACATGCATCCGCGGGGTCAAGACCCATCATGTTACATATCTCAACGTAGGCGGTCGAAAACGGGACCTCACGACCAAAATTCTTGGAGCGGGTAACCGGGGCTGCACCAATGATGTTGCTGTTGATTGGGATGTCGAAAGCAAGTGTTGGTCCTTCGTCGACGTGAGTGGAGTTTGTGAAGCAAAAAGAAAAAGGGTGACCTTGGGGAGCAGCGGCAGCAGGAGCAGTAGCAGCAGCCAGCTCTGCATCAGGTGTATACGGAGGTGGGAGTTCAGATTCGGGTGGTGCCAGGACCGTCCATCCGTCCTGTTGCCTTGTATGCTCCTGGTAATGCGAAGGGTTTTGGCTGTTCATTGAAATTGTGGTGGGGGTTTTTACCAATGAAAGAAATGCATTTTGCGCGCATAAATAGGCTGTGGAGCGCTGGTGGTTTGTTTGGAGTCACAACACCGCGTATCGTGGCATATGACGCAGAATGTGGAGCGGAAAGAGACTCACCACCAAACAAAGGTAAGCACAAATCCAGGAGCACCACTGGATCAAGAACCGTATACTTTTTTGAAAACAGCTGTAACCCTTACGCTACGGAACCGATACAGAGACAGAAATGGAGGATCATTCTTCAAATTATAAATCCCCGTTGACTAAAACCACGCATACATGGATCAATTCCGCCTTGAGGGAACACATGGCAGAATCCCGTCCAGTAATAACGAATGACCGACGGGATTTACGGCAGCAGAATCCCACACCATTGAAGAATACAGGACCATTGGAAGGCAATTCCGCTAAGCGGAAATTGCCTGAACAAGAAAATATAACTGATGGCTGAACCACAATATCCTAAATGGGTTGATAACCGTAGGTTAACATTGAGGAGAGCCCGACTCCGTGGAGGGCTTGTGTTCCGCCATGAGAAAGAGGGAATTCCGCTGGCAGAAATATGACGCAGGTACGCTGTGTCAAATTACCACCATGAGGGTCCGCTGGCAACCAAAGAGTCAGTTCTGCCGGCTCCGCCAAACTGTTTCACGCACAACGGAGTCAGCAGAGGCTCAACATTACTCCTGGGAAGGCAGTGCACTAGGCTCCGCTGGGGTATAAATACGGTGTAGTACTTGTAGTAACGGTATCTAGTTCTCCCCTTGCAATCTAGGCATTTAAAACTGCTCTAGAACGGAAGGGAACAGTCAACAAAAAGAACCTAAGGTCACCGAGACCAAAGGGGACACCTTTCCTTCCCTTCCGCCTCACTCCACCGCCATTTCCTCACAGCGGAGACTATACCCCACCCATATTCAATATTCGCCTCCTCCGTCGCCGCATAGGCCCAAGCGGAGCAGAACTCCCACTATGAACAACGCCGCAGACAACTCCGTCGTATTTGTGTGTAGCCATTAAAACCCCGTCGGGACACCTGGTCCTACAGTAGAGAACAATGGCACACCATTCAAGAGCTTTCAAAGGAGCGGACTCTTTGACGGAAAAAGGGAATTCTCCGTAGAGGCAGAAGAAAGGAACGAAGCAGAGAGGGATTGTGCGCAACAGCGACAATTGCAATGGACCCGCCCTACATTTGTGTTTGGTAAACACTCTGAAGTTGGGAATTACGACGGTGGAGACTTAAAAACAGGACCAACATACCCCAGACTAGTGGCAGCACTTCTATCCGCATCGCATCGGGGCCAACCTCTCTCGTTCTCAAGTGTAGAACGGAAAAGCAGTGTTGACTGGAAGGCTTTTCTCTCCCACAGGGAAGGAATCAGCGACCTTAGGATTCCTCCATTGCGAAACAGAGTAGTTTGTACACCACCACATTTATAAAACACGAATTCCGTGGCCATCGAGAGACTTCAGACACACAAATTTCCCCCTAGAGGATGAACTGCTGAGTCTGCCAAGCAACAAACCGACTTGCCAGCAGTAGCACCGCAGTCTGAATCACAGCGGATCATCAAGTGGAATTTGAAGCACCATCCTCTGAATAAATTTGTTCTTGTCCTGAGCTGTTGTTATGATTGAATTTGATTTCATTCCAGGCATATTATTCCTCTTCAGCGCCAGCTGCCTCGCCCTCATGCACTCCCAACCCACGCAGGCGATCAAATTCTATTCAAAGGCCATGGCTGTGCAGTCGCAGTATTGGAAGTTGCGCCACATCTCGTACTGGGAGATGGCGATTGCAAACCTCGCTTTGGGCGAGGTGAGCACGAGTCTGGGATGCTGGCACTACCCGCAGAAGGAGGTGACGTGGAGTAAGAGCATGTACAGCTACGGGATGGCGGTGTGTTTGCTTGAAAGCACCAAGGACAGGGACAGGGAGGAGGAGCAGAAGGAAGAGGCGCGGACGCTGACGGTGCCCAGGCTGCAGCAGAAGATCACAGGCAAGTGCATTCCCTTGTAGGTTTTAATTAATTCATTGATCTTTCCTCAAACACCCCTAATGCTAACTAGCACACAGAAATTTGTCGCGCAGGACAACCGGCTCGTGCTCCCTGTGCTTGAGATCCTGTACTTGCTCTTTGCGGCCATGCATGCGCCACACCAAGGGGCAGATGCTGCCGGGGCAGCTCGCCGTGCTCGGGGCACCTGGTGTAGAAAAAGAGAAGGCGATGGGGTACTGGGACAACTACTGCCTCACGTGGGCGTGTGTCTGTGATATGTTGCATTTCCGATGCGACCCCCTTTTTTTCCCTAGCATACGCTGGCCGGTGATATAAAATTTTGGTGCACATAGGATCCCAACACGGTGCGGGACCCTGCAGAGGTGGTGAGTATATTGTGCGACGAGGCGGCTGCAGGCGCGCACACACTGTTCAAGGTGGTGTTTGAGAACGGGCCACGGATCAAGCTGGACCACCATCTGGTGTATCATGTGCGTCCCTCCGGCAAAATCAAATATTTGGCTCAGCTGATTGTCAAATGAAAAGATCCTTTTCAACAACCTATTCAGCGGCATTTTTGGTAAAAATGCCTCCAGCTGAACATGTTGCTGAAAATAGTGCTTTCAGATGGCGATTAGGCAGCATAATCCAAGCTGAATATTCACTTTTGCCGGTGTGCCTCCTCCTCTTTCTTTCCTGCTATTTGGATCCTGACCTGGCACCACAGACCACAAGCTTGGCCGCCTCCTCACGTGCAAGGGCAACGAGCCCAAGATGCAGCGGCACCCAGAGCTGGTGCTCTCGGGCCTGTCACAATGCAGCGCAGGCGCTTGAGCATGAGGAAGCAGGTCATGAGGGCAGCAGTGTGGAGATACAATGGTCACAATGCACCGCACTGGCATGAGCATTCACACGTGAAGGGTGTGTGGGGTGCGGGAGTGACAAGGGCCTTGAGCTACTGCAAAAAACGGTGGTGGCAATGCTGCACATGGGTGTGCTGCATTCGTTGGAGTTGGTGAGGAATGTACAGTAGTTTGCCATAGGCCGATATACGACAGTAGCGTGAAGCAGCTGAGGAAGCTGTGCCCTGCACCGAGGGAGAAGTCAATGGCGAGGACGGTTGCAGTGGCTCAGATGGCGAGCCAAGGAGGTGTGCGGTGGCGAGCGCGGTGGGCAGGAGGAGCAGCGGGGAGACGAACTTGCAGTGGATATTGAAGGTGGGTGGCAGCAGTGGTGGCGCAAAAGCAAGCTCATGTTGAAGTGATGACATGCTGAGACTGCCGCTCAGCATATATGCTGGTGTTGATCTGAGGTGACATTCAATCGGCCTCATGTCCCACTTTGACCCGGACTGTTAGGTGGGCCCACCGGCTCGTCCGACATCCCACACCCAGCCAGGTCTGTTCTGTTGCTTGTGACTGTTATTTTATGATATCTTATGTCATAGAAGGGTGGCTCAATTATCCGTTCACGTCGTTCGTTGTCAATAAATCCAATATTTGGTTGAAACAAATAAATATTTTCAATCTCTGCTTGCGCTCTACTGCACAAGAGTCAATCACACATTGTTTGTAAAATCCCTTCATAGGTGTGTGTGTACTCTTTCTCTTAAAACATATTTCTTGGTGTGATACCTGACACGTAAATATGCAGTCCTTACCAAGTCCATATAGTTTTGATGCACTCAATGTGGGACCACAGTACATACTTGCAGGCTCTGATGCCTACCTCTCAGACACAACAGACAAATGTGAACGGGTACAATTTACCTGTTTATCATCAATACACACCAGATCCAGGCCAATACCCAGGTTACGGCTATTCAACACCTCTGCTGCTACCACTGTCACCCCAACCTGCAGCAGTCTCCGTCCAATTCAAACTTGCAAGATCTAGTACTTCTGATACATTGTCAAGTAATTACAACAGTAATTCAACACCAGAATGTTGTGTTGTATCAATCAACCTTCATTCACCAAAATCTTTGGAACCCATGTGGTGACATTGGCTAGAGTCATGACTAAGAATCTGGTAACAATCCTGACAAAATTGTGGTCGTTTGAATCAACTTCCCAGTTGACATGAAGGAGATGAGAAAAGCTACACCAAACACCATTTCTTAGAATGTATGTCCCCACATTGTATATTCAGGTGCCTTCACTCTGCTCATAGTCACTCTAAGAAATGAACACTAAATCAAACCCAATAACAGACAATATACTACTGAATGAAAGCAAGATGTGAATGACACGAAGCAAAGTTGAAACCTCCAATGCTTGAAACTCAGATTCAAATAAATGCCATGGAGTGTATGCACATTACCATATATAACTTTTAAACATTTGTCAGAACACTGTGACTAAAGCGCAGGGAGTTTCAATTTGCCATGAATCAATGTCTGTTGGATTTGGAGTGGCAGTGCACAGCTGTGTGAGCTGTTGCGAGCTTGACATCTGGCGTTGACATGCTGTTGGAATAGCTGTTGAAGATAGCCAGAGTTACTCACTTGGAGTAACATAGCTTTAGGTACAGCCTAGATAGTGTTGAATAGTATAAAGTAGCATACTTACAAGCATGTACGCTACCGGATTCCAACGAGATTCCCCACTCTACTCGCTTGTGATGTTCCCTCGGGGCTTATTTCAACAATGTCTGGGTGTGGATATCCCACAGTCCTGTCCTCCTTTGCTGACCAGCCTACCCATTAGATAAGGGTTTCCATATTTTGTTGGAGAGGCTAGCCTCTCCAACACAAAGGAAATCTCAGATAATACCAATCTTGGACACAGATTAATTGGACAGTCAAGTACGGAATCTACATTGAATGGTTGGACATTGAATGGGTGAATATTGAATGTTGGAGCATTGTATGCTCCAGGTGCCACCCCAAATGCAGCTTCATGACACAAATCTTGAGTATGTGCAGATGCATACAACTTAGAATGAGCTCACCAGGTTTGCTGGGTGAACTCAAAACTGGACCTGCAGACAACCCAGATGTTGCATTGGAGACCGAAGTACAAATATTGACTCAGAAAGTGAATTTAGCTATGTCAAATAATGAAGGGGATGCCTTATGGAAAGTTGTCTAAATGGGATTAGAGTCAAATGGCCTGGAGTTGGGGATGAAGTCTGAAGTACAAAGGAGCCTCCATATAATGATGGAACTGAAAGTTGTTCAGCCAAGGAATATACAGGGACCACGGTTGACAGTTGGCGGAAGCTAGGAGGATACCCAGGTGGGCTGAAGTTTAGAACCGGAACCGCCAGGGACGCAATCTAAGAACGGACATGTTGGACGTAATTTCAGTGAATATATAACAGAACTTGCAAAGGGAATCACCATCTTGCAGACAATGAGCAGGAGCACACAAGTGAGGAGGAATGGGACATACCATCACTGTCAGAGGGCAAGAAGACAGGTTTAGAATGGTGTGAGAGAGGCGGTGAACAATATCTGATTGTCTTCACTGTCATCTTCCACTTCGACAACGGTGGCCCTCATCAAAATTGAGGCCAGGCATTGAGAGGGATTGGAAGACAAGTGAGAGTTTTGAGTGGGATGAGTCAGGTTGAGCAAGCCAGTTAGGGACTGCCATACTCATGGAGTCTGAGCTGGAAGATGGAAGCTGGAGTCACTCAGGGGCGGCGATTCATTGAATCGAATTTTATTATTTATTTATTTATTTATTTTGCGGGAGCTCGGACCGAATGTCGACAGGAAAATTATCAGGAGGATTCAAGCCCGATTTACTACTAGTACAGCCTCTGGAGTTTGCGTCAACTCATCCATTTCAAGAAACCCGTTGTCACAGTTGAACCGTCTCTTTACCATTCACCAAACGCGTGTATCCCTCCAAGCTCGACGCCATGTTCGGGTCAAGAAGGACCGCTTGTCCAAACACTTGAAATGAAGGCAACGTATTAGTCGGCCGTCGCGACAAGGATTCGCGAGAAGATGACTTACCCCTGGGCACCCATACGTTGACGCGTAGCCGGTCCCTCCAATCTTCTTATACTTGACCTCGGGCCACGGACCATGCGGCCCAAAGACTTCTTCCGGCTCCCCGCAATAATAGCAACAGTGGGCAAGCTCGTCTTCACCGAGGAGCATTATGACTTCAACCGCTTCCAGCGCTTTCCCGTTACGTGTCGGCAACCTCCCAGTGAGGTGGATCGGCGCCCGCGGCTGGACTTGCAGCAATTGCGCAATCAAGTTGCTTGTGACGCCAAGTCCGTCAGGTTTGAGCCAGATACACGGATGGCCGTCCGGAAGAAACCTTGGCTCCTCTTCCGTGGTTGCGGGATTAAAACACGCCATAATTCTTGTGGGGCAGTGACCATAATACCCACGCCCGAAGGCAAGATAGTAACAGTTGCCATCCCGAACGATGACCAGGGGAAGCGGGCAGCCAGGCAAATTTATGAGGGACATGGTCGCAAAAAGAACCTATGCGTTCACTTGTTTTGTAGGTGTGCGGTTCTCCGTGTCGTGGTGCTACGTGGCACACGTCGTTCGGTGCTAAACCAATGTCCGGGCGGAGTCAGCTGTATCATCCTCGCCGGGGCCGTGCTGATACACTGCACTCGAATTATCTGAAGACTCGTACGGGAGGCCTCTGAAGAGGAAACACAACAATCCAACGCGCCTCATCAATGCCAATGGCTCTTAAAATCTGAGGTCATTATTCGGACTCGGAGGTACATCTCTACTGGACTTGAAAATATATCCCGATGCCTCTTCTCCCTCCACGTCAAATTCATAACCCTCATAAGAGTGCTTTCGTGCTTCCGCAGCAAGCCAGGCAGAAGCATGATGACTGGCAAGGGACCCAAAATAGCTGCCGAGCTCTTCTCCGCCGGGACCGTCCAGCGTCGTCTTGAAGCTAACGATGCCATCCGGCCGAACGACGACGATCGCGCCCATGTTCTCGTCCACTCCGTATGCAGCGAAAACCTCGCCCGAAAAGTCGTACAGAGCTTTCCCCAAGGGGAGCGCCCCGATAGTCTCGGAAGCTGGCAACACGCCTTGTCCGGAGATAATGGTCAGGAAATCCCAGGATGCTGGCCGGGAGTGGAAAAAAGACGGCGGCGAGTCGATCTCGGCGCGCAAGGTGCGGTATCTTTCGGCACAGCCGGGGTTCAAAAGTATGGCACCGTCCACGGCCTCGAGCTTCCCCGAGAAGACCAGGATCCAGAACCGGCCCGTGTATCGGACCAGCGTTCGCAGCTGCTGAGCCGTCGTTCGTCCCAACCGAAACAAAGGCCCATCTGGTGCTCGGTGTCCGATTTCGACTGTGGCAGCCAGTGATTTCGACGGTTGGTTTATCCAGTTGGGTTCGTACGAAATATTGAGGCCGGTGGTGAACAAGGCGTTTGTCGAGTGGAGCCTATCGAGATACTCGTAAGCGTCGGCGTTGGGCGGGGCATTGAAGTGTTCGGGAATTTCGCCGGAGACCAAGGAGGCGATGTCCTTGTCCAACTCCATCACTCGTTCCGCGCATTTGAGGCGCTCCAAAGTGAACGTATCCAAGATTTCCTCGTGATAGAGGCCGTTCAAAACGCCCGCCAGCTTCCATCCCAGATTGAGGGCGTCATGGATACCTGCGTTCATACCCTTTGGAAGGATATTAGCTGAAAAAGTACAGTAATTAGGAAAGGATGTGACCTGCGCGGCTCCAGACGAATGGGTATGAGCGGCGTCGCCCGCCAGGAAAACTGGACCCTTCCTGAAAGTATCCGCTATGCGTTGACCAATTTCGTAGACCGTCCACCAGTCCAGTTTCACGAACTCGAGAGTGAAAGGATGGACGGCCTCCTTGGCGGCGGCCATAATGGAGCTTTCTGTGATTTTGTGTCCCTGGTGGGTGTGCACAAAACCGATGCGCGTACGTCCGCTGTCGGTTGGGCACCACACGACGTTCCCGTGAGTCTTCGACTCGATGGCGATGTTGTGGCTGCGACTCGACGGCATATTGGTTTTAACAATGGCGTCGAGACGGACCCATTTGTGAGGCGACGCGGTGCCAAGGAAGTGAAAGTTGCCCAGTTTGCGAACAATCGAGCGCCCGCCGTCGGCGCCGATTAGATACTTGCAGCGGACCTCTCGGGTATCCCCTCGGTCTTGGATTGTGGCGATAATGGGGTATTGCGGAGAGTCGACGGTGCGATAATGCACCAGCTTCACAGGGGATCTCACTGCAGTGTCGTCGACCTCTTCGATAGCTTCTCGCAAGGCATTTTCCAGATGCTTTTGACGCAAACTCAAGCTGCCGAATGTGTAGGTGGGTGTCTGAAAAGAGCAAGGGGATCCACCAACCTGTGCTTGAATACGGTATCGCTCTCCGCTAGCGCGTTCTCGACAAACGACCAACCTCGGGTGTGACTATGAGCCCCATCTTTGTAGGTCGTCGCGCCTCTACGATGCGTCAATGACAAAATAATGGCGCCTGGGGCAAGCACGCACTTGATAATGAACCCGATATCGGCAACGCGCTCATAAACCCCAATCAAGTCCAGAATCTCTAGGGAGCCTGCGTAGAGCAAGCACGCTCTTCCGTAGAGGCCTTGTCGCAACTTGTCATATTGCTCTCCAACCGCAGTCAGACCCGACAGCATACAGAGCTCAGAAGCCTCACCTACGGCGAGAATCTTGTGTCCAGAACGCACGAGAAGACTGGTCAATAAGAGAGCCGTTGGACCGCCTCCGACGACTAGAACGTCGACGTGAGTGGGCTCTGACATGACTGCGCGTTTCAGAGAGCAATCACCCATGGTGGTCTAGCCCGTACCGACAGTCATTTCCCTAGAGTAAGCATTTGATGAGATAAAAAACTTGAAAGCGAACTACCAGGGATTTCACGAAATCGATAGCACGAAAAGCTACGAAAGGCCCTTGAACTTGGCTTCACCTCGACCTCAGAAAATCACATTGCTTGCAAGAGGATAAGCGTGCCGTCGATAGCTTTAGGCACGAGAAAAGAGCAGAGTCGGACGCTAGTATGTCTAGACAAACGCTTCAACAGACTTGACTCGTACCTCGTTGTAGTGCCGCAAAAAGGATTCAATTGGAGACGGAATTGTGGGGTTGAAACTATTAAGTGGCCGCTGAGCAATTCCCGAGGCCGGCAATCGCCGGTCCGTTCCTCCCTCAGCCACCGACTATTAGGAATGACATCCCTTCTCTCGCTTCCACTTGAAATATGTGCTGCTATTTGCGAACAAGTTAGTCGAACGAGCTTGTGTGCACTATGCAGGATTTCTCCCATTTTCCTCGGCCAAGCCCAACGGATCCTATATCACACCGTGGACCTGCAGGATTGCAACGCGCGGCTCGTTAAATCCTGGTGCCTAGCTGTAACGCGCCACCACGCCCTCGCCGGACGCGTCCATTCCCTGTCCTTGCAACTCCCGGATAATATCGAGCCAACATACGCCCAAAAGCTCAGCCGCGCACTCGCACTCTGCGTCAACATCACGCATCTGAGCGTGCTGCACGACCCCGATTTCCCCGCAGAGCGTTCTGTGCAGAGCTGGATCCTCGAAGAATGCGCGTTTCGGCTGACGCACTTCCGCAACTCGTACTTCAGCTCGTTGGGATTCGACGGACGGTTCTTCGAAGACCAGTCTGAGCTGCGTCTGCTGTCGCTGCCGTATGCCATTTGTGCCCCCTGTTCTGATACACAGCTCCGCAATCTGGTCGCGCTCGACGCGCCACTACATCTCGTAGTCTCCATCCCAGCGAGACCACTTGAGCGCATCCAGCTCCACTGCGAGCGGTCCGAGTTCGAGACGGGTCTTTCCAAGTTGAGCCGCTACGCACCGACGCTCAGGACGCTCATTGTGGTACGGGAGGGCGTCGAATGGGGCAGCCCGACGGTCGATATCGTGCTCAAAGTCGCAGAGGCTCTACCCGCCTTGTCCCACTTCGGCATCAACGAGCACGAGAAGCTGGTAGGCAGTCGCTGCTTCCGCTCTTCCGCCTTGACCCCCTCCGCCGTAGCACAGTTTCTTCTCGATGGAGGAATCGCCGATTCGCGGCCTGGCGCAATTCACCTGCATCGAGACCTTCACCTTCCGCATCCGCCGCGGGATTTACTTCTGGGAGTCGATGGCAGAGAACACCGCGTACAACGTCGGCATGCGCGACGACCTCGCCGCCTTTGGCCGCGCAATGCTCGACGCGTGCCCCAGCCTGCGCCAGGTCGTCGTCGGCGGAGAAGCCACCGCAAACACGGAGCTCAAGTGCACACTAAGGCGCTCGCCAGAGGGCAGCATCCAGTCGGAAGACGGGAACGAGCTGGATTTTGACGCCGAGGCCACATTCTGGAGCTAACTACATACTTATCGATTCCTTCCGTGATTCCTTCCGCCTACAAAACCCCGAGGAATAAAAGACCGCGTTTGGCGAGCGCGACCGCTTCCTCCAGGTCGCGTCCGTCGGCAGCACTCCAGTGCAGCTCGGGCCCAAGCTCCTCGGCCGGCATCCCACTCCGGATCGCGCTTTCGAAGGCCGACTTGCGTGCGTTGAGCAGCGCCATCTGCCGCGGGTCGGAATGCCCCGTGAAGACAACGAGCGCGGTGCGCGGGGGCAGGCTCGCGTAGAACGTCTTCAGCTGCTCGTTGAGCGTCGCCAGCACAGGCTCCAGCACTTCGGGACCGGGCGGCGGCGCGAGCTCGGGCAACGGCGCGCCCGCTTCGGGCTTGGGCACCGCCCCTGTGCCGTGAAATTAGGATCGAATTCACATGGCAGTGAATATACGCACATCCCAAGAGGTTCGCCAACGCCATGAAGCGCCCGAAGACAAAGTGGTGCGACGGGACCGCGTCAAGCAGCCCCTTGAGCACCTCCTCGTCGTCCGCGCACCCGATCGCTGTCGTCGCCTTGCTCCCGTGCATCACCGCGGGGTTCCCGATGTCCACGACCGCGGCGCGGTGCTTCTCCACGCGCTTCGTCGTGCGCGCCATGCGCTCAAAGATCGACTCGTAGTCCGTCTTGAACTCGCCGAACCCGGGGCCCATGTCCATCTTCTTCTGCAGCAGCTCGAGGCACGCGCGCGCGTCCTCCTCGGGGTCGTGCCCGCCCGCGCCGCCCGTCTGGATCTCGCGCCCGCACCACTTCTTCGTGAGCCACGCGAGCCCGGGCTTGAGCGGCCGCCCGCGCGGGTGGTGGTACAGCACCGCCGTGTCGATGCACAGCGGGTGGCAGAGCTTGAGCGCCTTGAGGTCCGACTCGAGGGAGTGGCCGATGAGGATCGGAGTGAGGTGCGGCGCCGCGGGGGCGTCGCCGGTGGAGAACGGGTTGGCGGCGGGCGGGGAGAGCAGGCGGAGGATGTGCGCCTGGACTTGGGCGAGGGTAGTCGTCACAGGGCCCAGCTGCGCGGCCGTGATGCCTGACCAGCTGGAATGGGTTCAGAGATGGACTTCTTCAGTGCGAAGAAGCTGCTCACCGTGTTAGATAATCGAGAATTGGTTTCGAGGGCTTGACTAGTTGGTCATATACCACGGCCCCCGAATAAAAATCGATGAGGCAGACTCTCGTCAGCTCTTTGCCGTCCTCGGTCAGGCACTAACATACGGTTAGGAAGTCATATTTCGGATGGGCCACGCACTCACCATTTCACAATCGATCGAATACACCGTTCGTTTGGCTTTGACAGGGCCGTCCAACAAAGACGGCTTGGGCTCTTCTGGGGTCTCTATCCAACCATCCGGCTTCTGGAACACGTCGGCCATATATGAGGGGATGGGGTACTCATTTTCGACCATCTGTTCAAGCGTGAGCAGGTATTGTGCTGGATCTTTTTCGCGCGTACGTTGTGCTGCAAGACGTCAGCGAACACGGCACGCAGAGGAGAGAAGCGCGGACACACAGTTGGACTGGGTGTTCGCCCGCTTTTTCAGCTCGGCCGAGGTGATGGGTCCTTGGAAGAACGCGGTCAAGATGCTGTGCATGTGGGTCTGGTCGCCTGGCGCGCGGGTGGGGCATGCGTGGCTGAACGTGGACGCTATGAACGGGAGGGCGGACGAGGATCCGGGGGCGGGGAGCGGTATTGCGATGGGCAGGTTGGGATTGGAGGTAGCAGCCGTCGGGAGCGGGGGGAGCCCCAGAAGAGCCGGCGTTAATCCTGGAATCAGAAGAGTGACCACCTTCTGGATTAGAGACGAGTCCTGCGCGGCGTCAGTAGGATATACACGCTGCTTGGAGCAGTTCTGACATTTATCCGCAACCAATTCGGAGGAGATCCATCGGCGGTCAAATGCAAAACGAGATCCCTCACGTCCTGGATCCAAGTTATTCATAACTCGGAAGGAAAGTGCTTTACTACTTACATCGATACCTATGGCATGATTCCGCTTGACGATCTCGCTGTTAGCGTACATGAATCGCGGCTGTGTAGACTGTAAAGAATCAGTTAAGAAAATATTCGCATGAACACGAGACTCACATCGGATTTGTCTTCCTGTTTCTGGGTCTTCTTCTGTTTCCGCTTCTCGACCTTTGTCCATCCCTCCGGGTCCTCCGAATCCATAGGCTGCCCAGAAGAACTTGAAGTCTTGGCCTTTTTGTTGGATCGCTTTTCTGCAGCGGGAGAACCTGCTTGCGAGCGTTTCATTCTTGTGTATGAAGCACAAAGAGTCTATCCCAGAATTGCTACCAGCGCCTTTGTTGCTGGCGGGTCCTCGGTTTCTTTCCGGTTGTCGATGTCGAAAGGCAAAATTTGACCGCTGGCGGAGTTTGAATTATACGGCTATCGCCGAGTAGATGCCGACTCTCCCTAGCGATCTTTTACTGATTTTTAGGATATCCGGGGCGCCGGAAAATCAATATGTGCGTAATATATATCATTGAAATCCACTGGCATGTACCGGACACGATATGAGGAAGCTTTGACCGTCTACATCCACTAAGTCACAGGCTGCCGGCCAAAAATCATTACTGTACCATTTCGACCGGATGTTGACCAGTGACCTTCAAAATTCATCCGCCAGATGTTCAACCGGGGTTGCGACCTGAGACCACCATTTTTATCGTTCAAAAGCTCCATTGTTCAACCCAGATGAGGGGGTAATTCTCCACCCAGAGGGGTGTGCATCCACACCATTTCGACAGAAAAAGCAGTAATCAATTCGTTCATACCATCCGTGGTAGTTGGTTTGCGGAACTGGAAGCAGGGATGCGTCGGGAGTACCGGAATGTAGGGAGTGGAGAAAAATTCCAGTTTTGACGGATATGCAGAGGCAAAATGGTCCATTGTTCAGCCCTCTCGGTGACCCGGGACAGATAAAGTTATTGTTCAGTTCAGCCCAGCTGTGACCTAGTGACTGAACATCCGGTCGAAATGGTACAGTATCCTGTTCTGTTCAGAATTGTGCACGCGACATCTCCTATCGTGTCTGACGCGTAGCTACGCGCCTCACAGTGTTTACATTCACCATTGATAGAAATGTAAGACTAACCAGCTGCCGTAGGTTCAGATCAACTCGCCGCGAAATCAGTTTCCGGGATTTTGAAGCTTTCAGGAGATGTAAAAATGACTTGAAAGACGATTCAAGACAAATCAAACATATACACACGGTGAGTGGGTTCCCTGAATGGTCCGGATTTTCGAGAATAATTGGTTCAACGAAAAAATACAATACATACCAGGGTTTTGGATGGTTTTTGGGAAAAGAAAAAGTGGCAAGATCGGCCGATAGGTGTGTAATTACGAAGAGTCAAAGGTCCTGTGCAAGCGAGTAGCGGGTCCACCGCGAGAGACCTATTTTGCGGGGATATGTCCGTAGAGTTGTTGCGATTGTACAAGCAGAAAAGTCTAAAACAGGATTAGTACAGGATATTCTACGCATTGTACTAAAAGCATCTATGTACAGTAACGAATCGAAAAGTGGGCTCAGTACGGAGAAAACAAGCATTAGTAGCTATACATTAAATGCCCTTCGGAACGACAACATCCTGCCTGTTCCAGAATTGTATCTCCCTCCGTGCGACGCCGTCCCAATATTCCTTGGGGCTGAACGGATGGTGATAAGAAGGCAGGCAAAAGAGCCGTGCGTCCTTCAAGTCCGCCATTTCGAGCGCACACAAAAAGTGCTCGCTTCGCGAGACGGCGATGAGCATCTCCAGCCGAGGCGCAGCGGATGCGAGCGCGGCGGCGAAGAAGGGCACCATTCTCGCGCTGTGCTCGGCTTCGAGGTCGCCGAACGCAAGGTGCGTGAGATTCGGGAGGGCGTCTTCGTCGAGTAGCGGGGCCCAATCGAACCAACTGGGCGGGTTGACGATCTCGAGGTGCGTCAGGCGCGCAAAGACGGGGTGTGTGAGGTCCGGCGCGATGAACGAGCCCGTGGGGGACCAGATCGTCGACGCGTTGACAGACAGGCGCCGTAGGCTCGGGGACAAGAGGGCGCCGAACTCCTCTGTGCTCGTGAGGGGGTTCGACCAGCAGGTGAGGGAATATAGGTTGGTGCAGATCGTGATTATTTTTCGTGCCTGGGTGTACGATATACCTGTGGCGAGGTGGAGAACGCGGATATTCTTGGAAAAGAAGGCGGCTGGGCGGGAGGAAAAGGTGCGCCAGAACAGCTCCTGTTTGCGGGAAGTGGCGCCGAGGACGATGGTTTCATAGATTACAGCCTCGACCCTGGACGCAAGGTAAGGTGAGTATAAAGGGATGAACGGAGTGCGCACCATGTCTGCACATAACTAGTGACTAATGCCAACTGAGGGGCGTATTTCGGATACGCATAGGCGGCGAATTCAAATATCTCTCGTTCAAGTTCATACGGGAGCTCGAGGCGAGGTCCCTTGCGTACGGGAGACGCATTCAAGTCGTGAAGCATGGCAGGGCGTTAGTTCGTTAGGAAGGAAAAGGCTGAAACCCAGCGATCATCCCGCCTAAATAGCTCCGAAAAAATGAATTGAATACGAATCTGCCGGCGGGCCCGGATCTCTTTTGCGGGAAATGAATCGTACGATGAGGTCAGAGTAGCCTTCCCAGAGCTTGTCTCGGATGCCAAAGAGCCTGGATTCTCGAAGAACAGAGGGGGCCATTAGAGGGGCTAGATGAAGTGTTTGATAAGCGAGACCTTCTTAATAACGCCGTGGTCCCTTCTTTGATTGCCGGCCGAAGCTGTGCTTGCGGTCGATTCGGACCGGAGCTCACACGACCAATCGGGCTTCTCAGAGCACGGAGTTGGCACGGAGGCCGCTGAACGCCGTTCAAGGGTTGGCAGTAATCGTCCTAGCTAACCGGAACGTGCTGATTAAGACACCCTCCGTTTGCGGGAGACGCGGTGTATCATTTAAAAGACCGGAACCCCCGAAGATATTTACGCACCAAGTCTTGAAACTGATATCGAGTCAGCGGCAAGGGTAGCGTGCGGGCTTCCGAGAGCGAATCCATTTTTGCTAAGTAAGCAGGAACTCGGAGTGTCCGACATTATGCCGACGATTACAAGCTATCCGCTAACTCTCTGGAAAATACTGTCAGGTCAAAAATAACAGTGAGAAAAGGATTATAATAGTATCGCAGGCCTAGAGCTTCAGATTTCGGGAAGCAAGTTAGGAGGGGAAGCGCTGGATATCTGAGAAGTGCACTTTAAATTCCTTGAGACATCTGAAGGCCCTTGCATGTACGCGCCCACGGAACGGTCAAGACAACATAGTAAATCAAGATTTTGCAAATTTGGAAGTTGGAGTTCGTATGTTCCGGAGAAACGAATGTTGTTCTAGGACCCGGCGGACCTCGAGCCGTACGCTGAACTGATAGTCGACTGCGAGGGACAAGTCACCTGAACGAAAGGGGCCAATAGCCGAAATGAACGACGAACATGCGACCCTGGGACGCCCTCGGCGGAAAGTTGATAGAAAGGGGGAGAAGCGACGAGTGGAAGACGGCGAGGATTTGTTTGACTGTACCGATGTTGGCGCGTTGAATATCAAGGTCGGAAACGGACCGCGACGTTCCAAAGATCAGGCGTGGCACCTACTGCTCAAATTCCGGGGCAGGGAGGTTCCGGGCGTGGTGGTCGGGGTGGAATCGGCACAGTAAGGAAAAAAATCCAGGCCTTTCAGCGCGGGGAACATGCCGACGAACTAGAAGGACGGAAATGGATTGGTGAAGGAGGCCAGTCTAGGCCAATAAAGCCAGAGCGGTGTCGGAACGAGGCCTCTGTGGTTGTGGATCAGAAAGCGCTTCAATTTGGCGAGTGGTGTAGATGGCGATGCCGCGAATGCACATAGCGGGTGGTGCAGGAGCTCCAGGAACGCAGCTCCGACGGTGGGGCCGACGAAGACAAAATAAATGGTATCGGCTGAGCCCCACTTTTCAGACCAGGCTGCACGATGTAATTTTTTGTCGTACTTGTTCTCCATGACAAAGTGGACGATTTCTGTGCGCAGATGCGGCGCAGTGGCATGACGGTTAGGAGAAGAAGTAACAGTCACGAGCACGCGCTTGTGACGCACGCGTCTTGGCGTCTCAGCAAAATTCGTAGGGATATTCAAGAGAATCAGAATCCGAGGCGTATATGATGACTCTACTAGACCAAAAGAAAAATGAAACTACTCCACAGAACCACAGTTAAGCTCAACACACTCCCCGACATCAATAGCCCCGAACCCACCCTCCTGCCGCCAGTCTGCAGTGCCTCCCTGTGCCTTGGCAAGGCGCACAAGCGGCTCGAGCGCCTCGTCGTCGCTGCCCGCAAAGGTCGCAAAGTGCATCGCCAGCGTGTGCCGCGCGCGCACGTCCGCGGCCATGCGCACCGCGTCCTCGGGCGTCGCGTGCAACGTGGCGAGGTGGCTGTCGTCGGAGAGCTGCAGAAACCGCGGTCAGTCGGACACGCTTCCCAGAGCGGCGAGACTCACTTTGTATCCCATTTTCCCCAGGACGGTGAGCGAGGCGCCAGACCAGATCGGTATCATCGCCAGGTTAAAGGGGCCCAGCTTCTCTCCGATTTCTGCGTCTTCGTTAATGATGAGTTAGATCCTTAGCAGTGAACGGACCTTTGAAAATCGGACAGGCACCTCCTGCGGTTTGATACCCAGTGTCGCTATGTGGTCGTCAATAATGCGCAATTTGCGAGCAAGCCAGACGTACCCAGCGAAAAAGACAGATGCGGCTACCGGATCGCCCTCGGAAATTTGTTGCACGACCCAGCTACACCACAGCGTCCAATTCTGGTCCAGTATCCCTCTGCCTAATAATGTCAGCGGGTGGAAAGTCTCGAGAGGTTTATTGTATTACCGCTATTGTGCTGCGCGGGTGTACAGGTAAAGCTGTAGCTGAATTTCCGGCCGATAGTGGGCGGGAAGGCAACATTGTCCCACCAGTCGAGCTCGTGTATGCGCCTGCTGGGGATCCCCACCGATTCCAGTGTGGCCTTCACGCCGAGGGGCACGAGGAATTCTACGCCGTGCGATTTTTTCCACATTGCTTTGAGGGCGTCCAGATCGCAGTGATCATAGCTAGACGTACATTAGGATCTTCGTATCTTCGAAAGTAAGTTCCGTTGACGCACTGGTTATGGCTGACAGCCACGAAATCTACGTCAGGCAGCTCCTCAATTTTGCACGGGGCCAGGAGACGTCTCCGGGGACCAATCCACGCAGAGGGGTATGCCCTGTCGGAGAATATTGGGTCGAAAACTATACGGACAGGTCTTTGGCCGGGTTCCGCAGGAAGTTGTATGAGAAAGCCCTGGAGCAATGATTCAGGAATAAATACACATCGGAATGGCAGCCACACACCGCATGTCCCAGCCAAGCAGCGCATAGCTTGTCCACCGACTCCAAGACTTCGAAATTTGGTTTGATGGTCTTGACAGTCTTTACTCCGTGCAAATCTTGCCCCAAAGGTGTCGCGCGCACGAAGGGGAGCCGCATAAGGCCCATGACGCTTGCTAGCATAGTCAACACAGGTGGCCATGGGTTCTCGAAGGGCCCAGTTGGATCCCTGCGGGTTTTGGAAGGCGTGAAGACGGACATAGTTTCTGAGTAGCCGGAGTGGGGTCCGACAAGGAGTAAGCGCTCGATGATGTCACTGGCGGTTTCACAACGCCAAATACGCCTGGACCTTGCCTGGATTCCGAGACGAAAACTTGATAGATTAGGCTAACGAGTGAGTCGATGAAATACACAGAATACCGACTGAATTCAAGCCGCTTCCAACTGTTTACATAAAATTTCAGGGAGTCCACCGCGAGTCAGAGATGCACTTGAACTTGCTTCAAGTTGTGAGTTGGGACTTGTAGGAAGACAAATTAAGCGGGGCCACCAGAGACAACTCAAGATTTATGCAACGAGAGCAAAGCAAAGGGTCTAGGTAAAAACAAGCTTAAGCACGCTGTTGGATGAAGAGTCGAGTCGGCGCGGAGCTCGGCCCGTAGTTTCTGGATCAATTGCCGCGTGGGGTCCGAGACTAGTAAGCGAGTCACGTTCGTCTCGTAGACAGACGCTTCAACTTGTTCAAGTCAACAACTTGAACAAGTTGTCACCTCAGCTTGTTGAAGTGTCACGTTCATGCGCGAAATTGCTCATTGGTTTTGCTTTTCAATTCCTGGCTTCAACCTAGCTTTGTTCTCTCCTCAAGTCTCTCCTCTGTGTTGACGCCACAGAGATTCCGATCCCTTGTCTTGTCTTTCATTTATTCTTTCTTCCATCTGTTCTAGGACTATGAGCTAGTCTCTTATAAACAGACGCTAGCAGACGCTACAACATATCCGGCTCGTTCTTCGTTTGTTGTACTGGCGGGCTCGCTCGCACTGGCAGAGCTTGGCATTTCTTTCCTTGGAACAAATCTTTTCACAGGCCACGTCTACCGCGATGTTCTCTCTTGTGTTCTTTGAAGCTTGCCTACTAGTTATTTTCGGCGGCCAAGGATGCCACTTGGCGGTGCCTCATTGACACTTTGCTGTTGCTTCTGTTCTGTGGGTTCCGGGTTATAATTTTATCCCTGAACGAGTGCCTAGTGGATCTGGCCGGTTCCCCGAATCCCTTCTAATTGAAGGAGTCAATGCTAGTCAATGCTGACGGAAAATCCGTGGCATTTCCGCCGAAATGACGAAGAGGCTGTGAAGGTCATCAGGAAAAAAAACACATGCGCTAAGTACAGATTGCTACGAGCACACCAATAGCCCCGTATGTGGATTTCTTCCTGATGGTCTTTCTGATATTCGGTGTCGTTGTGCCAAACTACCGCGTAAGCTGTTTCCTGCCGACTGGCGGGCTTGACCTTCGCCACGCCTAACCCCGCCTCTCCCCTGGTCAATTTACAACATGGCGGACCCGATCACAGTCGCCACAACGCTGATCACGTTTGTTACCTTCATCAAAGACCTCATCGAGGTCGGACAGAGCATCAAGGAATCCATAGAAAAGGTATAGTTCTTCCCCCAGTTTCGAGGGTGGCTAAAGGCAATGCAGGTCGGCGAGAATCGACGCCGGATCCGCGAGCTCACAAACGACATCCTCCTGTCGCTCGTTGACCTCGCCAATCTCACCCAAGGAAGGGAAGATGAATATCAGGCTCCGGAACTATTAGGCGCCCTAGGTGAATTGAAGGCGTAAGTCTTTGCTTTTCCCGTTGTTAGGTGTTCTCATAAAAACAGGAACATGTTACATGTGCTTTCAATGTGCCGAAAACTAATTCCTGTCGAGCGCATGCTTGGACTACGGGGTTTCGGATCCCAAGTCAAAGTTTGGATGAAGCGGAATGAAGTCGAGCGGGAAATACAGCGCCTGAAAGAACACGTGAATAGCTGCTATATTAAATTTACTGTGGGTGACCCTCCGCTTTTCTATCCAAATTTACGGGCTCACCGATGCTAGGCATTCTCTACTGCTCGAATTGAGGAACGAGCTGCTTGTATTGAAGACATGTCTCTCGATACCGGGAATACCACACTGCGCGTTGAACAGACGGTGATTATAAATCACGTCGAAAACCAAGTCCGACTGCGGCGCCTCGAGGGAATGGTAGCCCGCATCCTACTGGAGGATCAATTCGGGCAGGACTTCATGAGTCGAACGGTCGAAATAATATCACTTGTAAGTGAGCTATTGTTCGTGTTCCGGTCCCCTTATAACCCCAAATTCCTGAAGGATTCAACACATGAAAGTCTTGAATCACAATATCTTTCTTCCCAGACCATCCGCCTCATTGACTCCCTTCAACACCTCTTGAAAGGGAAAACCTGGGATTTCAACGCATCCCTCTGGGATCCTGGGTGGCCTTTCAGACGTGCGTTATTAGAGGCGACTTCATCGTCATCCCACGTTCTGCAGTGGATCCTCGAAACGGTGCTCGAAATTTGTGATAGTCCTACCGGGATGCAGATAGACTCATTGGCAGATGAGCTACTCAATCTCGGGGCCCATCTGCATGGATTGGGACTCACTTCCTTGGCCATAGCCTGGCAGGTTTCGACAATCCAAATTCTTGGCCACATAGCTGGCAGAGGCTGGTCTGTGGAGGTTCTACCATGGCTTGCACACTCACTAGTAAAACTCTCGAAATTCTACCAACATCGGCAGCAAGATAAATTGGCCCTCCAAGCCAGCCAGCAGTCACTTAATATCTTGCAGTCTCTGTCAGGAAGCTGGCCAGATGCGGAGATTTGGCCCCTCTTGACAAAAACATTGACCACACATTCCGCCAATTCACACTCAGCTAGCCAGCACGAGGTAGCAATATCCTGCGCTCAAGAGGCGGTTGCTGTGTGTCGTCCCATGGTCGCACAAATCGTCACATCTGGTTCAGATGTATTTTCGGTCACTGCACAAACAGAATACAGTGTAGTGACATCGTCTCGAGCCTTTTTCACCCTTGGCAAAGCCCTCTCGTCTGTGGAACGACACATGGAAGCATACGAGTCCTCGAAGGAGGGCTTCCAGACCATCCTCCAATTTTCGGGATCCATACGTCATCCAGCAGGAAAGAATATTGACTCGTTCATCGATCGAATATGCAAGGTTGCTGAAGAAGGAGCTTTTTCTCTTGTCATGCTTGCAGACGACGTGATTTTATTCCGCGATCTCGCCCGCATCCACCAAAGAAAATATTCATCCCAGTTCCTCCGGCTTCTCCACGCATACGTGTATATCAGCGGGCAGGGTTCCACTGATTCGGACCCTTTACTGGGAGATCTGCGTATCTTTCTCGAACCGGATCCGGTTCACCCCGCACCCGAACTTGGCACGGGCAGCAATTTCACAGTGCACATCTACGACTTCGATGCATACGGTGGGGTCGTCGAAGATGCCATCCGCGCTCGATATCTGGGGCCTTGGACATCCAACATATGTTCATTGATTCGAAGCCTCTTCATTACACACTTCGACCAGGCCACAGATGTCATCCGGGCGGTTGCAGAATCCTTAATGACAGATTCTGCTTTGGATTCAGACCTCCGTCATCTAGTGTGGGCGCTGAATGACATCCTGGACGAAATTCTCCCGATTATACCTCGATCCAAACAGTTGGTTTTACTAGGACTGAGGGAGATGATTATTGGGCATTTCCGTGGAGTCAATACCAGTTCCTCGTCGTCACAGAGCGGGTCGGAATCATTTAGCAGCGCGGAATCCTGCTGGGGGTTTTGGATAGCCGGGTTATTCAACGAGGCTTTGGAAGCGGCCGAGGAAGCAATCAAATGCCCAGGCTCTCGTTTTGACTCCGAGAACCTAGGTAATTTACGAGTGTTTCGAACCTTTGGCCTTTGTGAAATGGTTCGGATTTCCGAGGCAGTGGAGACAATACAGCAGTCAAGAGAGGTGTTCCCAGATCCCACTCCGGAGTCTGCGCGGCCCGACAACTTTATTCCTTGGTTGATTCAGACACGGATTCTTCGACGTACCGCGAGAGACCAAGAGGCATTACAACTCCTCAGAAGGATAATGTCAACACCCAGCCAAAAGTACCAAGATTCGGCATTCGACGTGCACTTCAATATTCTCCTCACGGAATTTGCGGCCGTCTTAGCAGATGTTGGGCAGCCCGTGGCTGCAGTTGAAGCCGCCAAACGAGCCGTCATGGCTTGTCGAAGAGCAGTAGACGTCACTAATGTGGAGCGACAAAAATGTGCCCTTGTACATTCGCTTACCACACTTTCTACCTGCTTGGCCGCAGTCGGAAGGGACGAAGATGCTCTCGTGGTTTCTGAGGAAGCGGCAATGATATACGGCCTCAGCGTGTCCAACATGTGGCTTGACACATTTATTTTCAGAACGCAAGAGTTGGGAGCGAATGCATTCCACTCACTGTCGCTCCGACTCGCGGGTTTCGGGTGCCTGGACGAAGCCCTAGAACATGCTGAGCAAGCAATAGATTTATATCGCGAGTTGGTCTCGCTGATCCCACGACATTTCCCTACCCTCGCATTTAGCCTCCAAAATCTTGCTTCGATCCTGTGGAAAGTTGGACGCCACAAAGAATCCCTTTTGGCATGCGAGGAAGCTACCGAAATTTTACGAACGGTTGCTAATACCGAGACATATTTTCTTCCAGCTCTAGTCGGAGCCTCGGATCAACTAGCGGCCTACCTCTCCGAGAAGGGGAATGGTGCTCGGGCTTCGGCCGTAACCATCGAGAGCACAGAGATTCGGAGGATGATCGCGTGTCAACCATCCCAACGAAATTTCTTCTCGGAGATGGAGAAAGAGACATGGCAAGAGGATGAGGAGGATGAATATGGGGAGACTGCAACGGAATTGTATGATGAGTATTATGACCTCCTTCTATGTTGCAACGTCCGGGATGGAGGCGGTTCCAGAAGCTCAGCAGCAGCAGACACTCCTTTTTCCTGTGAATCGGCTCTGCACAGGACTACATCCCAAATATCTGAATCTGGAGCGGAAGAGGGTGTACAGGAAGCCGAAATAACCAAACTCGGACAGACCCACCTCACAAATTTCCTGGCCAAACCGTTGGAGGTGAACATAAGCTTGAAAGTGAAGATGAGCAGTACGCCGATGGATGTACTATGGTGGATTGGACTTGTAATTTTTGGGGGTATTTTGTGGAGTCGTATATGATGTTTGAAGATCCGGATAGTTGTGATAGTATCGACTTTATGAAATGATAACGTTCAGAGAGCTTCAAATAAATACTTTCAATGGAATATGTATGGATTAGGCACCTTACCGGCGGAACGGAAACTCAGTTGCGAGACTGAAATTTACAAAGAAACTTTTTCGTTTTTATTTTGGGTGTCGGGTTTGCGATCGTATGTAGTGGCAGATAGTTTGTCCGAGGCTCTGTATTTTATTTAATCGAATCGGATTATGAGCTCTGCAGAGCCCAGGGAGTCGATCAGCGAGGGCCAGTGTCGTAGTGTAGATCGGGAGAGAGCGCCTATAAGCACCGGGGAAAAGAGACAGGAGGATTCAGACCGTCGTTGATGAGAAGACTGGGTTGGACCAACGTTGAAGCGTTCAACGTTGAAGAGCTCCATCCTTCAACGTTTCAATCATAGGTAGAGGAGAGCAGACCCCAGCATAAGGGATTCTTACTGGGCTCCAGTTGAAACGTTGAAGGATGGAGCTCGATGGAGTCGCGAAGGTGAAAAGGAAGTATGGAAGTGGCTGTGTTTTCGCAGACAAGTCTAATCCACATCGAGGTAATTAAGGAAGAGTCCTCCGTTAAATCACGATTGATAGTGTACAAGACACACGTTTCGCTCAACGCTGGATAACCCAAGGCAGAGTATTGATTGATTAAAGACCAATGACCACTGCCGCCCATCCACTCGCGACGCCGTCATGCACGCGTTCCATCCAGTTGGCCCCTTCCCCTCCCTATCTGCACAGATCCACGGGATCCAAACAGCGGGGAGGACGCGATGATCCTGTGGCGCGTGCAAGGTGAATTCTTGCCGCCTACGAGCACGAGTCACCCGATGCGCAAGAAGCGACGTAGCCTCCTCGTATCCCTTTACGTCCGTAGGAATGGCCCATAACGTGTACGGTCTCTGATTGCTGGCAAACGGCAAGGGCTTGCTGGTTCCGCGGAGTCGGCGCAGCTGTGCGAGGCGCGAGCCAGACGATACGAGGTGCAGGTATGCGCGTCCCCATGCATCCCTTTTTCTTCTGTCCTCACCCCTTTACGGCCTTCCCCTCGCGCGCACACACACCTGCGTACATCTCCCCCCGCAGACCGCCGAGACCCCACGACGAAGGCAGGACCCCGTTTCCCCGCTCCCCACCCTTCGTCCCTCCTCCCCTGGACGAAGCACGGGGTCAAATGGCGCCCCGACCGCGCCCCGTCTTCTCGTCCTTCTTTCTGGACCCCGAGCCGACCACCGATCGAGAGATCCCAGCGCCATCCAGGGACGAAGGCGTGCACCACAAAATCGGGACGGCTGGGGCGGAGACGGTGTTGCGGGAGCGGGTATGCGTATGCGTATGCATATGTATTCATCAATTTGCGCGTTTCTGGGGCGCAGGGACGGGGAAGCGGAGTGCGGGGCGGGCGTGCAGGTCAGTGGCGCAGGCGAGGGCTTGTAAGTCAGTGGCGCAGGCGAGGGCGAGGGCTTGTGCAGTCACGTTTTCGACAGGCACTGAGCTGGTGCACATCGATGCAGCACGATTGCCGAAATGGCGGGAATGGGTTTGAAGTGAGGGGACTGAAAGTGGCTCGAGTCGATGGACGGACCGACGTGGGCGGGGAGCCGTTAAAGAATGCAACGGAGGCAAGGGATGAGTGTACTATGTAGGGGTGAGTGGACGAAATTGAAGGGAGAGACTATTACACACCTACGCGGATCTTGGTGCTTGAGGAAGGGACGAATGCCCACGGCGCACTGTCCCGCACGGACGTTTGCTTCGGGGAGGGAAGGCGTATGGAAGTGCGGCCGACGGGTTCCTCGAGACGTGGCAGAACGTCTTCTGCTGCATCCTTCTTCGTTTCCCGTTCGTCAAGACTAAGCTCCATCTCCCGTTCTCCTCCTCGGATCCTGCCATACGAACAGGCACCCGGCCGCGTTTTTGGTGCACGACAGCGGGCATACGCTTGACGCAGATACTGTGCGACGGGGGAGCCACTCGAGGATAACCGATCACGAGGAAGACGCGGTACGTCTAAGTGGCGTGCAGGATAATCGGACGACGTGTAGACGGGCTGGATGAATTCAGCGGCGCAGGATTGCTCGCAACTTCTACGCAGCACGAGGAGCTGAAAGCGTTTTTTCATTCTTGAAGTCGTATAAGAAGTGCTATTCAGAACGCCCTTGGGCTGTTGCTCCCTTGGCTTCGAGCCCAGATACCAGGAGAACCGGATGCCATGAAGCCAGCGTACAGGTAGAGAGTTGCACAGAATGATCCATGTCAAAACAAAACAACCCACCCCTTGAACCGGAACCACAGCAAATGAAAAATGCCGAATATTATTTGAATGCACCGTTGTCAACCCAGCTCCCACTGCACCAAATCCACAGCGTAATCTTAGCAGGGACCTCAGGAATCTCGCCATGAGAATTGAAGAAACCTACGATCTTTTCGCAAAAAACGAATCACTCCTTGCAACGAACGATGCAGACAGACCTACCCAACGCACTCCGACGCAGTTCTACGGACTCATAGACTCTCAGTGGCCACAGAGTGAAACTACCTGGCGCTTGGCGCTTGATTTTGCACCAAAGCCAAAGCCACTTGCTTCTGTACGAATCAGAGCCGAATCAGAGCTTGTAGACAATCGAGACGAGCGCAATTTCTCAATTCACGGTGAGTCTTCATTTCCGTGCCGACTCCCCATTCGCCATCGTGGGCACTGTACATGCGCGAAACCACGCTGCGGTGGAACTGGGAGATGCCGCACCGCGTATTTTTTTTTTTTTGTCTCATCGCCTTGCCCGAGGCGAGCAAAGGTGTCTTCCGTACGCGCCTTTCGGGCAACATTCATGATCTACGCATCTTCCCCCGCTGAGGGAGTTTTGTCCTTGCCCTCATTCTTTCCGGTCCACTAACCAAATCCCCAGTCTGCCCATACTATTTTTTTCTTCCCTTACATTTTCCAGGAGATGTTTATACTCTGGCTTTCGTTTTCTCAGTTTCCGGTACGACGCGGTATTGTTAGGGCTGTTGCTCGCACCCCTATGTCGTCTTCACGTGCGCCTTGCCGATATCGTCTCCCCGGGTCTGCTCAGGGTTGTGGCCCACCGGCCCCTCTCGCTCCCTCCGCGAACGCACAACGCGCTGTTGGAGCCTAGGGCCCTCCCCTTGTCGCCTCAGCAATCCCGCGAGCGCGCCTGCCCAGGCCGTGCGTGCAAGTCCGGAATGGGACCGTGCAAGTATGTATTCCGCGTCCCTGAGGCTGTGACCAAAGCAGTGAGTGCGACCACCATGGCGAGACATTCCCTGTCGCGTCGGCATGCCCGCGTTACTCTCCTGCCGTGGAGGATGGGACGACGTAGTGGCCCCGCTTGCTCGCCGAACCGTGTTCGTGGTCCAGTGGAAAGCTGAGCTCTCATGTATTATACGATGAGGACGACGGGTCGATCCCCGGGCTCCGGCTCATCATTCCCCCATTTTTGCTCTTTGATCTTTTTCATTTTTTCCCCGTCGAGCCGCATCGTATTTTGGGGTGAATTTCGTTTTGCCTTGTTGATTTATTTGTTGGTGCTGTGTCTGCTCCTTTCAGTCCAGTCGTGCATACAGCGCCGCTGTAGAGGGACACTGCTCGGTTATAAACGACATGGCCACTTTCACCTCGATCGGGCGAAGCCTTCCAAAACCGATTTCGAGCTGTTGATTCCCTCCCACCACTGTGGCTCCAAAATTCCGGGTTATACGGCTGTATGACCGAACGAGCGTCTAAAAGGATGTGACTTCCTGATCTTCTTAGTCCCAACTGACAACATAAGCGCTTGGCTGTGTCTGACGACAGGCTGTCGATTCGTTCTGATAGATTCAACCTTTCTGGGATCTAGGCTGTGTGTGGTCCACTAATTTAAGCATCACGGGAGCTGTCCCGGCGTCTCTTGGTCTTTACCTCCACCTCGCCGTCCCTTCCTCCTTCGTATCTTCAGCATGGAAGGACTCGGTCTCGCCACAACGGTGATCACGCTCGCGACCTTCATCAAAGACCTCATCGAAGTCGGACAGAGCATCAAGGAGTCGATAGAAAAGGTGTGAAAATAATTTGTTGCTGGTCATGAGTACGGCTGAGGGCCCGCAGGTCGGAGAGAACCGCAGGCAGATCCGGGAGCTCGCAAACGATGTCCTCCGGTCGCTCGCTGACATCGCAAACCTCACGCGAGGAAAGGAGGATGAGTATCAGGCGCCGGCATTATTAGGCGCCCTCGGTGATTTAAAGGCGTGAGTCCCTTCTCCGTTGTCGAGTCGTCGCATCTCAAGTCCGCAGTGACATGTTGCATGTTCTTTCGGTTTGCCGCAAAGTAATTCCCGCTGAGCGCAGGCCTGGCCTTCGGGGCATCGGATCTCAAGTCAAAATTTGGATGAAGCGCGACGAAGTCGAGAGAGAGATACGACGCCTGAAGGAACATGTAAATGCCTGTTATATTAAATTTACGGTGAGTACATAACTTGTTATCTTCCAGTATCTTACTCACGAATGTAAGGCATTCTCCGCGGCCCGTATTGAGGAAACCACTGCCTGTGTTGACGAAACCACGGCTCGAATTGAAGACATGTCCCTCGACACAGTCAACACCACACTGCGTGTCGAGCAGACATTAATTGTGAACCATGTTGAAAACCGGGTGCAATTGCGACGCCTCGAAGGAATGATGGCGCAGGTCCTACTGGAGACACCGTTTGGGCAGAATGTAATGGATCGAACGATTGAAATAATATCCTATGTAAGTGCATGCTATCCTATGAAATCTATTGTTCTAAATTCTAAATTCACCAAGGACCCAAAACATGAAAGCCTAGAATCCCAATACCTTTCTGCACAGATCATGCACCTCATTGAGTCCCTTCAGCATTTAGTGACAGGTAGAAATTTCGACTTGGATCCCAACATGCTGTCCGGCATGAAGGATATGTTTGCCGCACCTACAACACCATTACATCTTCTGCATGAGATTCTGGGAATGATCCTCGATATCCAGAATGGCACCCTTGGATGGATATCCTCAGATGGCCACCTCATATTTAACCTGGGGTCAGATATGTGCGGCCTCGGACTGATTTCCGAGGCCATTGCCTGGGAGCTTTTGGTCATCCAGATTCTTGGCCACGGTGCCCCCAGTGACTGCTCTGGGAGAATTATGTCACAGCTTGCACGCTCGCGGCGCAATCTCTCTCACCGTTACCAATATCAACTACAATATGAACTGGCCTTGCAAGCCAGTGAACAATCCCTCCATATCTTGCATTCGTTCTTGGATCCTCCACTGGATCTTTTGTCAATTTCCATGGCCACATTGGTCACACATTCCATCAACTTGTGCCAGGTTGGCCAGCACAAAGTTGCCATAACCATCGCTCAAGAGGCAGTTATGACATGCCGCCCCATGGTGGCTAGGGTCATTCCATTTGCTTCGGATATGTCTGCAGAAGAAGAATATAATGTGGTGATATCATCACAGGCCTTTTTTACCCTGGCTCAATCCCTCTCCACTGTGGGTCGGCACCTCGAGGCCTATGAGGCCTCAAAAGAGGGTTTCCAAACTGTCCTGAAATTTTCAGGATTCATCCGTCCTCCAGCAGGAGAATATATTGACTCATTTATTCATCAAATATGCAAAGTGGCTGAGGAGGATGAACTGTCTCTCTCTATGCTCAGAGAGATGGTGATTCTGTTTCGGGATCTCACACGAAACTACCCTGAAGAATTTTCTCCCCAATTCCTCCAACTCTTCTATGCCTACATGTATCTTGACGAGCAGAAAACCTCTCCCAATTTCTCCGCTTCCGTGAAGACACTGCGTATTTTTTTGGAACCTGAGTCGAGGTCACCCCCACCATCACTGGGTGAATCCAACAACTCCTTCGTGATCAGTGACTTCGATCAATATGGCGGAGTCATTGAAGATGCCATCCGGGCATGTTATGTCCTGTCTTGGGAGACTGAGGATATTCGAGCACCCTTACTCAGGAAAATATTCCCCTCCAACTTTGACCAAGCCATTACCATCTTGCAAGGAGTTGCACCCAGTTCCATGACAGAGTCTTGGCATCCAGACCACCTTCTTACTTGGGCAGTTTACGACATCATAGTTGTTCTGCTTCCCTGTTTCCCTCATTCCCAACAGTCGGTTCTGCTAGAAGTCATGGTGAAATTCCTTGGTTACATCCGAGCTATGATCCCCTCTGCCACTGCCGAAACTGGGCGGTGGTCATTTGCTGCAATGTTGTGGCATTGCTCTCTCGGCTTTTGGTTCACCGTGCAGCTCCATGATGCTTTAGCAGCAGCTGATGAAGCAATTGAACAACTTCACTCTTATTTCAATGCAGACAATTTGGAGCAGGTTGAACAGCGCTATTTGTTTCAACTCTGTCGGGCTTCCATCTTGTATGACATGGGCCGACTTGTCGAGGCAATTGATGCTGTACAACCAGATAAAGTGTCGCCAGGAGTTTCCGATTCGGAGGTAATTCAAATACAAGTCATGCGGCATTGTCTAATCCAGACACGCATTCTTCGACAAACTGGAAGAAACCGAGAGGCCCGACAAATTCTCAGACGGGTAATATCAACTAGCGGGGGAAGAGGCTTGACAGAGAAATCAGACCCATACTCTTTCTGGTTTCGAATCCTACTTGCAGAGCTTTCAGCCGTCCACAGGAATGTGGGTCACCCAGAGAAGGCTCTCAAGCATGCAGAGCGAGGGGTTGCAGGTTGCCGCAAATTTGTGGAGGAAAGTCCAACGGATATGCAAGATGTGCTTGTTTCCCATCTAAAAGGACTTTCCGACTGCCTAGCTGCAGTTGGAAGGGACAACGAGGCTCTTCTGGCTGCCAAAGAAGCGGTATTGATATACGCTGCCATCCCGCCATACACATGGAGTCCGTTTCTTATTCCACTCAGAAGTCAAGAAATGGGAGCAAATTGCTTCCGTTCCCTATCCCTTCGGCTCACGACCTTCGGGCAGCTCGATGAAGCACTTGCAAACGCGGAGAAGGCCACAGGGTTATATCGTGAATTGGTTTCGCTGGCGCCAGTACATCAGCCATCCCTCGCCAGGAGTCTCCGGGATGTCGCCTCGATCCTGTGGAAACTCGGGCGCCAAGATGAATCCATCGAAGCCATGGAGGAAGTCGTTGTCCTCATGCAGAAGGTCGCGGATAACGAGACATACTTCCTCACAGCTCTGATCGAAGCCTTGGACCAACTATCAGGCTACCTCTCCAAGAGAGGGGACACTGAGCGCGCCTCCGCCGCAGCTTCCGAAGTTGCTGCTGCGGTCCGCACGAAGATCGCGTCTTTGCCTCCCGAGCCGGACTTTCTGTTTGAGGAAATCGAGAGGGAGCCGGAGGTCGAGATCCACGGGCCTGAAGATATTTTGGAAGACACGACCTTCCTCATCGAAGCAGAAAGAGCTATTGCGCCTCTGACAGAAATTGCAGCAGCGCCTGCAGCCTCGGAAGTTGTGGAGGTCGCCATCTCCCAAGATTTTTCATTAGTGCAGACGGTCGAAACTTCAGTCCTCGCAGCAGAGGAGACGCCCGTCGCTTGTGATACGATTCCCGCTTCCCAGGCAAGGGAGGTTACAGGTAAGAACGGAGGTAAACACGTCATAGAGGCAGCCATCTCTGCAAAGACTCGCCTCGCCGCCTTCCTCGCCACGTCCCTGGAAGCGAAGATTGAAGTGAAGGCAAAGGATATTCTGTGGTCGATTTTTCTGGTAATTTTGGGCTGGGCTTTTTCTGTCGTGTGGAGCCGCATCTAGTAGTCTTCTGTATGCGAGTGTGCGTGTCTGTATTGGAGTAGGAATGGATGAATATTTATCATTTTATTCGGGACTGAGTGAAGCAGTGAGGACGTCGAGACAACGCCAAGATCTTCGTGAACACTGAAGACATGAATTTGCTGACGATTCGGGGCGACCGTCCACCTCTTGAAAGGAGCACATAGGCCCGGAGGGAAGTACCGCCAAAAGCAAGCGAATTCGTGGCACAAGTGACAAAGATGCATATGAAACAAAAGAGCGCCGAGTGGCTGTGTAAGCGCTAGGATTCTTCGTGAAAAATGCGAACTTCAGCACTAAATGTACATACACGAAGCAGCATACAAACACTAACGAAAAGTCACCGTTCAAACTCCCTTCCCTTCCCCCGCGTTCTCAATGGATCCGTGGCTCTATTTCGGTCGTCTCCGCCTCCAAACACGCTTGGAGTCGTCTACGGAGCGAGTACAGCACCAGCAGCGGAATAACTGCGACGTGCGCCTGGGCTGACCTCGGATGCCCCACTCTGTAACTCCGGTCGAGCGCCAACACGAAGTGCCTCGCACATGCGGTATAGCTTGCCGTCGTTCCAGATATTCTCCCGAAGACCATCCCGAATACCAGTCCCGACGAAGACGAGGGAAACGGATGCCCTCGGTCGGCCCATGCACCTCAGGGCTCCGTAAGCGGGCGTGCAATACGTGTTCGCGCTCCACCTTCGTCCTCCCTTGCTCCACTCCACCGTCGAGAATCGCCAGGATCGCCCGAAGACCGGAGCATTTCAGAATCCGAAGAGAGAGGTGCCTGGCGCCCTGGGAACGTGTACGTGCATCGAGTCGTCCGGAGGGAATGAATAAGGATGGGCTCATCAGTCGTGATTTGTCAGCTGGAGCGGAGATGGAGTCGAGAGGAAGGCATATCCAGCTGCGGGGAGGGGCAGAGGGAAGGATGCGTACAACGAAGGGGAGGAGACGGGCGTTGCGTAAACGCATGTCACGCCCGGTCTCCCTCTCGCCATGACTGTGCGCATCTCCCGAGCATGCGAAAACAGGAGCGCACCGCAGCACTCATCCTCCCCGCCCTCAATGCGGAGAACTGCAGCTGACTGAAGCCCTGGAGAGAGTTGAGCCTCGAGTCGGACAAAGCGCTGGTTGAATAGAGTAGGTGCATCGAATCCCATGTCCCCCGGAATGCAATGAAAGAGCGCGGATGGGTTAACGACCCAGCTCCCCGACGTGGCAAGGCTCCTGGTCCTTCGCTCTTCACTCCTCCGTCCGCTCCCGACCGTGACCGGAACACGCGAGCTCCATCGATCATGGGAGCGGACTCATGCGCCGGCATATCGAGCCGAGTTGAGGAGTGGAGGTGGTGTGGGGACGTGTGGGTGTGGCTGCAAGCAATGCTCGTCCCTCCGAGTCTGTGCCCTCCATTTATTCCTCTGCTCCCGTTTCCGTTCCCCTCCCGTTGCCCTATCCCTCTCTTCGTGTCTCTCCCTCCCTCTTCCCCTACTCCCGCTCAAAAACAGTGAGCGAGCTGCAAGCTGGGTGTTGTGGGTCAGATAGGAAGAATAGAAATAAGATGGACGGGCGTACAATGTGCTCGGAGTCGCGGGGCACGGCACGCCGGGCATCAGCAAGCGAGGGCGAAGGGTAGGAAGAAGGGTCTCGAGCTTGACAGAGGGAAGAGGGGAGTCCGTGCAGGCGTATGCTGTAGATGGAAGGGAGTCGAGATTTCGTCACTCGCATCCCTCGCCCTCCTCCTGCTCCCGCTCCCGCACGCACCTCCTCCAACTTCCCCGAATCAAAACACAACGATACCCTGCCCTCATCCCGTCCCCTCGACTCCTTCTCAACATCCAGCCGAGTGAAAACCTGGCCACCGAGCGAACGCAAAGCGACCAATTGTTAACTGAGGAGGACAGTGGTCTGGGAACTCGGAGTGGCGCGGGGAATGGATGGGATAAGACAAGCTGGGCGCACGGCGAGTCGTGCATGAGAGGACGTGCTGGCGGGGCTCCTCCTTCGCTCGGAGTCCCTAAGCGATCAAGCATGGGCTGGAGGCCGGGGGCGGTGTGACAGCTCGGAGGCGAGCGGGGTGTGAGGAAAGACGAGACTGCCGCACGGCAGGTTTCGCATCAGAGAACACGGGCGTCCGCACAGCTTATCCTCCGCTCATAGTAAGTACCCAGCGACGCATGTCATCTTGTCCAGTTCGAATATATCCTCCTGCACCCCTTCTGTGTCTCTCGCGCACCATCGTTCTTCCCTCCACATGGACACGAGGGAGAGGCGAGTGATCGGTGCGTCCGTCGGAGATAGTGGCATGCGGAGGTGAACACAAACAAAGGGGCGGAGGGACCGATACAGTGGGGGCGTGCGGCAGAGGAGATCCATCCGGCGGGTGGGTACCATTAGATTGAAAAGAGGATCAGTTTTAGCAGCACCCAGTGGTCATCCACGTTCCCTGGAATGTCGAGGAGGATTCAGACGATGCAGAGGTGAGATTGCATCTATGAAGCCTGCGGCCCGGGTGAAGTAATGGATGAACGAGTCCTTTCGGACAAGGTTGATGGGTCATATCATAAGAGTTTGAGCGTCGAGGATTGGGAGTCGAAAGAAACGCTGTCTGTGGCATCGGCTTTCTTCGGCCTGATCCATCACCAAAAGTGTCGATCCCATCAAAGGCCCTCGTGACCTTGCCAAGCACGCATCAGGCTTCGACGCGTCGCCCAAGGCACTTGCAAAGCGACTCAAGGCTCGGCTCCCCTGGCCAAGGCTCTACCAGGCTTGTGACGTGCCTCTCAAGTCCCTCTACAGCCCTCCGCAAGTCTAGTGTCTTCACTCGAGCTTCTTCCAGATCTGGCGCCCGCCGCCGCCTCCACGCCGCTTTTTTCCTACCTCCTCCGAGTCTGCTACCGCTTATGCTACTCGTCCAACTTTTGGTGCAATCAGTCCTATTTATTCTGAGTATCATGAAGTGCTATGCATGCGGACAGCCTTGTCAATCTACCCGCGGCTTGTCTAACCACTACAATAAATGTCAAGCACTAAAATCTCAGCGCGCCGCAGGGGTGAGCCATGCTATTGCCGTGGATTCCGCCGCCGTAGAGGCTGCTTCCGCTGCGCTTGCTCAGGCTGCACCCGAAGCTTCAGCAAATTTTACGGTGGGTGTCTGCTCAAAAAAAAAATCACTTTATACTGAGAATAATACTTGCGCAGGATGAAGTTCGTCCCGCATCTCCATTCATTTCGCCACCCAGTCCTCTGCCCCATGGCCCCGGTGGTCGTCCCCGCCGGCGTATTCGTCTCCCCAAACGATACCAGGACGAGCCGCCTCCCCTTCCTACAGCTGTAGAGGTGCCTGTGGTCCCCAGAGAGCCCAGTCCGCCCCCAATGGCCCCCAGTGTCCAAAAAAGTCCTCCTAGATGGGTGAAAACCGAGCCGAATGCTTACGGTCTCTACAGAATATTCCCCAATCAACCCACACACGATCCCGAGGCGACCATTTCACTCGACAATCTCTGCAAATCACCAGACTTACTGGTCGCCGAAAAAATTCCCTCTGTACCATCCTCTACATCAGTAAAACTACACTTTCGTCTTTGACGTCTTTCGTGTCTTGGGCAAGACGTGAAAGACACGAAAGACGAATTTTGGCCAAAGACATGGCATCTTCCGAAAGTAGATTCAATATTCTTGTGAAAGACTTGGATCTGTGCAAAGATGTCAAAGCTTGTGGATGTCTTTCCCAATCGTTGCTCAAAGACACTCTCAAGATCCACGAAAGAGCAATAAAATAATATATATATATATATATATATTACGCTATGTAAAAAACACGCTTGTACGGAAATACGGAAACATATCCGACGACCCGCTATGGTCGCATGCGGTACAGGTTCAATGAGCGTCAGCAAACACGAATTGTGGGGGCGCCAGGATGCCCGAAAAGGTTACATCTGTCCCGAATTTTAGTTCGCCATTGGAAGGGAAGTTAGAAGACTCACTGTGGTACCGTACACAGAAAGAGATTGGTCCGCCCAAGAATCTAGGTAAACAGTGTGGCTGTTGTGCGGGTCGGCGGGACAGTACTCATCCAGGGGATGACAGAATCCGAGGAAGACAGCGTACAGATGTTGATTGACGGAATTGTCTTGCAGTTACCGGCTTGCACCTTGCACCACCTTGACGGAGCGACGAGTTTTGGGGTCCTTGCACGAATATACGATGATCTCAAGACTGGACTGCTTGAGGTTATGCTTGGGATGTATCAATCGAGGAAATCCGAAACCCTCGTTGACGGCTCTAAGTTCCACGACCTCAAGACCCTCTAGCCCTCCGCGCCAGCATCGTCAGACCCGCTATAGTCCATGGTCACAAACTTGAGCTTGAATAGGGGCCGCTCTGCCATTTGCGAAGGCGTGGTTGCAAAGGACACCGTGCTCGAGGTTGTAGCGGTATTCGGTAGGAGTGGGCCAACGGGCTGCTTAGAGGGAGGGAGAAACGAGCAGCGGGACGAGGACAGTATGGTAAGAAGACAGGGATGTTTGGCTGCTCAATGGGGGGTTTTGGGAGCGTAGCGGGCGAGGGACATGGAGGGAAGAGAAAGAGACGTGGCGTTTGGTTGCCATCACTTCGATCAAAATCACGCCATATCGACTCATGTGATGGCGGAGTTTGAATGACTCACGAATTTTTTGCCACATCGTTGTCCTCATGATCAGCCTCAAGAATTGTCACGCTCAAGGCTCAAGTACTAGTCTGAGAGGTCGCACGTTGCGTTCTCAGATAGCTTAATCGTGACAAGAATATGTATACACAAGTACGAAATGCAGGCTATACATTTTACGATCAGGCAAGTCATTCCCGAATGAATCAGATGACAAGTGAATTTTTTTTTGATTCTGGTGAATTGCCAGATGAGCCGGAGGTGCCAGAAGCCGCAAGACCGGTCGTGTCAGAGCAAACTGGTGTTCATGATTTCTCAGGTGTGCAGAAACTTTTGAAGATTTCACCGCAATTTTGCGAGGCGGCACCCAAGATGTAAGAATCCCTCCAAAGATGTAAGATGCCCGCGGAAAGACAAAGATGCCGAAAGCCAGTTTTGAAAGACCAAAGACGCTGTTGAAAGATCAAAGATGTGAAAGACAAAAGTGCAGTTTTACTGATGTACTCCCCCGTGGTTTCCGTTCATGAACGCCACAGTTGTGCGGCTGATGACCTGGTTTCACCTCGGCTCCACTTTGAAATCCATTGCCGAGCTCGACTCTCTCGTCGAGGATGTCCTTTTGAAGGAGGACTTCAATCCTGCTGATCTCCGCAATTTCAGTACAGCGCGAGAGAACAAACGTCTCGATGACACCGCTACCGCCGATGGTGATGGTAATTTGTCAGCGCGCGACAAATGGACGATGGGATCTGTTAAGATCAAGGTTCCAGCGCCCAAGGTCTGCACACCCGAGGCAGAGGCGGCAGAGTTTGAAGTGAAGGGTCTTCTCTACCGCCCGCTACTTGATGTCATGATCGAGGCCTTCCAGAGCCCTGCATTCGAAGAATTCCATATCACTCCCTTCGAGTCTCGCTGGGATCCCAGTCACGGTCGAAATTCCGATGAGCCTGACATTCAGCTTGACCCACCTGATGGTCCTCTCGATGAGAATGGAATGCCGCCACTGCCCGAGGGTCACCAGGTCATGTATGGTGAAATATATACGTCAAAGCCAATGCTCAAGGCCCATTCCGAGCTCCCTCAAACTGCGACGCCAACTCTGGAGACAATTATAGCCGCGTACATGTTTTATTCAGACTCTACTCACCTTGCGAACTTTGGGAATGCATCGCTCTGGCCACTATACACATTCTTCGGGAATCAGTCGAAATATACCCGGGCCAAGCCCACCTCAAATGCGGGCCACCATCAGGCCTATTTTCCTTTGGTACGCCTGTTTGCAGTCAACCTTATTCATGTTTTCACGTTGTCCAGCTCCCAGACTCTATCAAAGATTTCTATCGGGGCAGATTCGGTGTTGCACCCTCCGCAGACATGATGGCGCATCTGAAGCGTGAATTAATGCACGCTATATGGGACTTGCTTCTGTCCCCAGAATTCATCCATGCATATGTTCACGGCATCATCGTGAAATGCTACGATGGGATCGAACGGCGTCTTTTTCCGCGATTCTTCACTTACGGTGCAGACTATCCCGAAAAGTAGGGATCCAATGTATTTCCTCTTCTTGACCTGACATCTGCCAGGGTTCTGTTGGCAACGATCAAGTACTTTGGTGGTTGCCCATGCCCGCGCTGCCTGATTGAAAAATGCAACATCCCAGAGATGGGCACCAAGGCTGATATGCGTTGACGGCAGAATATTCGGAAGGATACAGCGTGGTATAGATACATCATCAAATTGGTTTGCCGTTGGATTTTCGAACGGGGATATCTGGTTGCTGGGGAAGCTGTCGAAAGAAATCTCAAGGCGATGTCATGGGTGCCAACTCGTGTAAGTCTGGTTTTTTCACAACTTTTAAACAACTTAATGGTATGCTGCAGAACGCCTTCTCAAAGCTGGCCCCATACGGCTTCAACTTTTTCACCATGTTCGTGCCCAACCTGCTCCACGAGGTCGAGCTCGGCGGGTGGAAATCTCTGTTCGCACATCTCGTCCGCGTGCTGTATGCATACAGTGCCAATGCTCGCAAAGTTGGATGAACGGTAAATCTTTGAGTGCACATTCCCTTCGCCCTTCTAACAGTGCGATAGATTTCGCAAGATGCCAACATTTGGCCGCAGTACAATTCGGCGGTTCCATGCTAACGTGTCTGAAATGAAAAAAATGGCGGCAAGGGATTTTGAAGATATTCTTCAGGTAGATTTTATTATTGTGTCGCGTGAATATGGTTAATATCTATGCAGTGTGCCTATGCTGCCTTCGAGGGTCTTTTGCCCGAGCCCCATAATACCATCGCTCTCACGCTGATCTATGTTTTTGCGACTTGGCATGCATACGCTAAGCTGCGAATGCACAGCGACTCCAGCATCAGCTCATTCCGTAGTGTTACCACCGAGTTGGGCTCCCAAGCTCGGCATTTCCTCAAGACGACGTGCGAGGCGTACACGACATATGAACTCCCACAAGAGTACAACCGCCGTGCTCGTAGACAGGCCAAAAAGAACGCTGATGCAAAATCTAACGTACCTACAGCAAAGTTGGTCAAGGATCGCAAGGCGTGGAATCTATGCACTTATAAGTGGCATTCCTTGGGCGACTACCCGGACACAATTATTGAGACTGGAACTACAGATTCCTACTCGACACAGACAGTGAGGAATTTTGTTGTTTAGTGTGCCAGTAAAATGCTGACTCTAATCAGAGTGAACTATGGCACGGTCTCGCGAAAAAATTTTACTCCAAAACTAATAAGCGCCAATCCAAACGCCAGATTGCGAATCAAGAACGTCGCCGGCGGGTCCTCCGCGCAGTCAAGCGGCGAATGGCGGAAGAAGCTGCCATTGAAGATGTAAATTCTTCTACTCTCGCCGCAGGCGGGAACAATGCAGTTAATTCATCCAAAGCATCAAAACCCACTTCTCGCTCCAAAAGGTCGCTTATCTCCGACGACGAGGTCTTACCACGCACACCCCCTCGTCAGCATCATCACATCTCCGAATCTAAACGCACCGGGTTCCGCACGGACGACCTCCCTGACGACTTCCCTGATGATCCCGCATTCACCATAAGTCTTGATTTATCATTGTCCACAAACCAATCAAACCCATTGTTTTGTATGTCAAGAACTTCCTCCCCGATCTAAAAGCACATCTTCTGGGACGTTTACTTGGGCTACCCTGGGACGGCGACGAAACCGAATTCTCTCTACAGGATCTCGCTGACATTAACATTGTTGGGGACCGTTTATACACCCACAAGGTTCTTCGCATTAATTATACGACCTACGACCTCCGTCGTGACCAGGACACCCTCAACCCCAGCACCCACCCTGACTTCATGGTCCTCACGCATGAAGACGACGCTGGCGCCACCCCTCATCCATATTGGTATGGCCGAATTATCAGCATATTCCATGCAGACGTACGCCATGTTGGCCCGCGATCCCAAAACAGGTCCAAAGTCCATCGCATGGAGTTCGTTTGGGTCCGATGGTTTGGCCGTGATCTGAGTCGCTCGGGTCTGGGGGGCTGGAAATTTAAACGTCTTCATCGCGTCGGATTTATAGATGCCGACCAAGCGTTTGGCTTCTTAGATCCTGCGGAAATTATTCGCGGTTGCCACCTGATCCCTGTGTTCCACCATGGGCATACCTGTTCCCTCCTAGGACCGTCTATTGCACGCCACTACCACGGGGAGGACAACGAAGACTATACATATTATTATGTTAATTCGTGAGTGCATTAAGTTTTTTCTTTGGAGCGGCACTGATTATTTGATGTAGGTTTGTTGATAGGGACATGTTCATGCGGTACTCTGATGATGCTGTTGGACATAGAACTAGTAAGGAGAGCCGCGGCGCCCCGGTAACTATGCTCAACACGACGATCCTGGATGATGAGGAGATGGATGTTGATCCACCGGCGGTGCCTGCTGCTAACATAGATGAGGAGCCAGGACCTGATGGAGAGCCTGGGGAACCATATTCTGAGCCTGAGGCAGACGATTCTGACGCGAATGAGTCTGATGAAGAAAATGAGGAAGAGGAGGGTGAAGGGGAGGAAGATGGTGACAAACAGGTTATTGGAGGTACAGATGAAGAGATCTTGGACGCTGCCGGATTTGAAGAGTATTAGACAGTATTTATTTCATTTTTTTTTGCATTTTTTATGCATGTATCTTGTGTATAGCGAACGGGATTGAACAGATGCGGCGGACACAGCACACTACAAGCGCGGCACACGCCATTCATGTGCGGCACACCCCTCGCAGATGCGGCACACCGGGTGCGGCACCTGCACACATCATCGGCACACTGTCACCTGACTCTCGGCACTTTCGACGCGTCGCGTAGAAAGGCCATGAAGGCACCTTACAGACAACTTTTGAAAATGTAGTAGCATTTGGGGACATATTCCAAGTCCCCCCACAAGTACCAGCTTTACTTAGACAGAGGATCCTAACCAATAAAATAAATATTCAAAATAACATACACTTTTTTCATAAACTAGCGCCTCGGACACCGAATAGATTGGGAAATTTGATTCATAGTGATTAAATGCGACACCTGCCAACATCTTCAGTAATGTAAAGGACCTAGAAGATGAAAAAAAATTACCTAGTTCTCATCAGCACGCCTCGGTATTTTACGAGCACGAGAGGAATGAATAATGTTCCGGGGATCGACTTCGTCCCGGGTCTTACGCTTTTTTGACACGGTTGGAACTGCCACGGGGTTATGGACAGGAGCTGGGAATGGGGTAGCGGTCGGGGGAGGGGGAGACGAGGCAGGGATGGGAGGAAGCCGGGGAAAGGAGTTCGGCGGGGAGGATGGAGCGGAATTGAAGCCAGGATCAGCTTCCATGTAGTTGGTCTCGAACGGGGGGTAAAATTGGGGTCCTGTGGAGGATGAGTCGTCAGAGGGAGTGGCATTGAATTGATCGAGCCAACGCCAGAGATCAACATCGGAAGCATCGAAATTACCAATCTGCGACGCGCTGGCGACGGGATCCAAAGTGGAATGGTAGTCAAAGACCTGTGAGTTGAGATGGCTGTCTGGTGCGGCCGAGAAGGCGGGCATCTGCCAATCAACTGTCGGGAGTTGGGCGTCAGCAGCGACTGGGAAGCCGAGTGGGCCGGTGGAGGGAAAGGCAAGGGACATGGTGGAGGTAAGGTCAAGGGCGGGGGAGGGAGTCGAGGCGAGTAAATTGGCTGACGCTGAGGTGACAGGCTGGGAAATGACGGGCTCAGGTGCTGCTACTGATCGGATATGAGCGTTCGGAAAAATTGGAGAAAAGCGAGACAATACCAATTGTCTTGGTCTTGACTCGACCACTCGAGCTGGACGAGACGACTACAGTCCGTGACCCCCCAGACTTGGTGGTCCTGCTGGTCGCCATGGATTTCCTGCGCGCTTGTAGCTCCTTCAATCACGCTGCAGACTCTTTCCGTGCCTGCTTCTCAGCCTCGATCTCAAGCGCGAGACCAGCCCGTTCATCTCCAAGCTCGCGGGATTCACGAGCTTTGCGAATTGTGGTGGCTTGCCGCGTCGCATTTCGTCCCCGGCGGTGGAATGATTCGTTGTGGGGATTTATAAGGACACCGGATTCGATCGAGGTCTTGATCTCGCGGGCGACACGTTCATCCAGTTTACGACCGCTGGAGGGATGAAGTTAATAATTGTACTATGCAAAAGACATCAAGTACATACCTCTCCATCGCCTCAACGAGCAACTGTTTGACACCGGTCTGCAGATTCGTCCAGTGATGCTGTGCTTCACCCGTATTGGTCGTCGCCGGTGTGTTATCCCAATCCTCGGCGCTCATGCGAGACTGGGACTTGATCATGCACGGGAGGATCCATGGACTCATCTCCTTGTGATCCCACCAATCTAGAATAACAGAGATGAACTGCAAACTCGGAAGGACCTGTGGAGGTGTACCTTGGATTTTCTTCACACCGAGACTCCGCACAAACTCAGAAAATTCCTGGAGCTTCTCCGCTGAGTCGATGTACACGAAATCCATCAGTCGATTGAAATCTTGCTCGGATACAAGCGACTTGAAGTCGAGAACGGCCCTAGACACACGATTGAACTGAAATTTCGAAAAGAAAAATGAATATGCGCACCGTTTCCCATGGGTCAGGCAAAGCTTGATGAATTCAGATGCGACCTCCTCCGCTGGAGTGTCATCTGCGATGTTACTGTACTCTGAGTCGTTCGTTTTCATGATCGAACGCGCAGCGCCAAGCACCTGCACAGCTTCCATGTCAGAATTCATCGCTAAAAGGTTACCTCCCTTGACGAAGCGCTTAAACGCGAGGGGTTTCCCGGTCAATTCAACTTTGAGGGATCGGAATTCGTCAAAAAGACGCTCGAAGAACTTGGCGCTCGCCCCGTTAACGTAGGCACGAGCAATGGTGACGGCTGGCAAGCCACGTCAGATTATGTCGGAATAATGGTCTCCTGGAGAAAAGGGCCACTCACCACGCTGTAGGGCCTTAAGAAATATGACAACCTCCCACTCGTTGAAGTCGCCTGCCACCCGCCTGAATGTAGTATCTGTTTCGAAGCTTGTAACGCCAGTATCGTCCAGGAGCCTCATGAGTGCCGCCAGACACGTGAGAATCATGGTGCCACCGTCAGGCATGGATATGAGCCGGTGGATGTAGCGCTCATCGATGGGCTTCTGCATGTCATTCCAAAAGAGCTGAAATGCGCCTAGAACGTCCATGATTACTAGGAGGCTGACGATGCATTTAAAATGGCACATACCTGCGGGACCGAGGCCAGCAGGGTACTCTTCCTGCTTAACTTCTCGTACGAGCTTCCGCTTCGCCTGGTTCGACTGCAGGGCTGGCGCGAATTCCCCCGGGCTCTTGCCATTGAAATGAAGCTGGGTCGATGGTGCTGAAAAGGGTTTAAATAAGTAATACCTGTAATGGTGCCCACGACGTACCGTTATCAACCTTCGTGACGGTTGCACCCACAGTGCCCACGCTCTTGATGCACTTGCGATAGGACTCCTTCAACTCGAAGGAAACTTTGGTCAGTGCGGGCATCGGGTGACTGTGAGGGTCCCCGCCATGGATGATCAGTGCCTTCCTAATGGTAGGATCGAGTGGAACGTAAATTGTTCGGGAGGCGTCACATGGCCGGTTCACAATGAAACTGGTCACCAGGTGTCCCTGGACAATATGGGTATGTGCTGGTGCAAATTAACTTATGTTCGCGTGTTAGGGAAACGAAACGCACCACAATGCTGCTGCCTCAGACCCGTGGTCGGATGGACAATAGCACTGCATGGAGGAGTGTCCTTGGACTCGTCCGGGGCCAGCGCCTGCCCGGAGAAAGTCTTGATAAAAATATTCTCATCGACGTCGAACGGCATACTCCATGTGCGATGATTTTCCTTGAAATCTTTCCTCCAGCCGCTGCAGGCAACCCAGAAATTGCCACCGCGAGACGTCTACGTAGGAACATGAATTGAAAGGATCGTAAAACGAAAAAAAAAAAATCAAAAGCAAAAACCTCTTTCTTTTGCTTCAATATTGGGACACCCGTGCACTTGAGACCACGCGAATCCTGTGCACAACATCTCTGGTCTCGGATGACCTGAATAAGCCTGGAAAAAAGAACAGTGTCGTTGGTACATATCAAAAAGAAAGACGAAACACCCACTCGGCAGCCCTTCGCTCCGCCGTTGTCCCCTCCTCTCGGCGCGTCTGCCGCTGGGCAGCAAAAACGGCATCGCGCGAAGCCGGATCTAAATCACGGTGTTCCACTTTGAGGAGGCGAGGATCAACGCGCTCGCACACGAATGCTCCTATAGTACAGTCAGGGCCGTCCATCATATTGTGCAGAATGATACTGCCATTACCTTTGCATTTTAGGCGAGATCGGCGGCAAAGAATCGGCGGCTGCCCCGGCTCGAAGGTAACGAGGACCTTTGTATCGCCGACTCCGGTATTGCCACGCCAGCGGTCGTTGTCCTAATGTCAGATCAGAATGAATTGAGACGGATGAAGGAATAAGATACTTTATTTTTTATGAGCGCATCAACAGTGTGCAAAATCCCACTCTTCTTGTCCTTGATTTCAAATTTGGGGTCGTTCAAGTCAAGGACAAACCCCGTCGGTATTTTGGGGATGGGATAAATGGATGGGATTTCCGAAAGATACTCGAGGCGCTGGACCGTTACCTCCTTCGTGATTCGGATCGGCCCGATGCGCACCTGGGATGAGATTTGCGCATCCTGCCAGATCGTGTCCGATTTCTGCAGGCCGGAGCCGACGTCGAACTCGTCGGATGAAGTGTGGCCATCATCAGAATCTAAACTCATGGTTAATTTGCATTCAACAATGAAGTTATCACGCACCAGTCTCGATAGGACCAGGATCGCTAGACGCGGGTAAAGAGGATGAATCAGCGAAATCTGTTGAATCTTTAATGATTGACAGAACTGAAGTGATGAATGTCACTCACCAGTGCCGATGGCGGCAGGGAACTCGTCCGAGTCCGAATCCGAATCCGATAGAATCTCGAGTACCTCACGGTCCCCCTCCTTCAGAGCGCGTGTTTTGACCTTCGAGACAGCAGTTCATCAGTAAAACTGCACTTTTGTCTTTCACATCTTTGATCTTTCAACAGCATCTTTGGTCTTTCAAAACTGGCTTTCGGCATCTTTGTCTTTCCGCGGGCATCTTACATCTTTGTTTGAAGATCTTTCATCTTTGGAGGGATTCTTACATCTTGGGTGCCGCCTTGCAAAATTGCGGTGAAATCTTCAAAAGTTTCTGCACACCTGAGAAATCATGAACACCAGTTTGCTCTGACACGACCGGTCTTGCGGCTTCTGGCACCTCCGGCTCATCTGGCAATTCACCAGAATCAAAAAAAAATTCACTTGTCATCTGATTCATTCGGGAATGACTTGCCTGATCGTAAAATGTATAGCCTACATTTCGTACTTGTGTATACATATTCTTGAGGCTGATCATGAGGACAACGATGTGGCAAAAAATTCGTGAGTCATTCAAACTCCGCCATCACATGAGTCGATATGGCGTGATTTTGATCGAAGTGATGGCAACCAAACGCCACGTCTCTTTCTCTTCCCTCCATGTCCCTCGCCCGCTACGCTCCCAAAACCCCCCATTGAGCAGCCAAACATCCCTGTCTTCTTACCATACTGTCCTCGTCCCGCTGCTCGTTTCTCCCTCCCTCTAAGCAGCCCGTTGGCCCACTCCTACCGAATACCGCTACAACCTCGAGCACGGTGTCCTTTGCAACCACGCCTTCGCAAATGGCAGAGCGGCCCCTATTCAAGCTCAAGTTTGTGACCATGGACTATAGCGGGTCTGACGATGCTGGCGCGGAGGGCTAGAGGGTCTTGAGGTCGTGGAACTTAGAGCCGTCAACGAGGGTTTCGGATTTCCTCGATTGATACATCCCAAGCATAACCTCAAGCAGTCCAGTCTTGAGATCATCGTATATTCGTGCAAGGACCCCAAAACTCGTCGCTCCGTCAAGGTGGTGCAAGGTGCAAGCCGGTAACTGCAAGACAATTCCGTCAATCAACATCTGTACGCTGTCTTCCTCGGATTCTGTCATCCCCTGGATGAGTACTGTCCCGCCGACCCGCACAACAGCCACACTGTTTACCTAGATTCTTGGGCGGACCAATCTCTTTCTGTGTACGGTACCACAGTGAGTCTTCTAACTTCCCTTCCAATGGCGAACTAAAATTCGGGACAGATGTAACCTTTTCGGGCATCCTGGCGCCCCCGCAATTCGTGTTTGCCGACGCTCATTGAACCTGTACCGCATGCGACCATAGCGGGTCGTCGGATATGTTTCCGTATTTCCGTACAAGCGTGCTTTTTACATAGCGTAATATATATATATATATATATATTATTTTATTGCTCTTTCGTGGATCTTGAGAGTGTCTTTGAGCAACGATTGGGAAAGACATCCACAAGCTTTGACATCTTTGCACAGATCCAAGTCTTTCACAAGAATATTGAATCTACTTTCGGAAGATGCCATGTCTTTGGCCAAAATTCGTCTTTCGCGTCTTTCACGTCTTGCCCAAGACACGAAAGACGTCAAAGACGAAAGTGTAGTTTTACTGATGTTGAGGTCGGCGCGGTTGAAAGACATGTCGTGGACGCGTCATCCTCGATTTTGACAGGTGCCGGGGACGATAGGGACGATGGGGTACTCAAATCGGAGGGCAGAGGGTCTCTGGCGCGCTGGACAAATCGTCTGAGAGCATCGATGTCGATCCAGTCGTGATCAAGGAAAACGTGAGCATTTGCCGTGATGTAGGCCTCTTGATAGATCTGGAGGGGATTAGAGCGCGTCAGGAAGCAGCACTGCCTGTCAATCTTTGTGAGAACGCGCACCGAGCTTCGAAAGTCCATCACGACGCGTGTCGACACGCTGTCAATGTATTCCTGGTCGGCGAGAGAGTGCTTGCAAGTTTTGGTGCGCATTGCGTGTTTTTGACGTGCTTTTGATGGGTTAGATGCACAGCAATGGTGTGTAGTGGTGGTAGGAGGACGAGAGAGAGTTGTGGGTTGTTTGGATGCGACACAGTACATCTCGTAAGAACCCCCCCGAGATGATGTGCGCGTTGATGCGGCACACTTCCAAATTGAGCAGTGCCGCACTTGAACGCGGTGTGCCGCACGTGAACCGGTGTGCCGCACTTGTGGTGTGCTGTGTCCGTTGCATCTGATACATCCTCTATAGCGAATATTCTGCATTTTGTTATCGCGCGTGTCACGCTGCACGTGATCGTGACAACGGACTTTAAAGCCGGCGGCTTTCGTGCGCGCTTCTTGTCCGCGACCACCATGCCCACCCCTGGAGCTGGCGCTGGCGCTGCCTCGACCTTTGTTCCCGCCCCTCCCGCTGGTCAGGCTCTCCCACCCCCTCCCAATCCTTTGAAGCGCAAATATGACGAAGTAATCTCAGCACTTTGGTGAAGCCCCAGTGAAAAAGAGCAGTCGTGGCAGGCGTGCCCCCTTGTGAGATACATGCACTGCTCTAGGTCTCTTCTGACCTCTCCTCTCTAGAGAAACAAAGTCTCGATTGGACAAGCTCTTGTCCATGGCTCGATTTTTTCCTCGCGGAGTGAATCCCTTCCTTGATCTTGGGCTTGCGATGACCTTGGGCTCGACCGCGCGTTGGGGTGCAGCTTCTTCCTTACCTTCAGGCAACCCTGTCGCCACTTCGACTAATGCCGCCGCCCCTACTTCGTTCGTTATTCCCTTCATCTTCTTTTACTGTCCTCAATTGGCGGGCACTCCTAGCGATCTCGACACAAAGTACATTGAAGCTTTCAACTCTATGCTTGCCATATCACCCGACTCGGCCGAGATTCTACGCGAGCTGTACAAGAACGATGACCAATGGGCGCGGATACTAGCGAAGGTGCGTGTACCTTTGCCTATGTAATCCATTCTTGTGGCTCACTTTCTCATCAGTTCCGCGACGCGGCCGCTGGTGCACGCCAAGGCGATACAAATGGCCTGAAGCACAAGCTGAAATACCTCCCTTCTGATTCTACCATGCCCATCGTCCCCGCCATCCAGGACTCCAAATCCAAATCCGACCGTGGTATCAACCACCCCATGTTGCGCGACGCGATCATCCCCTGGTCCCTCCGTTTGGTTATCAATGCTCCCGCGCCCACGGGAACGGAAACCGAGGAGGACGCAGAAGAGCCCGAGGCTGTCCGGTGCGCATTTTTGCTTTCCCTATATACCAACATATTGAGTGATTGCAGTGCCCTCAACGCCCTCCTCTTCACCGGAAAATTACTCAACGGCAAGCCGGCGTTGGCCGCAGGCCGCTTTCCATCTTGCTTCTATGCTGACGGCCAGTATGATCCACTTGTGCCGGAGGTCGGGCTCTTGCGCAGCCTCTTCTTGCTACGCGTGAGTAGATCTCTTTCATCTCCATACTCCTTGCTTATTCTTGCACACTAGGTGCTTCGGCATATTTGGACCACACCGAGCTCGGCGATGGACGGTGCAACCAAGCTCAAACAACGCACGCGCGCATGGCCAGTTGATCATTACGCCGCCAATGATCGCGTATGGGTGCTGCCAGGTCAGTAAATTGTTTCGGACCAAAGCTTGCCATTGACTTTGCATCCAGGCCCGCACGATGCTTTCGACTTCTGAATGGAAGCGCAAGGACGGGAAGTACAATTACGAAAGGCTCTTGGATGCCGTCGTCGAACTCTTCAAGAACCCCGCCGGCGCATGGACCATAGAGACGCTTGCCTGGTATCAAAAGTATGTGTACATTCTTCTCAAGTACGGGGACTGAATTTTCATCGGCAGGGGTGTCTTTGGTGCGTGTGGAACTACCGGCGCGGACGACTCCGACAGCGAGGACGAGGACTCGGAGATCTCTGTCATCGCCGCCCGATCTTCGGCCTCCTCTGATTCCTAATCGACTGTAACTGTATGTACCGTATTCTGCTTCAACCCACTCTGACACATTGCAGGCTCCTATAATTCTACATTAAAAGCAACATGTATAGAACCATGTGCGTATCTCTCGACGCCGATGCATACGATTCTGACCTCATTTTACTGCCAGCCTAACGAAGCTTGCACTGTGATGATCAGTATGTATAGCCTTGCTTTCGTCCTTTTCCTCGCATTAATTGGAAGCTATTACCAGGTCTCTGGGACTTGATTTCGTTCTGTGAGCCTCTCTCTCTCGTAACAAGTCTCTTGCTGATTTCTGCTCAGGTTTCCCTCTTATCCCCCGGCTGCCGCTGCTGCTGCTTGCTGTCTCATCTCTGTGAGTTTCGTTTGCCTTCTCTGCCTACCAGCGCTGATGGGGTGGTCACCAGGCGTCACACGCTGCTTCGAACTGTCTCGTGAGTCTTCCTTGCTGTTAATTTCTGCGGAAACTTAATTTGTGTTCTCAGGATTTTTTCTTGCTCCTCGGTGTTGTCAACTCGTGAGTTATTCTCTCGCTTCCGCCATCTAGTCTTGACACTTGACTAGCCAACAGATTGCGCCTTTTTAAATACTGCATTACCTGGATTGTAAGTCTTGCCTGCGTTTCAATCCCGCCGCCCAAGCTCAATTCACCTTTTCGCAGAGATGTATCTGCAAACGTCTGTACTCGCATCGCCTCGTGAGTTATTGCCTTGTTTTGATATTCACTTCTTGATGCTTAACTTGCCAATAGGTCTCGTCTCGCCACTGTTGTATGTTTATCAGTATGTATCTCATATGCTAAACTCGTGTATTTCATTGAAATTCGACTTCATCTTATTTTATATTATATCGGCTGAGTACTGGGATGAGCAAGGGGGTCCTGGAAGCGACTGCAAGGCCTTGCAAGCAGCAAAAGCGCCTTACAAGGCACCAAAAGCGCCTTACAAGGTCCACCAAGCCCTTGTCGCACTTGCAAGGTGTTCCAACTTTATCCGTCACTTTTGAAGGCTTGCGAGGGTGGTTCAAGCCTTCTAGGGCCTTGTACGGCCTTTCAGCCCTTGCAAACGGCTTGTGAGGGCCTTGAATGGGTCAGACACTTTTGGCGATGTCGATCCGCCGACCAACATGTCCGACGCCATTTTCAAACGAAACGCCAAGACCGCCCGAAGTCTGAAGCCCTTCAGAATTAGAGACGGAGAGGGTGCCCGACACGCCGGGGAGCGTGTATGCGCATCGAGTCGTGCGCCGGTGAAGACTGAATGAGGTATGGGATCTCATGCTTCACGATTTAGTGGGCGAGGGTGGATCGGAGCCGGAGTCGAGATGAAGGGATAATCGAGCGGCGGAGGGAAGGATCGAGATGAAGGGATAATCGAGCGGCGGAGGGAAGGATCAGAACAACGAAACGGAGGGGACGAGCGGGGTATGTATGTGCGCAAGCGCATGACGCGCCCGGACCTCTATTCTCCCCTCTCGCTGGAACGCCGTGCTGCTGGGTATCTCCCGGGGAAGCGTCAACAGGAGCGCGCCGCGGCCCTCGTCCTCCTTGTTATGCTCGAGCGCGGACTGAAGTCCTGGAGAGAGTCGAGCCTCGAGTCGAGTGCAGCGCTGGTAGAGTAGAGTAGATACATCGAATTTCATGTCAAAATAAAATGAAGCGCTTTGTGTGCGAGCGTAGTCGAGGTCGGGGGACGGATGGAGGAGTGAAGGAAACCGAATGCAGTCGAATGGAAGATGGTGAGTCGACGGAGCCGCTCGCGGATGCGTTGACGGCGCAGCTTCCTCAATCCTTCGTTCTTCGCTCTTCACTCCTCCTTCTCTCCCCTCCCGACCGTCGCCGGAACACGCGAGCTCCATCGCTCATGGGAGCGAAGTGCGCCGGCGTACGAGAAAGTCAAAGAAAGGGAGACGAGGGGCGGTGTGGGGGCGTGTGTGGGTGCGGTTACAAGCGTTGCTCGCCCCTCCGAGTCTGCCCTGCACTTGTTCCTCTGCTCTCGTCCGTGTCCCTCCCCACTTCGCCCTCTCTTCCTGAAGACAAACATTCACTCCGTGCCCCACTTTTATTCACCGAGAACACCCAGCCCGCAGCTCGCCCACTGTTCCTGTTCGAGCGCTGGATTCTTTCGTGAGATAATAAGAATAGAAATAAGATAAACGGGCGTACAATATGTGCTCGGAGTCGCATGGCACGGCACGCCGGGCATCATCAAGTGAGGGCGCACGGCAGGAAGAAAGGCGCAGAGGGGGGGTCTTTGGCTTGACAGACGGACAGGGGAGCGTATGCTGTGGTTGGGAGCGAGCTTCAAGACTTCGTCACCGCCCTCCCCTCCCGCTCCCGCATGCACCTCCTCCAACTTTCCCGAATCAAGGCTCGACGATATCAAAAAGAATCTGCCCACCCCCGCCCTGCCCTCATCCCGTCCCGCCGACTCTTTCTCAACATCCTGCTGAGCAAAAACCTGCCCACCAAGGGACCCATTCTTGACTGAGGAGGGAAGAGGACGGCGCGGGGAATGAGATGGGATAAGGCAAGCCGGGCGCGCGGCGAGTCGTGCATGGGAGGACACGGGTGTCGGCAGGGCTCATCCTCCGCTCGGAGATCCCAAGCGATCAAACGAGCTGGAGGCCGGGGGCGGTGAGAGCTCGGAGGCGACGCATGCCATCTTCTCCAGGTCGAGTTTTTCCTCCTGCGTTTCCCGAGAGCGTAGAACAAGTCTTGCGTGCCGTCCTTCCCTCCACACGGACGCATGGGAGAGTGAGTGATCAGGTGTAGGAGCGACATGCAGAGGTGAAACGCAGTGAAAGCGGCGGAAGGACCGACACAGCAGCGGACGGAGTAGATCCATCCACCCGGCGAGCGGGGCGGGAGCCATTAGATTATTTTAACAATCTTCGGGTTGGAGAGTTTCATGAGGACATCCAACTTCAAGCATTAGATCAGGCTGTTAACAAACTGTTAACAAACGGGAAAGTTGAAGGGAAAGTTGAGGGAAAGTGTAGTTTCGATGGCGTCGGACATGTCGGACGACAGGGATCAGGCCGAAGAAAACCGATCCCGATGTCTTCCGACTCTTCATCACGACGACGAGCAAGGCATTTCCTTCGTCTTTGCATCCAATTGGACGACCTGTTCTTTAACGTAGCTCTTTTTGCACGCTAAGCCACGTCAGCTTCCTCTGACATCGACTTCCAGCTCTCGGGGCCAGCGACTCATGATCACAGCGCCGGATTATCTGCTTCATTTGCGCCCCAAGGTGCCACCTATTCACACCACGAACTCAGTCTTCATCTTCATCATGACCTCCCCGCGCGACCTCGCTCTTCGCCCGCACTTCCTCGATTTTAACAATCACTGGCGCGGCATTAACACCATTTCTCGTATGAATCATCCTTCACTCCTGCTACGCGGAGCGGTTAACTCAGACTGGGTCCGTTCTCAATCTAATGCACGACTCCCCTCGCCGTGTGGATATCCGGAGTAGTCTTTGGCCGCACCCCCAAATACCTCACTCTGCGCCCAATAGGCTCGATCCGTCGGGTTTCGTGTTCTTCTGCACGTCGCTCCCATTCCCTTCGATTCACCCGCCGACAACCAGCACTTCCACGTCTTGGAAGGACAGCGATCGATCGGGGTAAGATGATAGAAGCAGGCTCGCTTTTGAAAACTCTATTCTCTGATGTACGACCTGCTGCGCCCACCCCTCACCCCAGCTCCCAGACTGCCGTCCGCCTCGGCTCGGAGATGCACCATGTTTGATTGTTGGGCTCTTCAAGCTTGTGGCTGGTGGAGCAAGTGGGAGCAGGACAGGGAAGCAGGAGGACTACATGAGGGCAGCGTAGGCGGAGGATATACAGGCAAACCATCTTCTCGGTACACCAGCCCCGCTTCGCCTGTCAACCGGGACTCCGCTTCGTCGTTCTTCCTTCCGCTCGACTCCGATGATACCTGGCCCATTCTCCACGATGTAATGTACGCCCATCTATCTTATTTTTATTTTTCGTATCTCACCCAGAACACCCAGCTCGCAATCCCAATCCGTGTTTGATCGCTGGACTCTTTCGAGCAAGAGTGAGGGAAAGGAGGGGGAGGTAAATGGGCGCGGGATGGATACGAGGAGGGAGAGGAAGGAGTGAAGGGCGGACACACAAGTCGTCCATAGCGATGCCCGCACCCCCGCCGCAAGACTCCGCATCGTCCCTCGACCATCTTCCTTCGACCCGCTTGATGCCTGGCGCACGACTCCGAGCCTATGATTGACGTGGAGCTGGGTCGCGGGGTCGTGTTTCGGGAAGGGCGGCAGAAGGAGAAGCGAAGGGCGAGAAAAACCGAGCTGAAGCTCTCTCAAGTCCAGCCGGCAGCAGTTCCCCGCATTCGAGCGGAGCGGGGGAGGACGTGGGCCGCGGTGCGCTCCGGCGCGAGCTGGGTCTGGGCACGTTATGCGTTTGCGCACATAGATACCCCGCTCGTCTTTCCTGACCCGTCCAACTATTCGTTTTCCTCATCCGTCCTTCCACTCCACCTCTCCCGCGGTTGGATTACACCTTCCCTTCGACTCCAGCTCCGCTCCGCTCTACCCTCGCCCACCAACAAATCGCGAAGGACGATTCCATCCTTTATTCATTACCCCCGGACGACTCCACACATACACATGTACATGCTCCCGGGGCGCCAGGCACCTTCTCTCTCGCCAGATTCTGAAGTGCTCCATACTTTGGTCGGTCTCGGCGGTTCTCGAGGGGTGGCCAGACGGGAACGACGGTGGAGCGCTGACCGGCATTTATCTAACGCCCCCCTTATGCACGCCCGGAGCTCTGGATCCGAACGCGGGGGATCCTGGGCGGGAAGGATAGCGAACGCATCCATCCCTGCTTCACTCTCCTTTTGTCTGCGCAGACAGTGGAGAGCGAAGTGGTAGGGTGGGGGTTACTGTCAAATCCTCCGTCCCCCTGCCCTCGCCATCGTCGGGACTGGTCTTCGGAGGAATGTCTGGGACGACGGGAAAGCTGGGTACCTCGCGCTGGTGCTGGACGGGGTTACGGAGTTGCGGAGTGGGTGAGGGTCGACGTCTGTGCAGCGGAGGAGGGTGGACGGGAACGGTGAAAGGGGGAGGAGGGAGGCGGGCGGAGGGAGGCTCAGGACTTGCGTGTAGTATCAGATCCTCATCCGAGGCGAAGGCAGGCGCACATTCCGCTGCTCTTTGCACCGTAAACGACTCCAAGCGTGTGTAGAGGTGGAGATGTCCGAATGGAGCCCCGGATTCAGCGAGAACGATGGGGGAGAGAGAGGGTCTTTAAACGGGACTTTACGTTAGCGTTTGGATGCCGCTTCGTGCATGTACGTTTTATGCGTTGAGATTCGTATTTTTGACGAAGAATTTTGGCCCTTACACAGCCACTCGGCCCTCTCTTTCCGACCTTCATCTTCGCCTGTGCTTGCTTTTGAAGTTTTCTGTCGGTACTTCCCATGCTATCCGAGAACCAACAAACATGTTTACAGCGTCGAACAAAGCTCTGGCCTTTGTATATATGGATCACCTGCGTAGGAAATGGACAGCTCATGTCACTTAGGAACTGGGCGGGATGAAATCCCTCAAGTACTCCCTCAAACCAGGATCGCACGCGTAGACGTACGTGCCCCGGATCCCTCGCGTCATGAGCACGGCATAGATCTGCGTGACGAAGCGCAGCAGGTCTTCGTCGTCGTAGCTCCGTCCCAGCACGGGGTTATTCTCCTTGCCCTTCTTATCAAAGTACGAGCTGCGGCTGACCCACAGGCGCCGCTGCGCGCGGTTATATCGCAGATCGGGCCCGACGATGACGCCAACGTAGTTCAGGTCGTATCCCTGCACCGTATGGATCGATCCCACCTCCTCGAGCGAGTTCGCCGACGCAATCCAATCCGTCGCGGTGCTGTTCCAACGCAGGCGCGTCGCCCCGATCTCAATGTCGAACGCGGCCGCGTCCCGCTTGCTCTTCCACGCCCAGGCATAGCCGGCCACCATGCGGGCGAGGCCCGCTTCGGCGTTGCGGCGGAAGATCGCGGCGCGCATGGCGGCGACGTCATCGAACGCGCGGAAGTCGTACGCGCCAAAGTCTGGCCGCGCCGGGGGCTCGGCGCGCGGGCGAGGGTCGAGGATTCCGCGGATGTACGAGACGAAGTCGGAGCCGGCTTGGATGCGCATCTGGGTTCGAAGCTGGAAGTAGCGCCCCGCGGCACGGGACTCGGCCACTAGGGCCGACAGCAGCTCTGCGGGCAGATCCGCGGGGCGCACGCTCTGCGCTGCGTCCAGGAGGAAGATCTGGTGGCGGCTTTTGGCGCGGATCCAATCGAGCTGGGTCTTGCTAGTGTCGTCGGCGCCAAAGAGCGCGCGGGTGATGGCGGGAAACTTCGCGTTGAGCACGGCCGAGGGTTGGTTGGCGCGCTGGTTGAGCCGATGGGTCTCGTCCACCACGAGCAGATCGAACTGTCCATTGGCTTGCCCTGCATCAAAGGGTGTCATCACCATGGAGGGATCGAGCCCAGGGGTCTTTCGAAAGACCTTCTTAATCGACTCGCGCAAGGATTGCTGCGGAACGACCAGGCCGATGCGGAGACCCTGGAGGAGCGTCCGATTGTCTTCGGTGAAGAACTCGGCGAATCGCGAATCGGGATCCAGATCCTCGAGCGACATGGAGGTCTTAATGTCGATGAGCAATTTCATCATATAGATGGCGACGACCGTCTTGCCGGTGCCCGGATCGCCTTGGATCACAGTGGTGCTTCCAACGCCTCTCGCAACGTTGGTAGTGAGCCCTTTGACAATTTCCTCCACCGAATTCGCCTGATCTTCCGTCAAGGCTTTGAACGGTGACAGCTTGAAGAGGTCGCTGTTCTCGATCTCGGGGATACTGCGCGTAAAGACGCCATCGCGAGCGAGCTGGTCCCAGATGTCGCGGAACCCCTCACGATATATATCGCGCTGGTAGTAATTCGACTCGATAATGCCGTCATTCCGGTTGAGGACCCGGTAGGCCCCGTCGCCGGCCAGCATGCGGATGAGGTAGGACTCCAAGTCCAGGCAGACCGACTTGTTGAATGTTCCGTCCAGGATAACGCGAACGCTTTTGAGGTGCTGCTTCGCAGGCGTGTCCAGATGCTGACGCAGGCGCCCCACGGCATTGAGCGATTCGCCCACGTAGACATCGATCAGCTTGTTCGGCCTACGAGCAGTGTCGTGCCCGTCGTCCAATAGATACACGACCGGCCAGCTGCTGTGTCGCTCGTTGTCAAACGCCCATGCAGCCACGGCAGCTCGAGAGAAGTCGAGCCGCACGATCTCAGACTCCATCGTACTTGGTGCTACGTCCTCGAGCGTTATCGACGCTTCAGTCTCGGCGTCGTAGCAAAGAGAGAGAAGACCACGAGCCAAGTGGAAAGCCTCCGAGCGGTGTACGTCAAGTGTACGTTTTGCTCCGACTATTGACAAGTGACACCGTAACAGACACTGCAAATTCCGACTGTGTCTGCTCGTTTCAGTCCAGTTCCAAGATCGTTTTCGAGCTGTTGCTTCCCTCCCACCACTGTGGCTCCAAAATTCCGGGTTATACGGCTGTATGACCGAACGAGCGTGTAAAAGGATGTGACTTCCTGATCTTCCAACATAAGCGCTTGGCTGTGTCTGACATGGCTGGGCTGCAGTAGTGCTCGCTGTATCCCCGACAGTGATTCATTCATTGAACTCAAATTGAACTAATTTCCTTCAATCTCTGTGATTCTTGAATGAAGGCCAGCAGGTACGGTTCGCCGGAGAGACTAGGATGGATTTACGAAAGAGTTCGGGCCGTGGCCGCTTTGGGCAACTGATTGATGGTCGAGCGACGTCGACGTTGAGTGGCGAGGGAAAATAAATTATGAACAGCTGAACTCATGCTACACCATTCTACAATCTCACTCTAAGGCATTTGTAAGAGTCCTGAATGTCTGCTCGGTTTCTTCAAATAGGGACTCAACGCCCATCGATATTTGATCAGAAGACCACGTGACTTGCGCGTCAACTTTTGTCGCGCTCAAGTCGCGCTATTCAGAGATTTCTACACAATATATATCCGTCATGTTTCCGCCAGTACGTGTCTTTTGTGTATATAAAGCCATCAAAGTAATCCAATGTCATGGACCTCCCTTTGGAATGAACAGTTGACTTGACAGTTGATGTGATTGCACATTACAGTAGGAGTTGGGACCCAATAGTATAGACAAGCAACTTGTTAAACTCAAAAAAATTAGGCTCTGATGGACTAAAAGACCATATCTACCGGTTTGGTTGACAACAGTGTATAGTGATGTGCTGGCTTGGCTTGGCCTGGAAACCATGGCTTGGGCCTGGCTTCATCTGGCTTGGGCTTCACAAATCTCAAGCCCGAGCCCAGGCCAGAAAGTCTGGCCTGGCCTGGCCTGGCCCTGGCTTGGGCCATGGCTTCAACCGAGATCGCCGAAGGGTGCTTTTCCAAGCTGTATAAGACTTATACATGCCATATCAGTGATTTTTCATGACTAGGAGGTCGAAAGGAGCACTTCTCAGGCTTTCATTGGGCCATAATGGCACAATTCAACTTGATATTCCAAAAGCGGACATCCTGATTCAAAGCTCTCAATTGAAATAATAATTTCTGATGGGTTTCAAACTAGCAAAGAAGTATTATTTTCATTGGATGGCATTCAGACTACTTTCTAGCTTCACACACCCACCTTCGTGATAAGAAAATGAAGCTCTGGCTTGCCTGGCCTGGCCTGGCTTGGGAAATCTCAGGCCAGAAGCCCAAGCCAGCTCAAGCCAGAGGTGTGGCTTGGCCTGGCTTGACAAACCCTGGCTTGGCTTGGCCTGGCTTCTGGCTTGAAGCCAGGCCAAGCACATCACTAACAGTGTAGCCCTGCCCTTGGAGACATGGCACAAGTGCCAGAAGCTGAAATATTGTTTATGGAGCCAACAAGGATTAGAAGCACCACAGAGAGGATAGGAGGCCTTGAAGGACCACAGAACAGGTCATATGAAGATTTTGTTCAAATAGGTTGTGCAACTTTCGAAACGTTGCAACACGGAAAAAAACATGTTGCGACGAAAAAAAATGTGTCGGTGAAATAATAAAAGTGCATTCTGACTGCCATAGTTTTACTTGCACCTGTGCATCAGCCATCCCTCGCCAGTAGTCTCCAAAACATCACCTCAGTCCTGTGGAAACTGGGGCACCACAATGAATCCATCACTTTATGCAAAGAAGCTGTCGACTTCATGCAAATGGTTGCAGATACCCAGGCCCACTTTCTCACCACTCTGATTGAAGCCTTGAGCCAACTGGCAGGATACCACAGGTGACACCGAGGGTGTTTCAGCCATAACTTCTGAAGTCACCGAGGTTCAGGCCAAGATCACAACTCTACAGGCAGAACCAGATTTTATGTTTGAGGAACTGGAGAGGGAGTCAGAGGCTGAGATCCAGCCTGAAGATATTTTGGATGAAACAGTTTTTCTCGCAGAGGGTCTTCGCCATGGCGGACATTGCAGTATCGAAAGTCATGGAGGCCACAATTAAATGCAAACCCAGTGACATATTGGTTCTGATGCCAGAGCAGATCTCCAAAGTGGTGCCCCAGACCTCAGCACAGAGCAGGGGACAGGCTACAGTTGGGGACAATCAAACACCACTTATTTAATAGCACATGCACCATTCATTTTCATAGAAATCTGACACCAGATTCAGATCCGGAGGGTGAAAAGGAGCCCAAAAACACACCTCCGAGGTTTTTCCCACAAGCCATTGTTTTTCTCCATATTTTGGGTCGGTTGAACCGAATTGTATGTACCCCTTTTGGCCCTTTGGGGGTACTTTTATGAACAAATCTCGCCCAAGTCACATATCCATACATTAGAACCATTTATCAGCCAATAGAAGCCATACCTGAGATACAATTGCATTTTTACGCTGTTTTAAGATCAAATATTTGACCCATCAAATCATTTTCCCCAAGGAACAGCTCGATAGAATTGTTTGCTTTTTCCGGGATCATGACAAGCTCACTAAAAGGAGTCGATTGGTGATTTTTACGTTATTTTTGCGATTTTCTATGGTTTTTCTCAATATTTTAGGGTCAGTTTCAGGAAAATCATTAATTTGACAAATTTTGCTCATGCAAATCTCTTCATTTGGGCCTTGATTCACATAGAAAGTACTTCATAGGTTTCCTGACAGCATTCCCCGCCCTGGCATTCAACTTTCCCATGTGTCCCAAATAGGCGGATTTGATTGTCCCCAACTGTATCACGGACCCGGCAAACCTGCGGGTGACTTATCTAGTAGACACGCTGGACACCCACCGGAGGTAAAACTAAAGCTGAGCAGCATGCTGAAGGATATCATGTGGTCAATTTTTCTTGTAATTTTAGGCACTATCTTGTGGACTGGTATGTAATACTGGACATGTGTGCTTGTTTCAAGTTGTGTCTCATTTGAATTTGTATCTTACACAGAATCAGAAGTGTAGCGCTTGCCAAGTGTACAATCGCAATCTGTTCTAAAGATGAGCATCGGAGAGAGGATTGGAGTGACTGTACAGTGTACATGCGGTTGGGCTCTATAGTACAGGTAGGATAAACAGAAGTCAGTGTATATAATAAATAGTCCTCCCCTCACTTCAGGATTGCCCGGCTCCATTTCAGAAAAAAAAATGGAACCAGCGTAAGAGTCACCACGAAATGAAATGCTCAGACGAAGGGTCACTATATTTAACAGCTAACAGACTCAGAGTACAAAAAAATCACCATATGACAACAGAATCAATCAAGGCCGGACACAACACTCTGTTTTCTTAGGATTTTGGGTCCTTGATTACTTTGGAATAATGCGGAGAAATCTATTCGTGGCTACTGTATTCATCAAGGAAAATCCGTGCATGCTTTGAATCCGAGATAATAATTGGACTTCGAGCCATATTGGATGAAGAACAATTTGAACAGGATAATCTAAATATTTCAATTAAACCGTGGGAATGAGTCGGAGCTTTCCGGAATAAGCGAGGTAACTTTTCCTCTGTTCGCAACCTCTCGCCTCGATCTTCTCCTGCACAGAGACATCAAAGTGAAATTTCTCGTACCTCGGGTGTTGTAATATATCATGTGGCTTATTTCTTTTACCCGAATCCCTGTTCTACTGTCAGACCGGCCGAATGAAGGCCACGATCATAGTGCTTGCGAGTGAATTTACAACACATGTACAGGTAGCTGTGCTTTCATGTGCTCTTACATCTTGATGCACAACAGAAATCTCACGATTAGAGCTGTATATGTGCTACTAATTTTGAATGTCCCACGGAGGCTGTTCCTTGGCTGCTCTTGATCTTTACCTCCGCCACCTCCTTTACTCCCTCGTCGTGTGTAGACCTCTCTGGAAGCATGTCCGACCCGATCTCTGTCACCACAACACTGATCACGTTCGTGACCTTCATCAAAGACCTCATTGAAGTGGGACACAGCATCAGGCGCTCCATAGAAAAGGTACAATCTCGGCTCTTTATCGTCAGTAAAGAGTGTAATCCGGCCAGTCAGGTTGGCGAAAACCGATGCCGGATCCGCGAACTCATAGATGACATTCTTCGGTCGCTCACTAACCTCGCTGACCTCACGCAAGGGCAGGAGGATACTTTTCATGGCTCTGCGTTATTAGGTGCCATGTGGGAGATCTTGTTTCCACATTGCGAAAAGAAGAGCTGGGAGCGAATGCTTTTAATTCTTTATCGCTCCGCCTTGTGGCTTCTGAGCGGTGGGAAGCAGCGCTGTCGAATGCAAAAGAAGCTACAAGGTTATACCGAGAGCTGGTTTCTTTGGCACCACAACATTTTCCATCCCTCACAACCAGCCTCCAAAATCTAGCTTCAATACTGTGGAAACTCAGAAGGCAGGATGAGGCTGTCGTAGCTTGCGAGGAGGCCACTGGTATCATGCGGAAGGTTTCAGAAAACGAAAAATATTTCCTCCCAGATCTCACTGGGGCTTTGGACCAAGTGGTAGCATACCTGTCACAAAACCGAGACGATCAAGGTGCAGCTGCTGCAGTCATTGAGCGTTCGGAAGTCCTGGCCAGAATAAACCTCTTCCCTTCCCCACCGGAGCGTCTTTCAACGCAGGACGAGTTGGATGAACTTGCTGAGATACAGAACACAAATCTGTTGGGTACTGTTGAAGAAGGAACCTCAACACAGGTGGAGGAAGCCCCTGCTTTCTGCATGGTAATGACCGAAACCTTGCTGGCATCAGAGCCAACTCGCGAAACTCAAAATAATTTTACATCGCCTCATGGTGGGTCATTGAACGATGTGGGTATTATCAGATCTGATATGTGTGCAGTGGCGACAGTGTACCAGATTGAGAGGAAGGAGCATCCCGCCACAGATGTACTAACCGAGGCCGGTGGCCAGGAGGTCATCAATCATTTGCTCAAAGAGAAATTCATCCGGGATTGCTCACATCATCTGGTGGTTATTCCTCGGGTTGTCCGCTATTTTAGTTGCGTGGAATCATGTTGAAAAATACTACTTGTAAGCCATTATGACCGTCCAATTGAATTGATACAAAGCAAATAATTCAAGATCCCGAAGTTATGAACATTGAAAGGCATTAAAACAAGGGCTCAGACAACTGCCAGCATGTGAAAGCCGAAATTATATGTGTTTGAACGGAATTTATTGAACCACGGAAGTTATAATTGAACCGTGGGAGAGAATTAGTGTTTTCCGCAATCAACTTCGATCATCCGCGATCACGTGTTGAATACAAACACAAGCAGCATCCAAGATCATGCGCATTAGAGCGTCCAACTTTCGAAATTTCGACAACGATGAACACAAAATATGTGCCGCCATCTCTTTGTCGGGAGCCCTTTTTATAAGTATAGGCAAACACAGTGATCGCGCCCATGACTGTCCATGAAAACCTATTCAATTCTGACCCAAATGTCGAATTCAAGTTGTTGGCATTAAGAAGAGACTTCCGGGAGCGAACCATGTTCTCGACACGGTGAGATTGATCGCACCGATCCCAGTTGGATGGATATGTGGGGCATCTTACCTTTGAACTCCACGCTCATGATACTGGGAAAAAGAAATTCAAGACTCAAGAGTTTATCATCAGCTTTTGCGAATCCTTTGTCCACCGAGACCATGTACAAAATTGGGGTACCCTTCAAATTTATAAGGGACTCTGGCAGTTTAGGCCGCCGGCGCGATGGAAAACACCGCGCTGGCGACGAACACCTCGTCGATGTTCTCGGGGTTCACAAACTCGAGGACGTACCCGCCCCTGAAGCGGGGTTAGTGTCAAGTCCCCACTGCTCTGCTGAGCCTGCGAATATTACTTACCCGGCGGGCACGATCGGGATCGTGACTGTGATGACATCCTGCGCCGGGTCAACGTTATTGGCGAGCGCTAACACATTGTTCTGTGTCCAGAAAAACCCGGGCGTGAGTGGGTAGGGTCTTCCATCGGTTTGTTGCGCATATACTCACAAAGTCCTCGTTGATCAACCCGATGGAAAACGTCCTGGTGCTATAGACGTGGGGAACGAACTCGGAGTGAGTTGTGGACGTACGGGTCAGAGGGTGTTATTATCAACGGCGCGCCTGATTTCACTGACCCAGGATCAGGCGTGTTCAGGGTGCATCAGGGCAGCTATGCTGTCACCTGCGTGAGTAGGTGGCGGGATTCTAGGTATAGCGGGACCGACGAGGATTTCGAGAAGGAGAACATTTGAAAAAAGTGAAGACAGACTCGGAGAGTTGATGGAGAGCGAGCGTTTGGAGGGGTGGCTTATATACAGATCCAATGCGGCATATTGGGGGAACAGAAGCGCCGATGGACGGGTAGGAAAGCCCTTCCGGTGACGCTGGTGGATGCCGTGTGCATTGCGCGAGTGAACGGGTGCGAGTCCAAAGTGGCGTTACTTTAACAGCTTTGGCTTGTCAAAGGAGCGAAAATACTGTGGTCGAGAACACGAAAAGGAAGACTCTGTTGATTTTCAATTATGGGACCGCTATGAACTGGGCACATGTGCATACCTCGAGCGGTATTTTATTAGAACGGGCGCTCAAGCAGCAGCGGCATCACCTCACAATTAACGGGATGATTAACATTGATTAAACCTACCAACGAACGCAGTACGAAAAGGCGCGAAATCAGACTTCCCGCCATACATTTGTTGCCCATCCCTGGCTCGTGAGAGTAGAAAAATACGAAGGAGCGCCAGGTATTCACCAATGACTCGGTGCAATCGCAGTTTTCTGAGATCCGTGACCTTGCAAAGCATATATCAGTGTCGCAATCCACACAAGACGAACGAAAATTATTCACACTGTAATAAATAGATTGATGTTCATTCGCAGGAATATCTGCACCGAACATATGCCCACCCAGCGTCCCGGGCCCGGGCCCGGGCCAGCCGTCCTCGTTCCTCATACAGGTGTACAAGGCCGTTCCATCCATCAGAACGATTACTGCTAATGGAGCAAGGTTCCGGGAGTTCGACAATTGCGAACGGACTTGAACATACAATGCGAGGTAAAGCATGCCATCTGCGCGATAATATTCGGGCGCTCCTGCCAACTAGAGGAGCCGTGAATTGTCGTGTACTTGACCACTCTACTGTCTTGGGCCTACACATGGAATCAGCATCGATTGTACTTGAGTAAAATGGAAAGCAGAACGAAACACGCCATTTGTCGCTCATCTCGCAAGGAACGCGATGATTAACATCACTTTTATTCGGGTGTGAACGACTGTCTTCACATCATCGGGCTTATGAGACTACGATTGAACCTGTCAACGAATGCAGCAGGGAAAGAGGCGAAATCAGGACTTCCTCCACATGGCACACATGACCTGTTGCTCGGCTCTCATTAGTGAAAGTAGGGAAATACAAAGGAGCCCAAGACCCTTTATATATTCCAACGACTCGGCGCATTCGCGGTTGTCTGAAATCCACGACCTCGCAAAGTTTATGAGTCTCGCAATCCACACAAGATGAGCAAAGATTATTCACACCGAATAAATAGATTGACGTCTATCCACCAACCGTCCGCGTTCCTCGTACAGGTGTACAAATGTGTTCCATCCATCGTTCCTTGAACGAAACGGATCAAGCCACCGGGAATTTGACGATTGCTGCCTTGGAAGAATCTGGGGCGTAGCATCTGCGCCTTGATATTCCGGCGCTCCAAATCGCACCGAAATGCATATTCTCCTACTTGCAAATAGTCATACCCAACTATTTCGCTCTGGGCCTCCTGACGGAGTCAGCGTCAATGCAGAGTGGAATCTACATTCACCTTTTATTCGCTCAAGATCCCCGCGTGCATTCAAAATAAGGCAGCAGTCGAGCAGCGCGGGAATCGGCGTATTGTGCATTGGTTGCCAGTCCCGTGAAGAGCGGCGAGGACATCGGAGAGCCCAAATCTCGGGGGAAGCGAACCAGTCATGTAAGCCCAACGAAACCAAGGCAAAGATAAAAGACACCGAGGTCAGCGAAGAACAGCCCCCAAAAAAAGTCCAAATCCCCACCCGAACCCCGAAAGAAAAAGTGGAAGAAGACGAAAAAAAACATTCACCAAATGAGTTTGCACTGCGAAGCATCGGGGACAGGGTGAGCGGCTGGGAACCACGGGGTGAATCGTGCTGGCCAGCATTAATGCGCCCCATCAGTTTCTGTCAACGGGACCAAGACAGTTCGGTGTTTGGGTGAGTGTTCAACGTGTTACCGCACGCTGCGCGGACAGTAGGCTGGGGAGCAGAATTCTGAATTCCGGCATGGATGTTATCGAGCGTGCATTTCGGTGCTTGCAAAGGTATTCTGCTAAGGTAGGGTTGGAAAGTTTCATGAGGACATTCAACAAGCACAGTCGGTTGGATTAGAAGCAGTTGACAAGGGAAAGCCTGTCAAAAAGGAAAGTCGAAAATGGCGTCGGACATGTCGGACGACAGGGATCAGGCCGAAGAAAGCCGATCCCCGCAACCACCACGTCGACCACGGCCTTTCTCTCGTCTTCGAGTACCAGGAATACCAATATGCTTCATGCTTCATATTCACCCTCGACGCTCAGGCTGTCCATCGTGGTGCGGAGTTTATGATATGACCCGTCAACACGTCGTGGACTTTTTCGAAATCCACATTAATCGCCTCACGACCCGTCGATCGCAGTCTCGCCTCCGTCGCGTCCGAATCCTCCTCGACAGTCCAAGGAACGTGGATGACCACCGGGAGCTGCTAAAACTGATCCTCTTTTCAATCTAATGGCTCTCGCCCCGCTCGCCAGATGAATGGATCTCCTCCGTCCGCCGCATGCCCTCACCGTACACCTGTGTCGGTCCTTCCGCCGCTTTTTTCGCGTTCTTCACCTCTGCAAGTCGCTTCCACACCCTTCAATCTACCGACTGACGCACCGATCACTCACCTCTCCCACGTTTCCGTGTGGAGGGAAGGGCGGCGCGCAAGACTCGTTCTACACTCTCGGGGGACGCAGGAGGACACACCCGAACTGGAGAAGATGACATACCTCGCTGCGAGCGGAGGATGAGCTGTGCGGACACCCGTGGGTCCCTGTTCTCTGATGCATGACCCTCCACGCGTCGGGCTCGTCTTATCTCACACCCCGCACGCCTCGAGCTCTCACAGCTCACGCCCCCCCGGCCTCCAGCCCGTCCTTGATCGCTTGGGGACTCCGAACGGAGGAACCCCGCCGACACCCGTATCCTCTCATGCACGACTTGCCGCGCGCCCAGCTTGTCTTATCCCCCATCTCATTCCCCGCGCCACTCCGAGTTCCCAGACCGCCGTCCTCCTCAGTTACAAAGGGTCGCTTTGCGTTCGCGGTGGGCAGGTTTTCGATTCGGGGAAGTTGGAGGAGGTGCGTGCGGGAGCGGGAGAGGAGCAAGTGACGAAATCTTGAATCTCGCTTCCATCCGCAGCATGTGCCCGCACGGACTCCCCTCTTCCGTCTTTCAAGCCCTTCCTCCTGCCGCTCCTTCTCGCGTGAGATGCCCTGCCACGACACGAGTATTGTATGTCTGTCTATCTTATTTTTATTTTTTCGCATCTCACCCACAGCTCGCAGCTCGCCCACCGTCCCTGCTTGATCGCTCGGTTCTTTCAAGCGGAAGAGGGAGGGAGATGGGCGCAGGATGGATGGATGTCCAGGAAGAGGGGGGCGGCAAGTGGGAGAGGGGCACGAAGGATAAGGGGTAGAGCGGTAAAGCGGGAGCAGCAGGAGGGGAACCGAAACGAGAGCAGAGGGTCGGGGGGAGGGCAGACTCGGAGTCGAGCATCGCCTGCAGCCACGGCCATCCACACCGCCTCTGCTTGGTCCCTCGTTTCCTTTCTTCAACTCATCGACTCCTCGCTCGATATGCTGGCCCGTGACTCCGCTCCCATGATCGATGGAGCCGGTGTGCTCCGGCGACGGTCAGGAGGGGAGAGAAGGAGGAGTGGAGAGCGGAGAGCAAAGAACCGAGCTCGCATCAGAGCCCTGCCGTGTCGGGAAGCGCGCCGTCAACTCATCCGTGAGCGGCTCCGTCGACTCACCCTCTTTCATCCGACTCCATTCGGTTTCCTTGTCCGTCCCCGACCTCGACTCCGCTCGCACGCAGAGTGCTTCATTTCATTCCGGGGGACATGGGATTCGATGAATGCACCTCTCTACTCTACCAGCGCTGCGTCCGTCTCGAGGCTAAGTCCTCTAGAGCTTCATCAGCCGCATTTCTCCGCACTTGAGCGGAGCGGGGAGGACGAGGATGGGGCAGGGCTGCGGTCCTGTCTTGTTTACGTGGGAGATGCGCCCCCGGTATGGCGTTCCGGTGCGAGGGGGAGAGTCCGGGTGCCTCATGTGTTTGCGCACATAGATATTCTGCTTGTCTCCTCCCTTTCGTTTTCGTCGTTCTTATCCTTACCTTCCCTCCGCCGCTTCCGCGGCTGGATGAAGGGATAGTGACAGACAACGCCGATTCCAGAAAGATCCCAATACAAATACACTCTTTCGAGAAAGCTGTATATTCCAAAGATAAGCAGTAGACGAGGCGCAGTCACAGAAGAACTGCCCATAGTCAGCATCGCCGAGCAGGCGATGCATTGACGTGCACGAGTAAACACGCCAGCTAGGAATGTAAATGCGGCGGAGGCTCCGAAACATTTAGTCAATGTCGAGGCGAACAACGGCTGGCTCACCTGCATAATCAACTTGTGCCCAAGTAGATGGCAGGGGCGACAGTGAGCACCTGCGGCGGCACCACGATTAGCGTTGATATTATTTGGTTCCGAGTCGGACATTGGCCAAGAATAATCCTTCAATCGTTAGGATTCGGCAAGGGGGGTACTGTCCCAGGACGAAGTTCGGCATCGGCCAAATTCGGAGCTATTCGGACATGTTCGGGTTGTCCTTTGTCCCACTCGGTCCTCGGAATTATGCTTCAAGAACTGCTTTGCATCCGTCTCGCTTGGACTATCGATAGTGTGTCCCCACTCCTACAAATATCCTATTTTCCGACTTCACGCTATTCGTTTGACATTCGCCGTCATGCTGGTCACTTCATCGATGATCGGACACTCGGTCTGCGTCGGCTGTGGAACGCGTTACCCGCAGGGAGAGTCTGCTACCCCTCCATAATCCGACACTATGAAGCGCGTACAGAGAGTAAACAAAAAACTCAAAGACTTAGCCCGCTCATCCCGAAATACACGCGCGCCACCGTGTAGGCGGATCCACGGCGCTCCATTTTCGTCCTTGTTGACAATCGAGCACCGAGAAAAGAACACCCGGGCCGCTTCCCGCGCGGTGGTCCCTGCTCAACGCGCGGATCGTGGAACGGCAGACATCCCGATGCCGAGATGGTGCGTTTTGCATTTGGATACGCGGACACGAGAGATACTGGAGGATCCGGGCGTCGATCCGGGCGCATTTGTGGTCTGGGAGGGGAATGCCCCGGGCACGGCTGCACGGGATGCATGTGCCCGTCTCGCAGAAGATGCGGCGTCGATGGAGCCAGTCAGTGTCGCGAGGTGTGGGTGTACCTCGCATCGCAAGGAGATACTGCTGCGTAGGGTTGGGCGCAGTCGCGGCGTCCTCTCCTGCCTTCACTTCATCCATTTCCTCCTTCTGCTACCCTTACCTATCCATATGCTGATTCCTCCCTGCAGATACCACCGCCAGGCTCGGCGGGGCTGAGCAGGACCGTACCCTGATGGTAAGCCGCTCTAATTCCAGCGTACTCAGAAGCGCGAGGAAATAGCGAAGCGGCGACCCCCGGCGTCGAGCCGAGAAAGACATGTATAGCGGAACGGTACGGCTACGGAGTGTACATGTTTTCTGGTATCGTAGTATGTAAGGCTGTGGGACGGCGGGCCGAGAAAATAAACAGCGAGGCGGGAATTCTTCGCTGAGCGACGAATGAGCACCCCTAGCTCTGCAGGTGGTGCTTTTATAGACACTCTGTGTCTCGGGTAAGATCGGCCTGTAAAATGTTAAGCCCAAGGCAGTCCGACTGCTCCTGAGAATTGAATACCGGGTCAGGGCAGCCCGGCTGCTCCTGAGATGGATCGCTGGCCAGGAGTGACTCAGGAAGGCGGACAACCCGTGTTTTTCGAACAACGACCCGGCGTTGGACGTCAGGAAGCCGTGAGGAGGAGGAAAGAAATAATGCTATTCATACCGTGTGCAATTAGACTATAGTAAAACCAGTTCTAAACTCGACTAATTCCAGCGTACTCAGAAGCGCGAGGAAATAGCGAAGCGGCGACCCCCGGCGTCGAGCCGAGAGCCCCAAGAAAGACATGTATAGCGGAACGGTACGGCTATAAAGGCTATTAAGTGATGATGGAAATTATGTGATTAGCGCACCCGAAATCCGGGTGTCGGAATGAAGGGTGAGTGGAGGAATGTGGTGAGATGGTTTGTAGAGAGAAAGGGAAAAAGGAAAAGGAAATTGAGCAAGGCGATGGGAAGAGAACGCGATACATGTCTAGGGAGGTCCGGTAGCCGAGGGCTAATGGACAGGACGGCCGAATAACATGGCTTGGAGAAGAACGGGGTTCTTCCGGATGTAGATGCGGAACGCGTCGGATGCCCAGCGGCCAATGGCCTGGATAACGTTCGGGGGAACACCAGCCTCAGCGAGGGAGGTAGCGCCGCCCGAGCGCAAGGACTGGCCAGCGACATCGTGGGGGAAATAGTGCTTGAGGCGAGAGATGAACCATCCACGCGACGGCACTGATCCGTTGGAGCACAGCCAGAGCTCGCGGTTCAATGGGAAAAGGCGGTCGCGGGAGGACAAGTAAGCACAGAAGAAGTGATGGGGGTTGGATTGGCGGGTCGTCCGCTGAATGATGATTGTGTTTCCCTCGTAAAAGCGATCAGCCTTGTGGTAAGGGAGGAAAAATGAATAGTCGTTTGCCGCGACCTTGACTGTGTGCCTGAGTGTAATTTTTCGCACACTGCGGAGCCGAATGGTGTCAGGTACAGTCATCTCGCCTAACCGTAACAAACCGTCGCGGCCTGTGGTCAGCATGCTGAGGAAAAGGATGTCGTCATGGATGAGGGAAGCACCGAGCGCGGCAACAACCAGGACGATGTCGTCCTCGCCAATGGGTCGTTTACGGTGTACAGGTGTACCAAACCTGTGTAAGCATCCGGCGAGTGTGCGAGAGATGAGCGGGCCGTTTCAGCGGGCACGCACGTCGGGAAAGAAGGTCTCGAGCTGGTTGCAGATACCCGAGAGGTAGGAGCCGACGGAACGGGGATTGATGTGTGCGGACATGTACACAGTGTAGAAGCTGAGGGTTTCTTCGGTTGGTTCGATAGGAATGCCGTGGATTTTGCAGAAAGTGAGGTATGAGTTCAGTGCAGAGGTGTATGTGGAGGTGGAATTGGGATCAAGCGCGAGACCGAGAGCGATAGCCAGCTCGCGAACGAGGCGGTCTAGAGTCCACGGCAGCCTGTGAGGCTGACGGGATGTGGGAGTGATAAGGATCATTTGGTGACGCCCCCGGCGTTCCTCGCGGGGTTATAGGGTGATGGAGATGATGAGGAAAACTGGCCGAGGACCCGCTCAGCCGAGATGACGACAAAGCTGAAAAAGAGGATAGTGGAAGATGGAGGGGAAAGGGGGAGACTGCACCACGAGAAAAGATTGGTGGGTCCACCGGCACGAAGCCCGATTGGAGCGACCAGATCAATTCTGCTGGCGGTCAGGACAGTCAGGACCCTTGTGTCCGGAAATCTTGCAGACGTTGCAGACGTGCAAACGCCTGCACTTGCCCGCGTCAATGGTGCAGCGGCCGGCATTCCAGTTGTTGCAAGCATCCGTCTTCGGCTTGCGAACAGCACCTGAGGCCGGCTCGCGTTGTGTGCCAACGACGCCGACGCCAATGGAGTCGATGACGGCAGTTTTGATGTCGACGAAGTGGTGGAAGTCAGTGAGTTCCAAATCACGACGCTGAGTGACACGCTTACGGACCGCCTTGTCGAAGGAGATAATGCAATCGTGGAACAGCAGGCTTGTGGCCGCGAATAACCCGACGATGTACTCACGATAAGCCTTGAGCTCCTTCGCGCGATGAGGAAAGACAAAGAGGGTGGCGGTACACATGCGGTCGAACGCGATGGTCCAGGTCCCTGCATCGCTGACGAGTTTGGTAGGGGCGACGGTGCCGAACCGGAGTTCCAAGCCGCCGCCAAGAGACTCCGAACGTTCATCATCTGTGGTCGTCGAGAAGAAACTGCTGATGACCAAGTCGAGACTGACTGGTCGACCGCTGATGAGATTTGTCCATTCGGAGTCAGGGAATTCAGGTGCGCGAGGAGACGTGGAGATGGAGCGCTTTGCAGATTTGGGATCCTGCAACAATACTTTGAGGATGCGCAAAGTCTCGGTGAGATTGTGGGAAAGAGGTTGAATAGAAGACTCAATGAAATCTGACACCGCCCAGGGGTACTGAGACTCGAGAGCCGCACTGGAACGTCCACCCTGTCCCTCGAAAACCGGCGGGGTGGGACTTCTGCGCAGACCTTGACCCTCTGCCAAAGGTGGAGCAGGCTCGCGACCACGGCCGCGGTCAGCGGCGCCACGCTCCTGCTCGTCGTGGTCGTCAAGGGCCCGGAGGAAAGAGTCAAAAGCGGTTTCGATGTCTGCAGGGCTCCCAACTTGTGCGGCAAGGAGTTTCTGATGAATCTCAGACAAAGCCTTGCCTTTAGGGACTTGCTGCCGGCGATACTGGTCGACGATGAGTTCGCAATCGGCAAGAGCGGCCTGGACGGCAGGAGAACTGCCGTCGGGGGAAACGCCGCCACCACCGGCAGCTTGGTTCGCGGCAGGACCGGCTTGAGCCTGGGCCTGAGCGGGACCTTGCTGAGCGGGGTTGGGCGCATTGCCAGGGCCAGAAGGTGAAGGACCAGTACCAGGACCAGCAGAGCCGAGGTTGCCGGGCGTCAGAATTTCGCGCCCGAGGTTGGGGACATTGTCGCTCATGGAGATAGACTCGGGAAAGACTCGGGTGAATGAGAACCGGAAGGGTCGATGGAAATGCGAAGTATTTCGAGTGCCGAGAAAATAAACAGCGAGGCGGGAATTCTTCGCTGAGCGACGAATGAGCACCCCTAGCTCTGCAGGTGGTGCTTTTATAGACACTCTGTGTCTCGGGTAAGATCGGCCTGTAAAATGTTAAGCCCAAGGCAGTCCGACTGCTCCTGAGAATTGAATACCGGGTCAGGGCAGCCCGGCTGCTCCTGAGATGGATCGCTGGCCAGGAGTGACTCAGGAAGGCGGACAACCCGTGTTTTTCGAACAACGACCCGGCGTTGGACGTCAGGAAGCCGTGAGGAGGAGGAAAGAAATAATGCTATTCATACCGTGTGCAATTAGACTATAGTAAAACCAGTTCTAAACTCGATTTCCTAATCCCTTCCGTATATCATCCACCTGCCGCTCCCTTCCTATCCTCGTTTTTCTTTCCGCCTCCCTCCCCACCGCCATCCTTCCATGTACTAACCTTCTCCCAGATGCGGCCCCTCGGCCCAATACCGCTTCCTGCGCGCGGAGGGCGACAGCAGACATCAGTCGAGGCCCCTTCGTCGCCCTGAGCCTATCTCCGGCTCGGCATCAGAGGAGCCTGGGTGCACCAAGGGTGGAGAGGGATGGGGCTGTCAAGCGTGTCTCAATTAGCCCGCCGGACTCGATCCAAATCCAGACCACAGGACGGGCAGGGCGGATCTCTGGCACCTTGATTCAGGCCAGACGGAGAGGAGGGGGACGAGTCACGAGGGACAGGATCTCGTCATTCCCCCCAGCTCACACGCGTCTGAATGCCATCTGGTTTTGAGATGGAAACCAGACTCGAACGCCACCCCTCGACCGACGCGTGACGCCCGCTCAAGCTCGTTAATCGGTAGGGTGGTACGGATGCACATTACACGCATGTGCGGCAGATTGAGCTCGAGGGGAAGGGACGGCTGACGAATCTGTCGCAGCGCAGAGGATCGGGCGGGGACCCTCGCGAGTGTGTCCTCTTCCTTGATCCTTGATCTGCGCGGAGGGAGAATTAAGATACGCAGAGGGAGCGGCGATGGCGCGGGTCGTGCATGGGCTGTCCATGGTGTGGTCATTCTTACTCCGGCAATGGTAGTCGATAGTCTTGAATTAATACTCCGCCTCGGGGTAGTATGCAGCGTTGGGCGAAACACGTACGTGTGCACTAGATTTTTCCAATGATTTTAATTCAACAGAGGACTCTTCCTTAATTGCCTCGATGTAGAAGGGGCCTGGACTTGTAAGACACGGTGAAAACACAGCCACTTCCATACTTTCTTCGAACTTTCGCCTTCGATTCAAGACGACGCCATCCATTTGATCCATTCTTCTCAGTAACGACGATCTAATGCATTCTCTTATTTGTTTCTTTGCTGGACGGTCAGATCTTTCGATCTATACCTCGACTCATCAAATTTCGACTGGCTTGGCCCTCCGGTCGCCCTCAGCTCTGCACAGTTGCTCAGAATCCGATTGAATACATAGAACGAATCCAGGACCTCGGAAAAACTATCTACGACTACATAGGATCGCAAACGCGACACCCAAAATAAAAACAAAAAAGTACCCGAGAACATCCTTTGGTTTCACCGTGACTGGTGTCGCGAGAATGTCTGCGAGGCGGCTCATGGCGGGCTTGGCTGTCTCTGCGACGGTATATCCGCTAAACTGCTCTACGTGTGGCCCCACTCCGCACTCGCTTGGTATCTCTCTCGCGTCATGGACCGGGATCTCGCCCGCCTCTTCTGCAGCCGCTCTTTCTGCTTCAGCGAGGAAGAACGTATCACCCAGGATATCTTCAGCCTCGCAGATCTCGTCCTCCGGCTCCTTTTCGATTTCCTCGAAAATGAAATCTGGCTCGGGAGGTAAAAGCGCGATCTTTGCCCGGACCTCGGATGCTTCAGAAGTTACAGCAGAAGCGTGCTCAGTATCCCCATTCTCGACGAGGTATCCAGCTAATTGCTCCAAAGCCTCTACCAGTGCGGCCAGGAAGTAGGTCTCCTTTTCTGCCACCCTCCGCATGATTTTCATGGCACTCTCGCAGGCGGTGATAGACTCATCGCGGCGCTTGAGTGTCCACAGTATCGAAGCAACATTCTGGAGGCTCTTTGCGAGAGACGGCTTGTGTATTGGTGCTAGGAGGACCAACTCTCAATAAAGGTTTGTGGCTTTTTCGGCTTTGAAGAGTGCTTCATATGATTTTCCAGAGGTCACAAGCCGAAGGGATAGGGAATGGAAGCAATTTGCTCCCAGTTCTTGCCTTCTGAGTAGAATCGAAAATGGTTTCCACATGTACGGCGGGATGGCAGCGTACAGTGATACCGCTTCTTCGGCAGCTGTAAGAGCCTCGTCATCCTTTCCAACTCCAGCTAGGCAGTTTGAAAGTGCAGTGAGATGGTAAACAAGCGCGTATTTTTGCATCCCCGTTAGATCTTCCCCCGCGACTTTGCGGCAACCTGCAACTCCTCGCTCTGCATGATCGAGAGCCTTTCCCGTGTGACCCACATCTCCACGAATGGCTGAAAGCTCTGCGAATAAAATTTGAAACCAGAAAGAGTATGCATCTGATTTCTCCGTCAAGCCTCTTCCCCCGCTTGTTGATATAACCCGTCTGAGAATTTGTAGTGCCTCTCGGTTTCTTCCAGTTCGTCGAAGAACGCGGGTCTGAATTAGACAATGCCGCATGACTTCTTCTTGAATTCCCTCCGAACCAGAAACTCCTGGCGACACTTTATCTGGTTGTACAGCATCAATTGCCTCGACAAGTCGGCCCATGTCATACAAGATGGAAGCCCGACAGAGTTGAAACAAATAGCGCTGTTCAACCTGCTCCAAATTGTCTGCATTGAAATAAGAGTGAAGTTGTTCAATTGCTTCATCAGCTGCTGCTAAAGCATCATGGAGCTGCACGGTGAACCAAAAGCCGAGAGAGCAATGCCACAACATTGCAGCAAATGACCACCACCCAGTTGCGGTGGCAGTGGAGGGGATCATTGCTTGGAGGTGACCAAGCAGTTTCACCATGACTTCTTGTGAGCTCAGGCCAGGCGAGCTTGCGAGCCGGCCTAAGTGGGAGACAAGTGTAGATGAATATAGATAGGATTCTTTCCGTCGTCCCGTTTGAGGTGATCGGACGCGGTCCGATCGCACTGCCACTTATCGCGTTTTACTTCCGCACTCTCTGAGCTTCAGTAAAACACCTTTCCACTCGTCCAAAACCGTCCTCGTCCAAGGAAAAATTTCAAGTATGCCTACATCTCGATCCAACCTCCCTCTTCCCCTTCCCGTTGATTTCGACTGCGATGCGTACGCGACGCGCCCGGCCGACCGTCTTGCCCCCACTGGAATGGAACTCGAGGACAAGAACGCTGCCAACGTTCTCATCGAGGCTTCCAACAAAGCCAGTATCGTCTTAACCCGCGCCTATGCCACCGCACGCGCCACGGCTGCCGGAGTGGGTAGTCTGGACGTCGGCCTCCCGCTCCAGGGTTTGTGGGCATACACCGACGAGGAGAAAGTCATGCTGTTGCACTCCCCCGATTTGGTGACGGCCACGGGACCTCTCCCTTTATCCTTAACGAAACTCATCGCCCAGCACCGTGCCACGACCGCCACTCAGCGCGAGAAGGAACGAGCGGATAAAGAAGCTGAAAAATCAAAAGCTAACCAAACTCTTCTCGGCTCCATGGTTTTCACTCACGCACACGAAGTCACGCCTATCATCAGGCAGCCGGTAGTTATTCCCGCTATCTTTCTTGTTTCCCTCCGCCACAAGGTGTATTTTCCCTTGCATTGGTGGACAGATAGGATCATCCGGAAGGCGGCGGAGTCTCCGCATATGATCTTTAAGGAGTTTTCGCGCGCGGAGCAGGCGGCGACATACTCCATCGGGGAAGAGGGTCCAAGTGGTGGACGTGACAAAATGCGCGAAGCTTTTCGACGGCGAGGACGAGTCGAAAGGTTTGACGCCGAGTTTGTGGCGTCAGGCGGCTAACAACATCCTTACCGCGTTCCAGCAGCTCTGTCCCGTCCCAGACCCCCTTGATCCCTCCACGCGCAACTACGCCTCCGAATTTGCATCCCATTTTACTTGGTTTTCTAACCTGACTTGTTTCGACACGGACATGGAGCTGTGGCTCCCTGTCGAGCGAAAGATGCGCCATGCGATCCTCGCGCAGGGCCTCTTTTGCCCGCAGACGTGGACGGATGAGGTCCGCTCTGTCTTAAGGGCTCACGAGGCGGCGGCGGCGGCGGCGGCGGCGCCTGCGGCGGTGCATGCAGCGGCGCCTTTGGCTTCGGCTCTTCCTTCCTCGGGCGTCAAGCGCTCGTCGGGGGAGGAGGCGGACGTGGCCTCGAAGCGCGCGCGTTGGGGACGCGAGAGTTCAGGGCGCACCGACGAGAGTAGGGGGAGTACTATGTCGCGCAGCCCCGTCTGCCTGATTTGTACGGGTCCGCACGCTGCAGCCGATCATCCCGGGAATATTTCTTCCTTTCGGGATGGTGTACCTTTCTTCTCCAAGTGGGACGGGCGCGACGTACGTACAGTCGGGTCGTTTCGGGGCAACACCCCGAGGTCAATCTGCATCTTCTTCAATGTCACCGGGCGGTGTGTCGGCGCCCATCCGCCAGAACGCCTTCATATCTGCTCGTTGTGTGGGGGCGAGCACAGCGCCCTTTTGCGGCACCACACCTGTAAACGAGTCCGGGACGGGGCTTTTCTGCCCTGAACCGCGGTCCTTCCTTTGCATGCACACACCGAGAACATCCTATCCCCAACACAGACTAACCTGCAGTATTCTGATCTGTCCTCGTTCGTCGGGCACCGCCCTGCTCCGAGTGTCGCGATTGATAATCTATCCTTTCTTTTGGATCGCATCGTACAGCCCTACGACGTGGACGCCCTCGACATTTTGCTCACGAAACACAATCTAACAACAAACTACCCTTTATTGTCGGGCAATCTTCGCAACGGTTTCGTGTTGGGCCGTATGCCCCGCCTTACGTCGACCATTGTTCTCGAGAATCACCCTTCGGCCCTCGAGGAGCGCGCTGCCACCGTGGAGTATTTGGACTCCGAGATCGATGCGGGTAGGATGGAGGGCCCCTTCTCGCGCGAGCAGATGGAGAAGATTTGTCGGGGCCCATTCTATGCGTCGCCGTTGATCGTGGCTTCGCAAGACATGGGCCCCGGTATGGACCCGAAGCAGCGGGTTTGCCGGAACCTCTCGAAAGGGGATGCGCGTTCGGGGACGCCTGCGGTCAACGAGTTTATCTTCAAAGAGGACTTTCCAACTTCTTTCGATATGCCTTGGAAGATGGCCGAGTTGGTGAGTTCTCATTCCCTCAGTTTCCTTTACCCCTTTCCATTTCTTCCGGGCCGCGTCGTCCCTCCTTTACGCCAAAGCTTCGGCAGCGGTTGTTATTTCATGTGCCTGTGCGCCCTCTGGTCCCGCACTCATGCGCCCGTCTGTCCCGCGCCCTGCGCTTGTTTGTCCCGCGCTCGTGCGCCCGTTGTCCCGCGCTTTGCGCTCGTTTGTCCCGCGCTCTGCGCCCGTTGTCCCGCGCTTTGCGCTCGTTTGTCCCGCGCCCTGCGCTCGTTTGTCCCGCGCTCTGCGCCCGTTGTCCCGCGCTTTGCGCTCGTTTGTCCCGCGCCCTGCGCTCGTTTGTCCCGCGCTCTGCACCCGTCTGTCCCGCGCTTTGCGCCCGTTGTCCCGCGCTCTGCGCCCGTCTGTCCCGCGCTTTGCGCCCGTTGTCCCGCGCTTTGCGCCCGTCTGTCCCGCGCTCTGCGCCCGTCTGTCCCGCGCTCGTGCGCCCGTCTGTCCTGCGCTCATGCGCCCGTCTGTCCCGCGCTCATGCGCCCGTCTGTTTCGCACTCGGGTGCCTGTTTGTCCCGCACTTGTGCGCCTGTCTGTCCCGCGCTCATGCGCGCCGGTCATCTCATGCATCGAAGTTGTTTGCACGTCACGCGGCCCGTTGTTTTATTAGGGTTCCTTTGCAGTAAGTTTGGGAGGCTGATATATAATTAATTCCCAGGTCGCGACCTTGCCTCCGGGTTCACAAGGATGTGCTTTTGATATCAAATCTTTCCATCGTACATGTCCCGTCCTTCCCGCGCACAAGCCGTTCCTCGTCGTGCATTTCGAGGGTGGCTTCTACCTCGATCACTGTTTTCCGTTCGGAGCTGCCTCTGCCAGCAGCAATGCGGGGCAGATCTTCAACGCCATCATGGACGTGTGGAGGGCGGAGATGGGCGTGGACGGGGAGGCAGTGAAGTATGAGGACGATTCGTGCATGATTCGCCGGCCCAACGAGTTCGGCCCATTCTCTTCGGGAGATTGCCGTTATCGTTTCGATCGGACAACTATTGTTGCTCCCATCGAACCCGTCCATACACCATGGCACCCGGTGAAGACCGGCGACCGCTTTCTCGACCAGGTCGTCTACTTGGGTCTCCTCTGGGACTTCGTCCGGCGTCGCGTCTCGCTTCCGGACGTCAAGCGTCGGAAGTTTTTGGCGCGTGTCCGCGACGCGGTACAGGCGATGCGGGAGTCGCGCCGGTTCACACTGTTGCAGCTGGAGGAGCTGCACGGCTCGCTATGTCATTTGTGTTTTGTCATTACGGATGGTGCTTCACGGATTGCCGTGTTTTCCAACGCGATGGCGGCTTTCAAAGGCAACAGATTCGCCAAGCGCCATCTTTCGAATACCGCCTTCAAGACGCTCTTGTGGTGGGATGCGAAGTTGTCCAAGGTTTCGCTCTACCGCCAACTCCGCCCGCTCGGAGTTTTGCGGGATTTCGGGATCTACGTCGACGCGAGTACGTCCTGGGGCGTGGCCGTCGTCATTGGGACGCGTTGGTTCGCTTGGCAGCTTGCACCGGATTGGAAGCAGCCAGGCGTTGACATCTGTTGGCTCGAATCAGTGGCGATCGAGCTGTTATTTATGTTCTTGCAGCAGATGAACTTCCGCGAGGTCCATCTACTCGTACGTTCAGACAACAAAGGTGCCATCGGTGCCCACAAGAAGGGGCGCTCCCCCAATGTCGGGATCAACCTCTGCGCGCGACGCACTTTCGCGATCACGGCAGGTTTGTTGATTACCCCTAACATTATTTACGTCCCGTCTGCCGACAATCTCGCTGACGCTCCATCTCGCGGGCTCACCTGTGACCACTTGCGTGCTGCCGACCGCCTCGTCTGTGGGTTTCAGCTTCCAGCTGAACTCGCTGATGTCTTTGTCTAGCACATGCTCTGAATTCTCTCATCTGCGTGCACTCGATGGCATCTCGCCACTTTCTTCATCGTCCGCCCTCGCCCTCGCGCTGTCTCGCCCGTCTCCCACGCCGTCGTCCGTGCCCGTAGTTGTGTCATCGTCACCCAATTTGGGAATTGCGTATGTTGTTTTGGTTTTCAGCGTGTCCCATCACCTAACTGGGTCCAGCTCGTTCGTTTCGTCTTCACCCTTCTTTTCGTTGCCTTCAGCCCATTCTGTTTCCATTGGGGATTTGTGCGTTGATGTACTGTCTTGTCCCTGGTGTTACCTAATTTGCAGTAGTCCGGATTTATCTCCTTTTTTGCCGCAATCTTCGCGCCAGTCGGCCCTTCCTTCCATCACCCAGTCTCCTGGTTTGTTGGCCCCGCCCTTCGTTCCGGTGGAGCCGCTCCGAGGCCTCCACCTCGATCCTCTTCACGGGCTGGCAGACTCAATCATCCAACCCGCACCGTTCCCACGTTCGCGTTCTGCATCGCCATGGCGTCGCCGTTCCTTTGACAATCTATCCAACCACGAACTCGGGACCCACATCTCGTCCTCCTCGCGGGCCGCGGAACCCCACGTTGCTCTTCTCGATGTGCGGACAGCTGCCGCGGCCTCGTTGCCCACAAAGCGCGCTCGCCGTGCCGCTAAGGGCAGGGAGCTGGCCGTTTCGCAGTATCGTCCTCACGTTCCCGCGGACCGGCGCGTGCTCTTGTGGACGTCCCCGTTCTCGCTGGTTGCCCACGCCGCATTGGAGGCCGCAGGCGTTCGCCTCGATTTGCAACGCCGCATCTACGAGGGATTGCTTCAGGCACAGGTATCGAATACTCGGGACTCCTACGGTGCCGGCCTCCTCCGCTTCCACCAGTTCTGTGATCGCGAGGGGATCCCTGAATCCGCGCGGATGCCAGCGGATCGGTTCCTGCTCGCCGCGTTCGTTGCCGAGGCCATCGGTTCGTGCACCGGGGGCTGCATTCGAAATTGGCTCAGCGGTCTTCGTTTATGGCACCTGTTCAATGATGCGCCGTGGCACGGCGATGAAGGGTGGCTTCCTGCGTTGAAGAAATCCGCCGACAAGGGCGGTATCACCTTCAAGCGTCCACCGCGTGGCCCCGTCACGGACGAGCACATGCGGGCGCTGCGTGCTTCCCTCGACTTGGGCTCCCCATTTGGTGCAGCGGTGTGGGCGGTGGCGTGCTCTGTGTATCGAGGCTGCCGCCGCCTCGGGGAGCTCCTCATATGCAGCGCTTCCAAGTTCTCGTCCTTGCATGATACTTGCCGCGAGACCCGGATCTCCCATTCACGCGTCAACAGGCGCGAGGTGCGGGATATCCACCTGGTTTGGACAAAGACGACAACGATAGCTGGTGGCGAGTGTATCCTCACCGAGATCGTTGGGCCTGATGCCGACCTTTGCCCCGTCTGGGCGTTCGACAACCACCGCCGCGTCAATCATTCCCCTCCCGCTCACACGCCTCTCTTTGCGTTCCGCTCGCCAACGGGATGGGAGCACCTCACCAAGGACCGTTTCTTGCGTTTTGCCGCAAATGTCTTCAAGACGGGCTCGTTGGAACTAGTGTTCGGCCACAGCTTCCGCATCGGTGGTTCGTTGGCATTGCTGGTCGCGGGGGTCGCACCCGAGGTCATCATGAAGCTGGGTGGTTGGTCATCGTTGTGTTTTTTGATTTACTGGCGCCGTTTGGAGAAGATTTTGCCCCTGGACATTACTCGTGCGTGGGACGCGCGCATCGCCGAGTTCGCCGCGGTGCACAGTCACCCCGCCGGTGGCGACGTGGATTTGTTTGAATTGTAATCTTTTGTTTAATTGAGCTGCAACATGTTTTATCTGCCTTTCGCTGCGCTCTGTTTGGGGCCCTCGGCCCGTTTCACTCGCCCTCGCACGAGCCTTCAGCTCTTGGAGCTCCGCTCAGCTGGGTTGCTTTGGGGCTTCGTTCGCCGTCCCTTTGCGGCCCTTGTGTACGGGTTCGGTCGTCCCCGGTGCGTCCTTTTCCGACTCGGAACTTCCCGCGGCTTTCACGCCACCTCGGAAAGTCGAGCCGCCCCGGGACGCCCGAACCCCCCCACATACACACAAAACCGTCCCGTTATATCGCGTGTATTGTGGCCGCATAGCGGTGCCACAACTTATCTCATTCATCAGCCATCCTTCCGAAATCCGTTGATCATAGCATCTAACTTGTTGTGAGCTCAGGCCAGGCGAGCTTGCGAGCCGGCCTAAGTGGGAGACAAGTGTAGATGAATATAGATAGGATTCTTTCCGTCGTCCCGTTTGAGGTGATCGGACGCGGTCCGATCGCACTGCCACTTATCGCGTTTTACTTCCGCACTCTCTGAGCTTCAGTAAAACACCTTTCCACTCGTCCAAAACCGTCCTCGTCCAAGGAAAAATTTCCCCACCCTCCCGTCCCTTTTTCCGTGTTGCTGACGCTTGGGTTGCTTTGGGGCTTCGTTCGCCGTCCCTTTGCGGCCCTTGTGTACGGGTTCGGTCGTCCCCGGTGCGTCCTTTTCCGACTCGGAACTTCCCGCGGCTTTCACGCCACCTCGGAAAGTCGAGCCGCCCCGGGACGCCCGAACCCCCCCACATACACACAAAACCGTCCCGTTATATCGCGTGTATTGTGGCCGCATAGCGGTGCCACAACTTATCTCATTCATCAGCCATCCTTCCGAAATCCGTTGATCATAGCATCTAACTTGTAACAGAACCAACTGTTGGGAATGAGGGAGAGAGGGGAGCAAAACATCTATGATGTCGTAGAGTGCCCAAGTAAGATGGTGGCCTGGATGCCAAGACTCTGTCGTGGAACTGGATGCAACTCCTTGCAAGATGGTAATGGCTTGGTCAAAGTTGGAGAGGAATATTTTCCTGAGTAAGGGTGCTCGAATATCCTCAGTCTCCAAAGGCAGGACATAACATCCCCGGATGACATCTTCAGTGACTCCCCCGTACTGGTCACTGATCACAAAGAAGTTGTTGGATTCACCCAGTGATGGTGGGGGTGACCTCGACTCAGGTTCCAAAAAGATACGCAGTGTCTTCAGGGAAGCGGAGAAATTGGGAGAGGTTTTCTGCTCGTCGAGATACATGTAGGCATAGAGGAGTCGGAGGAATTGGGGAGAAAATTCTTCAGGGTAGTTTCGTGCAAGATCCCGAAACAGAAGCACCGTCTCTCTGAGCATTGAGAGAGAAAGTTCATCCTCCTCGGCCACTTTGCATATTTGATGAATAAATGAGTCGATAAATGTTCCTGCTGGATGACGGATGAATCCTGAAAATTTCAGGACAGTTCGGAAACCCTCTTTTGAGGCCTCGTAGGCCTCGAGGTGCCGACCCACAGTGGAGAGGGATAGAGCCATGGCGAAAAAGGCCTCTGATGATATCACCACACTGTATTCTTCATTTGCAGACATATCCGAAGCAAATTGAATGACCCCAGCCACCATGGGGCGGCACGTCACAACTGCCTCTTGAGCGATGGTTATAGCAACCTCGTGTTGGCCAACCTGGCACAAGTTCATGGAATGTGTGACCAACGTGGCCATGGAAATTTCCCAAAGATCCAGTGGAGGGTCTGAGAAGGAACGCAAGATACGGAGGGATTGTTCACTGGCTTGCAAGGCCAGTTCATGTCGTAGTTGACGTCTGTAATACTGTGAGAGTTTGCGCCGCGAGCGTGCAAGGTGTGCCATAAATCTCCCAGAGCAGTCACTGGGGGCCCCGTGGCCAAGAATCTGGATGACTAAAAGCTCCCAGGCAATTGCCTCGGAAATCAGTCCGAGGTTGCACATATGTGGCCCCAGGTTAAATATGAGGTGGCGTTCTGGGGATATCCACGGTCTAAGGGTGCCATTCTGGATATCCAGGATCATTCCCAGGATCTGATGCAGAAGGTGTAACGGTGTTGTAGGTGCAATGAACATATCCTTTCCATCGGACAGTATGTTGAGATCCAAGTCGAAATTTCCGCCTGCCACTAAATGCTGAAGGGACTCGATGAGGTGCATGATCTGCACAGAGAGGTATTGGGATTCTAGGCTGTCGTGGTTTTGGTCCTGTGTGGAAATTGAATTTAGAACAATAGATTTCATGGGATGACATGCACTTACGTAGGATATTATTTCAACTGTTCGATCCATTACATTCTGCCCAAACGGAGTCTCCAGCAGGACCTGCGCCATCATTCCTTCGAGGCGACGCAATTGCACCCGGCTTTCAACATGATTCACAATTAATGTCTGTTCGACACGCAATGTGGTGTTGACTGTGTCGAGGGACATGTCTTCAATTCGAGCCGTGGTTTCTGCAGTAAGGGCCGTGGTTTCCTCGACACAGGCAGCGGTTTCTTCAATACGGGCCGCAGAGAATGCCTTGTATTCGTGAGTAAGATTCTGGGAGATGATGCCAGTGCCCACTCACCGTAAATTTAATATAACAGGCATTTACATGTTCCTTCAGACGTCGTATTTCCCTCTCGACTTCGTCGCGCTTCATCCAAATTTTGACTTGAGATCCGATGCCCCGAAGGCCAAGCCTGCGCTCAGCGGGAATTACTTTGCGGCAAACTGAAAGAACATGTAACATGTTGCTACGGACATGAGACGCGACGACTCAACGATGGAGAAGGGACTCACGCCTTCAAATCACCGAGGGCGCCTAATAATGCCGGCGCCTGATAATCATCCTCCTTTCCCCGCGTGAGGTTTGCGATGTCAGCGAGTGACCGGAGGACATCGTTTGCGAGCTCGCGGATCTGCCTGCGGTTCTCTCCGACCTGCACGCCCTCAGCCAGCCGCACTCGGGACCAGCAACGAATTATTTTCACACCTTTTCTATCGACTCCTTAATGCTCTGTCCGAGTTCGATGAGGTCCTTGATGAAAGTCGCAAATGCGAGCACGGTTGTGGCGAGAGTGAGTGCTTCCATGCTGAAGATACGAAAGGGTAGGAGAGGGCGAGGTGGAGGTGGAGGTAAAGACCAAGAGACGCCGGGACAGCTCCCGCGACGTTTAAATTAGTGGACCACAGCCCGGATCCCAGAAAGGTTGAATATCAGAACAAATCGACAGCTATGTCAGACACAGCCAAACGCTTCTATTGGACCATGTCATTTGGGACTCGGAAAATCAGGAAGTCACATCCTTTTAGACGCTCGTTCGATCATACAGCCGTATATCCCGGTTCGCAGAGGATGCGAGAGGGGCAGGTGCGGCACGACATCGAGTCGGCAAGGCGCGCGTGACGACGACACATCGCGAACAAGGTGGCGCAGGCAGCAGCCCTAAAAAGATTGGGCCCGAAACCGACAAAACAAATAAAAACCCCCCGAAAAAAGTGTAAGGGAAGAAGAACTGGAAGGGAGGTGGTACGAGCTGGGGGGGTCGGGCTAGGTGCGGGATTGGAGAAGATTAATTGCGCCCTTGGCAGGGAACGCGCGTCCCTCCGCACTATGTGACGAACGCGTACTCTCCAGCCGCGTGCAGAACTGGGTAGGCCCAACGGCAAGACCCTTGTTCGCTTCGGGGAGGCGACACAAGGACCTCGAGGTGCGGTGTTTTCCCCACCGCAATGTGGTTTTGTGCACGTATCGTGCCCGCGATCGCGAAGGCGGAGTCGGCACGGAAATAAGACTCACCGTGGATTGAGAAATCACCTGCTCGTGTTGATTGTCTAGGGTTGTCTCAAAAAACTTGTGCGAAAAGAAAGTGGCATTGGCTCATGAGGAGGGCGAGGTAGTTTCACATTCTGCAGCCACTGAAGTCTGAGAGACCGTCGCGTCCGCGGGTGGTGCAAGAAGGGTGGTTCATTTTCTAGGTTTCTTGCATTTTCGTGGAGAGATTCCTAAGGATTAGCGTTGTGGATGCAGGCACAGTGGGAGCTGGGTGCATTCGATTAATATCAAGAGCACGGTGCAAAACCGACTTGGATCGGCGGGCCGGGCCGGTGATTTGCACATGTCTATTCTAGAGTACGACGACGATTTGGCCTTTCCAAACCTTTCCTTGCAAGTTGCATCCAATTTGACGGCCTCCTGGGTTGAACGTGGCCCTTTTTTCATGCCAAGCAATGCTGACTTCATCCTTCGTCGTCCACCGGCGACTCATGAACGCAGTGTCGAAGAATCTGCTTCATTTGCATCCAAGATGTCGGTTTTAACAACAACCCATAAACGCAGTATCCCTTTGCGTTTCATCTGAAACATACTTCACACTTCTGCTACGGGGAGAGATTAAGCGCTGCCTCTCAATCTAATGCCTGACTCCGCCAGATGGGGGACTCTCCAAAGTCAATGCTCCACGCCGATACACTCATACCCGCGTGCTTCGCCGCTGCATGGCGTTACTCCCACTCCCACTGCTCCCTTCGGTCTACATAGCCGACCACTCCTCTTAGACGCGTCACACCCGCTGTCTCTTGTGCACGCCACGCCGCGCACCTGGCTTGTCTCATCTCACCCGTAAACAGCCCCTGTCTCCCCCGTGTGGGCTCTGCGGGCCAGGAGTACGGAAGGAAGCGAGAAGGGGGCGTGGGTGGTGGGTTTAACTGGGTTTGGTCGTTACCGTCGAGTTCTGGCTCGCTTCGGGGAAGGCCGCGCGGGAGCGGGAGAGGAACGAGGGGCGAAAGGCGAGGAATGCGAACGAGGAAGCGGGGGCAACTCGTTCCCTCCCCGCGTCAACCCACCTCGTCGACTGCAGAACTCCCATCCCTCTTTCTTCTTGCCCTTCGCCCTCGCTTCATGGCCGGCGCACACGACTCCGAGCACGTATCGTACGCCCCCTGCCTCTTATTTTTATGTTCTTTATCTCACCCAGACGCAGCTCGCAGTTCGCCCACTGTCCTTGTTTGATCGCTGGGAAGAGGAAGGGATAGGGGCCCGAGGAGCGGGAGCAGCGGGAGGGGACCGAAACGGGGGCAGACGAACAAGTGAAGGGTGGACCAAGAGACAAGCATCGCCTACAGCCACACCCACACACGCCCGCCCGCACCGCCCCTACTTGGTCCCTCGTCGCCCTATCTTCAACTCGGCTCGACTCGCTCGATATGCTCACGCATGACTCCGCTCGTATGCGCTCTCAAGGCAGCTCTCTTGACTCACCCTCTTCCATCCGCATCGACTCCATCCGGTTCTCTTGTCCGCCTCCCGACCTCGGCCCTGCTCAATTGCCTATTTGATTGCATTCTGGGGGACATGGGTTTCGATGCATCTACTCTACTCTACCAGCCCCGCGTCCGACTCGAGCTCGAGTTCTCTAGAGCTTCAGTCCGCACTTGAGCGGAGCGGGGCCGCGGTACGCTCCTGTTTGCGCGTGCGGGGATGCACATCGGCATGGTGTTCCAGCGCGAGGGGGGAGATAGAGGTCCGGGCGCTCTTGCGTTTGCGCACATAGATACCCCGCTCAGCTCCTCCCTTCAGTGTTCTCATCCTTGCCTTCCCTCCGCTGCTCCCGCCGCTGGATTACTTCTTCCTCTCGACTCTGGCTCCGCTCCACCTGCCCGTCCACCAACAAATCGTGGCAGACGATCCCATCCTTTATTCATTCCCCCCGGACGACTCGATGCACGTAGACGCTCCCGGGGCGTCAGGCACCTTCTCTCTCGCAGGATTCTGAGTATGCCGCTTCGTGTGTGTACATTTTGTACGCTGAGATTCGTATTTTTGACGAAGAGTTTCAGCCCTTACACAGCCACTCGGCGCTCTTTCTGCCGACTCTCATCTTCGCGTCACGAATTCCATGCTTGAAATTCTCTGGCGGTACTTCCCTCTGAGCCTATGTACTCATTTCAAGAGTCGCCGCGAATCGTCAGCAAATTCATAACGAAGATCTCGGCGTTGTCTCGATGTCCTCACTGCTTCAGGCCCCCAATGAAACACGCACTCGTACAGCACTCGTATAGAACACTAATAGTTGCGGCTCTAATTGCTGCTCCACACGATACAAAACCCCCATCCCAAAATTACCAGAAAAATCGACCACAGAATATCCTTTGCCTTCATTTCAATCTTTGCTTCCAGGGACGTGGCGAGGGCGCGGGTGAGGCGACTATTTGCGGGCGTCTCCTCTACTGCATGGACCGAGATCTCGCCAGACGCAACCGCCAGCACTGTCGATGAAAAATCTTGGACCTCCACGTCTTCCGGGGATATCTTCAGGCTCATGGATCTCGACCTCCGGCTCCCTCTCGAGTTCAGTTCCTCAAACAGAAAGTCTGGCTCGGGAGGCAAAGACGCGATCTTCGCGCGGACCTCGGCGACTGCGGAAGTTACAGCAGATGCGCGCTCGGTGTTCCCCTGCTCGGCGAAATATCCTGCCAGTTGGTTCAAGTCCTCGACCAGAGCCGCCAGGAAGTACGTCTCGTTATCCGCGCCCTTCCGCATGATGACAACAGCTTCCCCCATGGCTGCGATGGATTCGTCGTGGCGCTCGAGTTTCCATAGTATCGAGGCAATATTCCGGAGACTCCGAGCGATGGATGGCTGATGTACTGGTCTCCGCGTTCACAAGCGCTTCATCGAGCTGCCCAGTCGTCGCTAGCCGAAGGGATATGGAGCGGAAGCAATCTGACACGCACGCGCGGCGGATCGAGCTCGAGGGGAAGGAAGCAGCTGACGAATGTGTAGAGGATCGGACGGGGAGAACGCCTTCCCCACCGGAGCGCGTTTGGTCTGCGCAGAGGGAGAATAAAAGGAGGTGGAAGGGGAGCGGCGGGAAAGACTCGATGGCGCGGGTCGTGCATGCGCTGTCCGTGGTGTAGTCACTCTCACTCCATCGATGGTGTATGTAAGTAAGTGTACACACACGAAACGGGATTGTGAAGCCCAAACTCAGACAAAGATTTGAATAAATCAGGGCTTTCGTTAGCTCTGTCGTATAGCGCATTGTGTGCGGCCTCTGACCATGTACAGTATTCACTTCCGTAGGCACGTCAAGTTTAGCGAAGGTCATGAAGACGATGACAGGTTAGAGCCAGTGCATTGAGAGATGCAGTAGAAAGAGAAAGAGGAAGGAGAGATACTAATTCGGGGGGAGCTCGTTGAAATAGTTCACCAACATTGTGGGAGGAAGCAAGTGAGTACTCGGCTAACGCGTGTCCTGGCCCCTGGAGACCGCCCGCCCGAAGATCTGGGGCCTTGCAAAGCGTATACAACTATCGGTTTTCGCAATCCATACAAGACAAACGAAGGATACACACTTGAATACATTTCCCTAAATCCATACCCTCTCCTGTGGGGTCACTGCCCACATATACACAACACAGCAAGCGACGCTCAGCTGGTCTGATCATGAACGCCTACAGCTTCGCGCCGCTCCTCCGCTCCAAAAACCTCCGCGGAACGTCCACCTCCCGCGCGCGGAGGAACTCCGCGACGTTCTTCCCCAGAAAGTCGACCGTGCTCGTGCAGCTCACGCCCCGGTCCAGATGGTCGTGCAACAGGAAATGCACCGCGCGCACGTTCGGGAGCTCGAATCGGTCCTATAATCGATAACAAACCCGTCAGCGCCGCGCGATTCAGGACGGGGTACACTCCTTACGATGGCTTTCCCGTTGTATTCGCCCGCCAAAAGCTCCTTCATCCTGTCCACGCTCAGCAGCACGCGCAGCCACTCGTACTCCTCCGCCCCGCGCACGAAAAACCCGACATTCGCGTCGGAGCCCTTATCCCCCGACCGCGCGTGCGCGACGCGCCCCAGCGGCGCACGCACCGTCGCCCCAAAATGCTCTCTACTCCTCCCCGCAAAGCGCGGCGCGGACGGCTGCTGCGCCGGGAAAACGCGCGTCACACTCGGCGGCGGCACCTCCACCACCTCCCCGTCGTGCATGTGCACCCGCTGCCGCACGCCCGTCTGCGGGAGCCGCGTCACGAAGTACTCGTACACCGGGCGCGGCACGCCCTGCCGCATATCGAAGTGGAACGTCCCGCCGGGATACGCGCACATGACGAGGTCGATGATGAGCCGCGCGAACTTGGGCGGCGCGAGCGGCGCAGCGGTGCGCGCCTGCGCGACGATGCGCAGCGGGACGGTCGCTGCGGCCTGCGTGTGCGAGTTGGCCGCGGGCGTGCCGAGGAGCTGGAACTCGAGCAGGGAAAGCTGCGGGCGCGTGGCGTGCAGCGCGTGCCGCACCTGCTGCTCGAACATGCGCGCTTTGGTGGGGATGTCGAGCCCGACGAGGAAGTAGATCATCTCCGCGTGGAAGCCGCCGTGCGCCGTGACGCCGACCTTGGTCGTCGGGGGCGGGGGCGCGCACTGCACGCCCGTCATGGACACGCGGTCTTTACCGATTTGCGTAAAGGCTACGTTGTCGAGGATGGCGGTCACCTTGGAAACATTAAGACGAGGACAAAAATTGTAAAGCGAAAGTGCTTACATCGGAATTGAAGTACCACGGGCCTTGGATCTCGTACAGTAGCTGCGCCGTGCACGTCTCGACGCTGACAATACCGCCTCTTCGCTTCTCCTTGGTGATCACCACGTCCCCGTCCGCGCCGATCTCAGTAATAGGAAATCCCAGGTCCAGCCACCGCCCACCCTCCTCGAGCTCCTTGAAACCCGTGAAGTTCCCGCCAGTAATATATGTCGAGCATTCGATAAGGTGCCCCGCGACCAGGGCTTTCGCGAGCTGCGGGAGGTGGGTGCGGTCCCATGCGTGCCACCAGGCGGCGGCCCCAATCACCAACGACGCGTCGGAGACTCGACCGCAGATAACGATGTCTGCGCCCCCTTGCAGCGCAGTGGCGATCCCCAGACCGCCCAGATACGCTTGTGCGTATAGCGGCTTGAACGGCCAGGAGGCGAGTGTCTCGCCAGTGTAGAGGTTCGTGAAAGCTTGCGGATTCGAAGCCGAGCGCTCAAGAAGAGTGGGGAGCACCTCGTCGCCGGAGATCCACGCGACCTTGAGGGATAATTGTTGGGCTTTAACGAGGTCGAGAATGATTCTGTGGAGGAGCTGCGTATCGGACGCGCCAGCGTTGACGACGACCTGCAGACGATCAGCGACGTAGGGAGGTCACGGACTCGAGGCCGACCTTGATTCCATGCTTGGCAATATCCCCTAGCGCGGGCGTGATGGCCTCGACAAATGTGGCTTCGAACGCCCCACCCTCAGCACCCATGGCTTTCCGCGCGGCCAAGGAGGTCATGTTGCCCTCGGAAATGAAATCCCCAATGAGCACGTCAACAGGATCGTCGGGGTCGCCAGCCGCAAGCTGTGAGAAGCCCAAGCGTCTGTCCGACGCCGCGCCAGATGCTCCTGAAGTCAAAGGAAGGTTGGTCATCCAACCGGCATGGCGAAGGGCGCGCAATACACATTTACCTCCGATTCGAATAGCTCGTTTCATTCTGGAGGATGGTGCTTTGGAGGGAAGAAGTGGCTTGATGAGCGGGAACAGAACGCTGAAGTCGGTCGTACTAGGGGAAGATAGAGCATATGCCTTATGGGGTTGACCCCAATGCGGACGGAATTAGGCCAAAAAATGGCCAAATGTCTCATCCGTATGCGGACGGACCGAGGTCGGATCCTTTGGCATACGGAAGTACTCGCGATCGGATTTTACCAATACCCTCAGATTCCCCTAGGCCAACAGACATGCAGGAAAAAAATCCCCAGCAACTGGTACGAACCCACACAAATGAAAGACCCTTCTCGTGCCAAAATGTCTGATTCGGTATGCGGACGGACGCGCTCCAAAAACAGAGGTTTTGGTCCTGGATTGGAAACGACCAAACCGGAATTTCAGGATCCGACCTTTTTTGGATCTTCGACTCGAAAAGACCAGCGAAAGGAAGTCTTTTTTGTCGACGATCACGGTATCTTCGAAGGCGAAGCCGAACAAGCTTTCTTGAGACGCCATCTTGAGCTGAGACTGCCAGACACAAAGAGAGAGGCAACGCAATGAAGGAGTAGAAGGTTGGAGAAGGGTCTGACGGCGACTAGAAAAGACATGTACAAATAGCCGGCCCGATGTTCCTCCAACACAACTCCAACACAAGATGAAACCTGAAACCAGCTTGTTCCGGTGCTACTAGTATTGTGTCGCGTCTTGGTCGCGTCCTTAACTTTTTTTCAATACTGAGGGCTTCTGGAGGCCCAATCCCGGCCTGCGACTCACGTCCATCCGATCCAGTGGCAGTTAGGCAGCTACTCGGGCAAATTCTCGTCCAACACCTTTAACGTTCATAGCAGCATCAGTATCCTCTCTGCCGGTGCGTACATCGTTCCTATGTCTTCTGCGATGCATATGCGCTTAATTTGTCTCCCCTTCCGAGCCCCTCAGTGTCTTGCAGTGGTGGCACACCTTGGCACGAAACCCGTTTTCAACCTATTCAGTTACTGCAATGCCCGAGTCCCAAGAATCCATTTCTGTCATCTCGACGTACGTCGATGCCTACATTGCCGCCATAACGTAGACCTCCATGTATTATATACGACTCCACAGGACCACGAAAGCAGCGCCCAAAATTGCCAGTAGCATCCACCATAAAATATCCATCGGTGTACTCCTCAATTTCACCTCTACTGGGGCGGTAAGGACATCTGCCAAGCGAGTCTTCTTCCGAATATCTGGGTCGACATCACCGTCTTGTGTCACAACCGGGGCCCTTGCGCCTTCAGCCACGGATGTGGCTTTTGGACTGGATTCCATTGCTCCCATTGCGGTATCTCCTCCCGCTCCTTCCTCAGAAACGCTATCGTCCAGGAATTCGAATATATCGATTTCCGAAAACAGCGAATCGGGGGACGGCATCGACACCATATTTCTTTGAACTTCTGTGCACTCAGCAGTTGAGACGGCCGCCTCATCCAAGTCGCCCTTCTCCATGAGATATCGTGCCAGCTGGGTTAACCCTTCGGCTAGATCTGCGAGGAGGTACGCCTCATGCTCTGTGACCTGCCGCATGATGCTAACTGCTTCCCGACAGGCAGCAATAGATTCTTTCCGACGGCCCAGCTTCCATAATATTGAAGCCATATTTTGCAAGTTGTTCGCGAGTTTTGGCATAAGCCGGGGCACCAATTGGCTAGATTCGCGGCCCAGATCAATAGCCTTTTCCGCATTGGAAATTGATTCTGCTAGCTGCTGCGACGTTGCCAGTCGATGAGCCAGACAATTGAAGGCATTCGCTCCCAATTCCTGCCTCCGGATAATGAAAAATAGTCCTCGGATGCCAGAGACGTGCTGCGTGTAAGTCGTTACGGCTTCGAGGCCGGCCTTTAAAGCCTCTTCATTCCTTCCAACCGCGGCTAGGCAGTCGGAAAGAATGGTCAGGGCGTGAACGAGGCTGCATATCTGTTCGTCCGGATATTCTTCGGCTACTTTTCGGCAAACCGTGACTGCTTGTTGTGCGGAAATGAGGGCGTTCCCCGGTTGCCTCGTACGTCCCCAAGCGGCTGCAAGTTCTGCCAGGAGAAAGTTGAAAGAAAAGACAAAGACCTGTTCACCCTTGGTCCAGTCTGGTTTTCCTGCCTCCGACACCACTTTTTGTAGAAATTGCAGGGCCTTTTGGTCTTCCCCGCTGCGTTGAATAATGCGTGTTTGGATCACGCAGTAGCGCAGGAAATCGTCTTTGCTGTCTCTCGTCGCCTCTGGGCCCATGAAGGACCGAAACAGCATTTTTAACTCCTTTGCTGCCTGACGTGCCTCGGCGATTTGGCCCATATCGCAAAGCACGAAAATCCGACGAACCTGAAACCAACGTAGTTGGTCAACTTCATCGACGTTTTCTGCAGCGAGAGAGTGGAAGTATTTTATGGATTCGTCGGCCGTTGCGAGAGCGTCAGGGAGGAAACCGGCCGACCAAAATCCCCAGAAAGACCATGTCAGGGCGTTGATAAACGAATCTCGGCAACTTCGTGACGATGAGGTAGATGTAGCAATTGTACGGAAGTGATGAGTGATTTCTGACATTATTGCAAGGATATTCAACTTGCGTAATTGCGATAAGGGCGCAAAATCTAGGGTATTGCAGAGCCCCCAGAAAATCCAAGTCGATTGACTTTTTGACAGAGATGATGCCGTCATGAAAGATGCGACCGCGTCTCGAAGGATGACTGTGGCTTCCTCGAAATGAGCGATAAAGATATTTTGGACCAAAGCGAGGAGAGGGATTTGGGAGGGATATAGATAAAATGCCCGAATAGTATCTTCGATGATGCCTCCGTGTACATTGAAACTCTGGATGTGCACTGCGAAATCGGTGTCCGGGAGCGGAGGCGGTGGAGAAGCCGATTCCGGTTCCAGAAATATACGCAAATCTTTCAAAGAGGTTCCAGACTCTGGAGGAGGTTGCGAGAAATACACATGTGCGTAAAGGATCCACAGAAAATGGGATGAAAATTCTTCCGGGTATATGCGCGCGAGATCCCGAAGTAAAATTACCCCGTCTGCGAGCATGCCTCGAGAAAACCCACCGCCCTCCGCTAGTGTGCAAATCTGATCGAAAATCAAGTCGATATGTGTGCCCAACGGAGGATGCTTGGACCCTGACAATGCGCAGATGATCTGAAATCCCTCTTTAAAGGCTTCATATGCATCCAAATGCTGGTTGTCAGATGCAAGGGATTCCCCGAGCGAAAACAAGGCCTGGAAGGATGTCACGGCTTTGTATTCCGCTTCGTCGGGCCAAGAAGTCAATCCTGAGCAAAATTCGATGATGTCTGCAAGTCTGGGACGGCATATGCCAACGGCTTCTTGAGCGATAGAAATAGCTGCTCGATGCCGACCAGTTGCCCGCAAATTCATGGAATGGGTGATGAATATTGTTGCGAATAGTGGCCAGTAATCCACATCCGGAGCGATGTCATACAATAGCCGACAAACATCGACTGCTTGTTGGCTGCTCTCCAGAGCAAGTTCCAATCGGAGCTGATCTTGATATCGGCATGACAGGCATTCCAATGAAAGAGCAAGGTGAGGTAAAACTCTTTCAGGAAAGGCCCCGCCAGCCAAACGGCGAAGAATCTGGGTTGTCATGAGGTGCCAAGCCGTCGCTTCAGAATTCAATCCTAAAGCGACGAGCTGTTCCCCAATGTCAAGGATTTTCTGGATGGATGTGAATGGTATCTTGTCCGGGGGATCACTGATTTGGAGCACCACCCCGAGGATATCATGCAGAACAGGCTTGGTCGAGGTGGAGCGTAGGAAGAATAGGTCTGTTAGGCTCCGAAAAGGAGAATCGAGAACCACAGCACTGTTCGCAGCTAATTGCTGGAGAGAATCGATTAAACGCAAAGCTTCTGCGGAAAGATACTGGAATTCGAGCGTCTGCTGGGTTGTGTCCTCAAGGAACATGAGCACCAGAACTCCATCCTAAGCACACCCCTCACTGATGTTATTATTTCGATTGTTCGATTCATTACATTCTGCCCGAATGGTGTGTCAAGCAGGACCTGGGCCATCATTCCTTCAAGGCGCCGCAGTTGTATGCGACTCTCCACATGGTTGACAAGCAATGTCTGTTCGACTCGGAGGGAAGTACCCATGGTGTCGAGGGATGTTTCTTCGATACGAGCAGCTCTGCCCTCAACACGAGCCGTGGAGAATGCCTCGAATCAGTAAGTCCAGAGATTTTGACAGAACGGCGAAAATGTGTACTCACCGTAAATTTAATGAAACAACTATTTACATGTTCCTTTAGACGTCGGATTTCCCTTTCCACTTCGTCGCGCTTCATCCACACTTTGACTTGAGACCCAAATCCCCGAAATCCAGGGCTGCGCTCGACAGAAGAAATTTTGTTGCAAACCTCAAGAACATGTAACATGTCTCTGGGGATCGCGTCAGAGAATATCAGTGGGAGAACGAGGGAATTTTACGCCTTCAGATTCCCCAATGCGCTTAACAGTGCAGGGGCTTGGAATTCTTCCTCGTGTCCACGCGTAAGATTAGCGAGGTCGGCGAGGGACCCCAGGACATCCTTTGCGAGATCCCGGATACGCCGTCGGTTTTCGCCGACCTGGATTCGGTTGAGTCGGCTAGGAACCGTAAACAGTCATAGAACACCCTACCTTTTCTATCGAGCGCTGGATGCTCTGTCCCACCTCGATGAGGTCCTTTATGAAAGTCACGAGCGTGATGAGTGTCGTGGTGATACTTATTGGGTCAGCCATGTTCCGAAAACTGGTGAATAGTTTCTGGGCCAAGGTCTGGACGTCAATGTGGTCGTCGAAGTGACGATGTCGGGCACTTGAAGTTGCCGACTCCTCCGGACCCGGTCCGGAGAAAGTGACGCGGCTGCCGCGCACTGCCGCGGCATTGACGCGGCACTGACGCGGCAGTTGACTATTTTTCTTTGGTGGTTTCCACCATTGTAACGCGGTCTATTTCATTCATTGACATTATGGAATGGTCATTATCTGACTGTGGTAGTCTTGTTTCCAGACGTTATGAGGGCTGTCTCGCCGCTCGCCAAATCTCTGTGGTAGTCAGTAGCGGAGATAATATCTAACCGGAGGTATCGGATGTCGGAGAGTGATCCGAGGCAGAATTTGATGAAAGTTTGATCGCGGGAGACAGCCCTATAACGTCTGGTGCACTTCGGTCGGCAAGGGTGCGATCATATCACGTTTCAAAACTCTGGTACAATAGAGCATATTTGCAGCCCCAAAACGACCGTTTGAGGCCAAAAATGATGGTTGATCGCTTAAAAATGATGAGACCGAAATAGAAACAGTGACGAAGGAAGTTCACTGGAAAATCAATACGCACCCTGGTGGCCCAGCTTTTTTGGGGGTTGAGCATAGGGAACATGCTGGATGAGTTCCCCTCGCATCCATTCATGTTGGAGGAAGATTTTGGGGAGAACCAAACGAAAAGGGCGGGCCAAGTCACATCAGTCACTTCCTTCCGCTTAAAAATGATGGGTGATCGCAGAAATATGAGCCTCGATTTTGGGCGTTGCAAATATGCTCTAATTCTTTTCTGTTTCTCACCTCCCACTTGGCAGATTCCTTTGAAATCTCTCCTTAGGCCTCCTAATACATTCCGACGACATCTGATGAGGCACAATCAATTTTATTCGCCTTATTTAAGGCCCAGTACTCTGTATACTCTGAGGGTGGTTTACCCACTTCATGCCTGCAGAAACTGCTCTATGTCCCAATGAGATGACCCCAAATGGTTTCAATATACATGGGCTTAGTTTTTTGATCCATTTCAAGCCACTGATGATTTTTTGAAGGGCATTTCATGCATGTTATAGAGTGAACACAATATTCAGCAAGCCCCACACACGCATCCCAAAAAGTCCAAGAACATAGAAAATGCATTAGAGCCTTCCCATATATTCAAAACACGTATTGACTTCATTCTTCCCTATACCCCGAGCTTCCACTAAAAATCCTCACAAATTATATTAATTTAATTCCCATTTGCTGTCCTGAGCCCACCCAAAGCTTCAATGATATTTCTCATAGTCCAATAAGTATTCCTAACACAAAAACAGGACTGCTACGTATCTGTAGAGTCCCAAAAGACGCGAACCGTCTCAAATGCCGTTTGTGACATATGTTACCGGCATCACGGATCACATCCTTTACGATCAAAATGCACCAGATGTTAGGGCGGTGATCTCGCGGCTGTTTTCCCATCAAATTCTGAATGTACAGCTGAGTTTTCCAATACATCCAGTGGCATTCACTTTATATCATGCCATTTACAATATACGGTGTCTCTCCGGAGTCAAATTTCGAAGTCCGCTGATCCCCCCTGCACCGCCCTAACATCTGGAGCCGAGATTAACTGTGGGTGCCTTACCTCTTCAATATACAAGAAAAATACACTGTTTCCCTTGTGTTCAACTGGAAGGTTCATCTTGTATGGAACATTTTGTGGATTCTCTTCATATACAAAGTTCAAGGACAGTCAATGGACCATTCTAAGTGGCTATGGAAGGTTTCTGACCACAGAAGTAGTCAATCGTTGCCGCGTCAATGCCTCGTCACGCACCGCAGCAGTGCCCCGTCAGTGCGCGGCAACGCCGCGTCAGTGCCGTGGCAACACAGCCACTGCCGCACCAATCTCCTGACGCCTAGATTCCTTATTCCTCATTTCTTACAGCCACTTCTTGCGAGATTAAGCCTGGAAATCAATCATCTGTGTGTACTACACCGTAATTGAGCTAGATAGTCAAGTTTTGGCCACAGCTTCCTTTCAAGTATTCACTACACCGCCAAAGTGCCAGCACGTTGGCCCCACCCGACGCGATCACATGGTCATCGGCTGTCACGAGGTCTGGGAACAGCTGGCAGATAGCTAGTATCCGGCTGTGATATTTACCTGGGGGGAGGCTGCCGGCCAGCCTCTGCCCAGCCCGAGCTCATGTGGTGTTCACAGATTTGATATCCTGTAACCTACAGTACAGAAAATTACCTGATTAATCGGAATCAGAAGTGTGGTACATGTTGCTATCAGAGTCAGAGCTTGACTCCTCGTCGTCCTCGCTGTCCTCTACCTCATCCACCGCTTTTGCCCACTCTGTTCGCGTAATAGATCTTTTAGCCCGGCCGCCAACCAGCCCACCGTTCTCGGGAAACGGTTCAGCTTGTAGGTTCTCTGCAGAGCCCTTCCGCTGCCTTTTCTCGCTACCCGAAGCTTCATTTCCACCGGGTTGACCTACAGCTTTACGTTTGCGTGATGCCTTTGGTTTCTTGGCTGCCCCGGCCTTGCGTTTCACGGCTTTCAATGCCCGATTGGCACGGAATGTCGCAGCGAACTCGGCGTGTTTTTCCCGCCGCTGTTTGAAGAGTGGAATTGGAGCAATGAGATCCCGTGGGAGCGTAGCGCGGAGGAGATGAGCGTTATGGAAGGCATGGGAATTGATAATAAAGCGATCCAAGGGCTTGTGGACAATAAAGTTTTCGGTCTGGTCAGATTCAACACGTTCTTGCATTCGTAGGCGCTCGCTGGTGGCCTCGCATTTGGCTGTGTAGCAATTGTGCTGAACATTTATCTTGAATTTGATGTTCTACAGATGAACATCAACTATATAATTCAGCTGAGATTGAACACTCCGAATACCTTGGCTGGAATAATGTTGAACAATTTCTCTCCATCTCGTAGCCCCAAGACTGGCATGCCATAAATGTCATCCCGAACGGATAGAACTTGAAACGCTTCTAATACAACGACGGGATTCACAGAACTGTTGGCAAGAATTTCAGAGATACGCCCCGATATTGTGCAGTTCTGGAATAATGCATGAGTGCCAAAACAGGCAGATCAAAGTCACTCACTGCGTCTGTCACCGACTGAGCAAAAATCCATGATCCCACAAAACATTCATCCGATGACTCGCCAACCACTGACAAACAACGGCTCCACTTCGATTCAGGTTCATACATACCATAATTCATGGCAGTTGCGGCAGTCATAGACTTGAGAGCGTAATTGGGTCTGTTCTTTTGGCCTCGTTTGAGCGGCTCAAATTTTACTTCGCCTTCGTAGTTTCAAGATAGTTAGGGAAACTCAAAAACTCAAACGAGTGAACAGTACCATGTCTAAGGAGTTTCTGCTCGGCCCAGCCAAGAAGTCTTTGCAGCACAGGATGTTGCGAAATAAAATGCCGGACACCGGGTCCCGCTGACTGCCATTCCCCGGCTGCATGACAAAACCACCGTCCAGCGGTCAGACAATGCTTCAGGCCCTCCTGGTCGCCGAGTTGGATTGCAATGTCGCAGCTCGGAGCAAGATGGTTGGACAGAATGGAACAGTAGCGGAAAATGGTGTTGAATGACTCGAAAATTTCGGTTGCGACGCCAACGAGAGGGCCAATCTCCACCGCATCACTGTCTATATGTGCCAGGAGGTGAAGTTTAATCTTGGTGATGATTTTTGAGGGATCGATGAGAGAGAAGACATCAAGTACATTGGCGACGGCAACTTTGAGATCATGCTGATTAGTTTTGAACATTAGCAATATGATAGCATTGAGAGAGGAGAGAGAGCCAATCACCCGGTATTCAGCTAAGTTCCTTATCTCGGGAACCCATAGAAGTGCGGCAAGCTCGCCGGTTGCTTTCCAGGCCATAAACTGATGATTGGTAACGAGATCATACACATGGAAAACATTGGTTTGAGCGATGGTTTTGAATTGGTGACCGATGAGAGAACCAGCATACTGCATGATGTAATTGGCGCGAATCGCATTAATTGAGAGCCCGTCCGTGGAGGTAGATTGAAGGCGGATAGAATACATTTTCTTCTGTTCATCAGACCATGGTGTATGCGAGATGTGCCAGATATATTTGACCACACCAAGGAGTATGGTATGCAGAATTTCGACAGGTGTGTCTTTCGTTGGGTCGAATCCTAAAAGTGATCATTGTACCTGCCACGGAAAGAAAGAGATGAAAAAAATTCCGTCCATGGTCAAAAAAGCGCTATACAGAGTGTCGCGATTATCAACAGTCCACTGGATTAATTCAGCCTGGATGTCCCGGTTCGATCGACCCGGTTCTTCAGTTTTCATGTCCTTGAATCGGGCAAGTAAATGCTCGATCCAATGTTGTGTATACATATCCTTGATTCCGGTCAGAGTCTGCGAGTCCTTGATGGGCTGCATGACACCGGCGCAGGCCAGTTTCACTTGTTTTTCGAGCTCGGCCATGATTTTTTCTTTCGTCCGAGGTGTTCCTGCCTTCAACGGGAATCAGAATGAAGCATTTTGAATTCGAACTAAATTCTGGCCTCAAAAAGAGCGTGATAACCTTCATCGGTGGATTTCTCCTTCTGTGTTCCTCCCGCTTCACATTTGCGACAAAAGCGGTTCCCCTTGCCACCAATATGTCCCGAGACTTCGCTCTGCATTGGATTATCAGATGGGCCGTCATTGACATAGATACAAAAACATGTGGAGTCGCCGGAGTCATCCTGAACTTCCACCGGTTCTGTATGCGTGGACCTGCCCAACAAATTTAGTGCAATACTCGGGCATAAGAAAATCTGACTTCACTCGACCGTGCTTTTGAACTCTCAATACTGCTCGGAAATACTTGCATTTGGGGATGTTGATACGAAATGGACGTGGAATTCCTGCTGAAGAAGCTTCCGTGGCAAATTGCGGTGCGTCATGTATGCGTTCCAGTGCTTGTTCCACGACTTGGAACGATTACCGGACATATCGTCCCCAAAGTAATCAACGAAGCTGTGATAAAGCGGACGACCTTTTGCGATTGCTCGCTTCGGATTTGGCATCCGTTCGTGGTGTCCAGCTGCAGCTGTTTGAGCTACAATCGGAGACAGAGTTAAATCAAGTGCTTTAGGGACTTGAGGACCTACCACTCCACTTCGGAACCTTGCCCTGATCCTGCAGATCCAAGTAGTTGTTACGTAGGTCACTCGCAGAGAAAAACACCGTTTTGTGGTCGATAACAGTCGCCTCTTTCTATGAAACAGGTTAACGGGATCCACTCTACCAATGTGACATGGGAGAGACTAACTAACCTGGTCATCAAATTTGACCGAAAACGCATCGGCGTAAACCTTGCCGCAAAATTTAACCCAGCGAATAGGAATAACGAAATCACCGTTATTGAGACGCGCAATCTCGTTGACATAGTAGTGGGAAGATCCTGTGTCGTACATTGGACTGAGAGCATCGAGTTTCATATTTTTGCGCCACTTTTGTGCATGCCAAATTTCACGAATGATGCTGTCTTCGGGAATTTCTGGATATACATGAATTAATTTCCGGGTAGTAGGGTTGGTCCAATCCTAGTTGAAGAAATAATGAGGGTTTCACATGTAAAACACAACCGAACTTTACCTGCGCAATAATTGCTCGAGGATCATTCATGAAGAACACATTTCCGAGCAGGGACTTGCAAGGAATGCTTGGAATTCTGCAATCAGAGCGAATTTGCTTCTGAATTCGTCGAAGATGATCAAAGGAAGGGACATCTTTGCACCGAGCTTCCTTCAAAATCCAGAGGGAAACCCACATGAGAGAGTTGGAGACACGCAATCGCGGCAAATTGTCCAGAGTATCCAAAAGAAACATCTGGCCAGAAGTTCAAGACACACAGAAGGGGCTAGAAAATTTCTTCCGTCATCTCACCGTCTTTGTGGGGTACGGAAACCACTCGGAGGAAGATTCGGTCCGAATCGTCTGTCCATCGGACTGAATGTCTGCCTGTTCTGGATCTTCCAGTGCTGACACAAAAAATCAGAAACAAAGCAAAATAAATCATTGAGAGGAAAAGAAGCGGAAGAGACATGAAGAAAGCCCTGGACGCGACCAAGACGCGACCTGAGGGGCATCGCGATGCCGGTCAGGTGACATGAAATTAACTTCCCAATTTGGACGAAAACGAAGTTGACCATCGCACTCACCTGCGTTGCACATAATCTCGCTCAAGAAATCCTCTTCTTCCTCTTCTCCGAGAATATCATCGCCAACATTGCCACCCCCGAACCCCAGCTTTCTGGCCATAGCTTCCGCATTCATCATGCCAGAGCGATCTCCATTGAACGTGAAGTCTATTGGCTGCTAGTTAGGTCAAAACTCGGGTTTCAAGGACGATTTCGGGTACCTTCTTCGTGCAAGTTTCCACTCCCTTTGGGCGGCATTATGGAAAAGATCAAGGGACTGCACAATCACAAGGCTCTTGGCCCTTTGCTGATAGCTTGATTGTTGCCTTCATAGCCCGACACTCACTTCCCGACGGCGCCCTTGCTTATTTTTTGCAAATGGAACGTGCGTATCAAAGATCCCAATATGCGGCGGCCGCCAGGACACTATATAAGAGCCTGTGGATGCGCTCCAAGTTTTCATTCCAGTCCCACATTCTTTTCTGCCTCAATGGTGTCTTCTGCTCCCAGCACTCCTCCCCCCAACCCTCTCAGCGATCTTTTTGGAGCCATGGATGAAGAGTCTCCCGTTGTGCCGTCCCTCACTACTGCGCAGAAGTGTTCGCATGCTGTCACTACTGACGGGACTGCCTCCGACGATGAGAACGACATCACCGCCTTGGTCCTTCCCACCAACCAGAATGCTATTTCGGCTCTGCAGTGTTACAGCGAGAGGAAGCGTCTCCGCGCCGATCAGACCACAGAGGTGACACTCTTGATCAATGTGTGCTCACTCCCTCACTCGTTTCCTTCGCAACTTTGATTTGTGCTGAAATATGCTGTTTTCAGGATTCTCCGGCCTTCCGTCATGTGAAACTCTTGGCCACCCTCCTCCATGTTTCGAACCAGGTTGCTGCTGTTGTGACTGCTCAGCCGACTTTCGAGGTCACTTCCCACCTTGAGGTATGCTTACTCTTTCCTTCTGTCGACAACTCTGATATACTCAAACAAGAAAAACATCTATAACTACGCCGCCGCCATCCTTCTTTCGAGCAAAATTAGTGCATACAAAGGTGCTATCCCCACCAACACTCTCCTTGTGCGTCTTTTCTTCACAATGTTCATGCATGCTCATGGTCGGGATTTTCAGAATATCTTGAAGAAACACCGTTTCGATCTCCCCGCCGGGATCGAGAACAATCCCGCGGACTTCGCCAAGGTTGTCACAGTCGTGCAAGACACCTTCACCCAATTGTGTTCGAAGTTCAAAAAGGCAGTAAGTTCTATATACATCTGACCATACCGTTAACTTACTGGCCCTTTGTTATATGTCGAGTCAGGCCAAGGCCAAGGAAGTCTGACCTCGGAGTTCGCAGTTTCTCGCAACACTACAAAGAATAGAGTGAGCGACTATTCAGGTCTGCAGTTCCGCACAAGACTATAGTCCGGAGTCACGGAGTTCGGAGTTTGGAGTTGAAGTCTGAATAGAGGATGAAGGCAGAGGCTCAACCAACACCGAGATAGCGAAGAACAATCAATAATCAAAACTGAAGTACAAAACATAACTAACTAGCTTTTAAACCAAACACGCTATTGTCTATTGAATACAATAGCGTGCGAGTTATTGGTAAGTAAGAAATGCAAAACAATAAGGTGCCAATATGACTTAGTAAGATTTAACAATAAGATACCTCGGACTTGGTAAGGAAGCCCGAAGAAGAAGACGAACCAGACAATAAGGCCTCGATGTAATATAAGTCGGCCCGAGGAGTCAACCGTGCTTAGAAGGGAAACGCTCAGTAGACCTTCATAGCGTGAAAACCCTTCTCGGGAATTGCCGGACCGGGCCGGCCAGTCTGATAATGCACGGATATAACACCCTTGGTTCAAACACAGTTACTAGCCAGCATGGCTGTCAGCAAAGCGGACAAGACCATCGCACCGGCCGCTGACCATCAAAACATCTTTAAGTTGACTCAAACCTTCGTCGATGGCACCCAATGCACGGTAACCATCGAGCTTTGTGCGCGTGTTGCTCTCATGGCAAGTCAATTTAATGTTATTCTGTTTCTCGCTCTATTCTGATCAGATTACTTGTAGCGTAAGGTCTTTCTTCAGGACTCTGGCCCCAAATTCTGGGACAAGCTCGACAGCAGCCTCGCCTCAATCCGCTCTCAAGCCAAAGGCGACGCAAAGAAAATCACGAGGTTTGTCTTTTGACTAATCTCTTGGCCAAGCTGTAAATTAACCTGTGTAAGGGCCTTCCGCCATGTTCTCACCAAGGACCAGAACAAGCATGGCGTGAAGGACTACGAGCTCACTGATGGCGCTGTCAACAATTTCCAGCAAGAAGTCGATGATCTTATCGACGCCGGAACCACAGACTTGGCAACATCGGTGGCGGTGGCGGCGCCGGCAGCACAGCCCGGGGCCGAGTAAGCTAGATAGATTTCCATAATATTCATTCCGCCAATATACGTGATTTTGTGTTGTTCTCTACCTCGGTGACAGCGAGCTCAAGTATATAAAGCAATTTCTGTGTAAGACTGACACCAGCTGTGTGACCATGCTGGGATCTACCTGCTTTGAACAGCTGGTCACCAGCCCAACCTGGAACCATGCTGGACCCATAGGAGACTGAAACTGGAACCAGCCTTATGTCGGCTGGCCTCCAGTCTCTACTAACATCTGGCACAGGTGTGGCGTCCACCCCGTGACCACGTGTGGACCCATTGGCGGTGTAATATTTCAATAAGTCCTCTTTGGCGCGAAACATGTCGCTTCGACCCCAATAACTCGTCGAGCGCTTGAATGGCCATTGAAGAAATGATGATAAGGACAAAACAGTGTCAGTGAGCCGTGAAAAGAAATGGGAAGAAGGGAAGAGGATATCTGGTGTTACTTGTCCGTCAACCTCAGCATGATTCGGGGAGTACATACATAGTGTCAGTTGTCAGTCAAAGGTAGAATTGTAAATGCTACCTTCCGTGGCCGGTTCTGAGATACCGAGAACCTCAATTGAATGAAACTCTGGCCTCGACTCGAGGGTGATCTGAGATACAACGGTGAAATGAATGCCAAGAAGTTGATCAATGTGTTGGGTAAGATCCTGGAGGACTGGTGTCATTCAGAGCAGCGGGCGAGAGCACAGTGGCTGTACCACTCTCTCTGCATACCGCGCTCGTTGCATTTCATCATTAGAATCAGGATCATGCGAATTGTTTGGAGAGGTACAGGCACCCCTCACTATACGGCACTAATTTATCCACTCCCAGAGATGGGACCTTTGTGGAATCTCTGTTTTCATGGCGGAGGACCACTAAATCTTGAAGTGATTGTTCCGGTTTTTATAACAGACTCAGGATGAGTTGATGCTAAGATGCAATATGTAATTGGACAGGAACATTCCCCATCGAAATGGCTCTCAGAAGTAGGAACCAACCAAGACCTTTCAGGAAGACCGGACCATGCATTTCGGACAGAATTATGGCTTCAATCATTAGCCACGAATGGAGCATACATTCTTTCAGTTCAACCCACCGTGGTCAGTGCCCAAGAACTTGACAGAGAAGACAAATGAACCAGTTCACGGTGATTCAATAGCGAATGCACATTCAGATGTGTACATAGGTTGAAATATTGGCAGTCAGTGTTCCACACTTTCGGCACATAATTTATGGTCGGGATGCGGGATGGATGTCAAGGCAACTATCCGTTGCTTGGCTACTGGCCATTGACTCAGATGGGACAAAGTGTGGCTGAGGCATTTACTGTTCACAAGGATGGATAGTGCCTAGAAACCTATTCAGAAGTATAGAATCTTGAATCACTGACCCAATGTGCTAGATCCAGAGCAAAATTTCACCCACCCAGGAGATTAACGATCCTTGTTATACAACCAGGTGTAGGTACACAACAACTCAGTGTCGAAAGCAATACTGTACCCCCGTGTATGGTAGCAACGGCCCAGAGGGCATTACGTCGTTCACCAACTTCCGAAATTTAGCAACCGAGGCCATGTTAGGCTTTACACGTTCCGATCTAGGCAACATGGGTGGCCCGTCTAATTTCGGATGGCCATTGTTTGTAGACAGTATATACCCCTTGAAAATATATTTACCCCACCTCTTGCCACTCTTGAACCATATCCGATGCCAAAAACAGAGCCTGCAAGTCTGAGTGCCCCAGTTGAGGTCCCTTGGGAACTTAATTCTCGTATTAATCATTTGGCGTACCTTTTGAAGAACTCGCCCGATTCACTCCTATTGGATCCCACCGAGTCAACCTACCACTTACACTTCGATGTGGAGGACCTAGAGGAGGACGGAATGATGTTTGCATTTAACTGCCGCCTCAAAGTATGTTTTCAAACCTACAACTGGATGTTACAGGCCAGCGGAGATGCCGAGAATATCCAGGCATCCTTGAAGGTTTTGACCGTTGTAATGGAACTCTGTGGAGTGCAGGGCCTTTGAGCGGAGAGCTTGTTGTAGACTCTTAGGCAGGAATCAATCATTTTTTTTTTGGATTTTTTGGCACCGGAAAACTGGCCGTACAATGTATTTTTTTAATCTTATTTATTTTAGCAATGGACCTACTGTTATGCGTTACTCTGAGGGATTTAGGCAACATTTTGAGGTTGTGTTACGCGTTACAGTTGTTACCATACACGGGGATACAGTACTCTCGAGGTGAGATGTCCCTTTCTCTGGGCAGTATACATATTTAGGTAAGAGGAAATGTTGAGAGTCAAAATGTGAGCCTTCAAAGTATGGGCCATGTCTGGGGCATAGGTTAGAAAATTCCATGAGGTGGCATGCGTGGTGTCTCCCTGAGAGGACCGTCCCTGGCAGATGACTCTTCACCTATTCAATGTGGGATTCATTGAAATAATTGATAAGTGGCGTTCTGTTCTCACCAAATATAGGACAGAATTTGACTCGACATTGACCTACAAGTCTGTACAGAACGTGTGCATGAGGTAACATTCGGACTTGGTCTATTGGTGGGGACTAAAGCAAATCCAGAGGACAAGGTCGATGCTCCAAGGATGGGCACGAACGAATCCGAAATGCATCCGTCACACTCGTGTAGTACAGTAAACAGTGTGGATGGGTTGTATCTTTTGAGGAAGGGCCTTTGGATTCAGAGATGAAGCCAACTCCGGGAACAGATTACATTCTACTCAATATGATCGCACGGTGAGGCATTGAACCAACTCAAGAAATTACAGAAACCTGAATGACAGACTTATGCACTTCGACATATTCCAAATAATTTTATCCTTGAAGTTGTAGTACATGGGAACCCGAACACCGACCGAAGGTGAACAAGGGTACTTCAGAAATTTGTGTGCAAACCAGTGAAAGAAGTTTGACACATTCAGTGACAGCAGCGAGTGACACCCGGGATACATAGATTGACGCAACAGGGTGGATGCGGTTCAAAAATGTGGATGGGCTTCATTGACCAGGGTTCAGGCATAGTAACTGAATTGGAACAAAAGTAATTTATGACCGGGATTCTATGGAAGATAAGTTGGCAGGCAGACAAGAGAATCCGAGGTCCATAACTGGAATAGGACTTGAGAATCTGTCAATGTACAGACTAAGGTTGAAATAGTTTGACCTAGGTTCGGAGATATTCAAGTTTTCAATATTTGGGTAAGCCAAGGACCCAAAAATGTTATTCCGAGGTGCCATAATAGCCCCGTGGCTCTGTGGTACTGTTTTCGGACTCTAAAATGGTAGACTCTGGGCCGGAACCCAATGTACCGGTGTGGTCTAGGTCATGACTGACAAAAATTTGCAGTATGGTTTTTTCGGTCCAAACAATGTATTAGGATGAGAAAATGTTGCTAGAAGAAGGATTAGGGCCAGCGAGCAGTTGATTCAGAAGTTATAGGTCGCGCGGCAGTGCCACGTCAATGCCTCGTCAATGCCGCATCAATGCACGGCAGCCGCGGCATTTTTACCAGACCCCTCCGGACCGATGATCCTTCAATTCACGTCATCAAACAAAGAGGCAGAGAGCTGTAGAGAGAGCAAAGCAGTGACGAGCTACTTCCGAGTGTAGTAACCACAGCTTTGTTGCAGCTACTCCTTGCAGCCTGTTTATTTCCACAAAACAAGAAAAGGTCGGAAACAATCGGAAACAGTGGCAATATATGCTCCGAGTATTGCCGATCAGAACTTACTTGCCACTTTGCTCGAGGACTCCTTACACCAAACAAACTTTGCAGCGCTTACCGGACGCTTCATCATAAAAAGTAAAGCTGGGCTGGTGGCCTTCCTGGCAACTCCACAGCTTCATATGCCACAGGATTGAGAAGAATGTCAATCAATAGCAGCGATTGTGGAAATTTATACAATCACGCCCTCCGCAAGATTCAAATGACCCGCTTGACGAAAAAAAAAAAAACTGCCAATGGCACTCTTCACGTGTTCCAAAACCTAGAAACCGCCGGAAAATCGAAGTGCGTCCCCACCTCTGCTTAGATTTCGCCCCCCACAATGTGCGTCAGGATGCACGTCACATCTAAGGTCTTCGAATCTGGGCGCGTACACCCAAAATACGGTGGCTTGTACAGGTCAGCGCCAACGACCACGCATTGAAGCGTCGGGCATACATTGATTATTGCCAAACCGAACCTTTCTGTGCCAGACACGGTGGTAATCTCAAACGGGTCGTTCACAGCCGTCTCAAACTCGATGATGCTACGCGAGTAGAAAAAGAATGTCTCTAGGCGCGAGAACTTCCGCAGGGCCTCGAGGGGCGAGTCTTTGGAAATTTGGTCATCCTGTTGCGCGATTAGGTTTTTGACCATTTACAATTCAACATCACAACGGACCAGTTGATACAGTTCGGTGTTTCCGGAATGGAGGAGGGCCGACAATTCTCAGGCGACCGTTGCGAAGATATCCAATGTGGAAATCTCAAGACGGGAGATCGTATGTCGGAGGAGCAATGTCGTTAGAGTGGCAGAGTATCGGCCTAGGATGGAGAAGGAATCGAGATCCTTATGACTACTTCAGAACTTGAGCTGAATGCGCTCCAAGGGCCGCTCCTTTGGGAGGGCCGCTGCCGCGCCGACCTCGGGAGCGATCAAAGTTGGAAGCTGATCATCGTGGCATGGGAAGGGGCCATTGCAGTAGGGTGTAGAATTTGGCTCAGGAGGGTGTTTGCAAGCAAGAGGTAATTGCGAGGCAAACCAGTGAGGTAACTACCACAAGTACTTGAGCTTTTATATGTAGGTGAATATCAAATAGATAAGGAATATGAAATATGTGAGTCAGAAACATTGTGGAGGCATGGCGACAGATAGCGAACCACATGTAGATAAGGAGTGAGCCATACGGAGAGATACCAAACCATATGACCAGGAACCAAGCCATGCGGTCAAGCTTGGATTATTTCCAACACACCCCCGCAAGCTTGAGCATAGAAAAACAAAAGAGAAAATAAAATAGAATGGGAATACACCCCCGGAAAGTAGAAAGAAAAAGATTTACCACTCAGCAAAATCATTTGCCGTGTGCACTGAAGCAACATTCTTCATGTCCTCCCATTTCTGCCTCTCCCGGCACTCCGATTTGTAGTGTCCCTTCTTGTCACAAAAATGGCAAGTGATTTCGGAACGCGGTCCACGAGAATCAGCTGCAAAAGCAACATTTTCTTCAGATTTGATTTGTGTAGTTGCAGGAACGAATGCGGTGGAATGGGAGATCATGGTAGACAGTTGGCGGGTTTCCTCATTAAGCAATCGAGTGATGACACTCTGGAAAGTGAGTTCAGAGGGAGCGGTGGAATCGAAATTGATGATGACAGCATCGTAGGAAGGGGGAAGACCCATAGTGAGGGCAAGTATCTTGTCCTGGTCGGTAACATGGATTCTGGCCTCCTTGATGGTGTATGCCAAACTTTGAACATCACTGATCCACGCCTGCATCGTCTGTGTGTCGTTCTTCTTTGCGGTCAGAAATTTCCTGCGCAATGCAAGGCTTGTCGCAAAGCCGCGTGCACGATGAACATGGTGTAAATTCGTCCAAATCTCCATTGGGTCTTTCGACCGCATATGGGAAAGCTGACCGTCGTCAACTCTCAACAGCATCTCTGCCCGAGCCTCCGCCATCCTCTGAGCCTTCCTCTTACCCTTCTTCAACTCAAACTCCATCTGAATCTGTTCCGGAGTTTTGTCCTTCGGGTCGACAATAATTTCAACAATTCCATCCCATAGACCCTTACAGATCAAGTCGGCCTCCATACAAGGAGACCACTTGTTGTAATTCGCATCCGCGAGGTTCTGGAATCGGATGCTGGAGACATTTAAAGGTTCGTCCGACATGATAGAATTGGTGGGGGAATTTAAATGGATGGATGTGTGCTTGGGATAAAATCAAATAAATGACGTCCGTCGTCACGGGATATGTGCTTGCTGTCGTCTGCATGTGCAGGATAAACAAAGTGTCGTCCAAATGCAACGGGATGAAAGATGGGTGGGTCGTCCGAGGTGAAGTTGGCTTCCACGGGATGAACAGTCAAGGTGGTGTATTGAAAGCTGGCCCACCACAAGGCTAGAACTGGTTTGTGTAGAATTTGGCTCAGGAGGGTGTTTGCAAGCAAGAGGTAATTGCGAGGCAAACCAGTGAGATAACTACCACAAGTACTTGAGCTTTTATATGTAGGTGAATATCAAATAGATAAGGAATATGAAATATGTGAGTCAGAAAAATTGTGGAGGCATGGCAACAGATAGCGAACCACATGTAGATAAGAAGTGAGCCATACGGAGAGATACCAAACCATATGGCCAGGAACCAAGCCATGCGGTCAAGCTTGGATTATTTCCAACATAGGGGATCGACAGGACACGGATGTCTGACTGGGCAGTCCAAAACTGGCCCAGGAACGAGTTCCTAAAGTACGAGTTGGTGCATGTGGTGAGGCAGAAGGGGCATTTATTGATGATCCACCCTTGGATCGATTCGTGAGCCGTGGTGAATTTACGGCCGATGCCGATGCCTACTTCAGTGTTGTCGAATATAGACAACTCTTTGAGGTTGACGCATTTGGCGAGGGCATGGGCCACTTTTGTCGCATCTGATGATAAGGAGAGGTCAGATGGAAGGCCCAATGACAGAGTGTGAACCCGCTCGGCAAGCTGGGAGTTTCGGATGACAGCCAAGCACCAAGACCGCAGGCATTGTGGAGTACAGTGCCTGAGATCCACATTGCGATAAATCAAGCGCTGGGCCTGGTCTCGAAACAGATGGGAGATCCTACATAATGCAAGGAGGTCTGCCCTCCAATACATCGTGATTTCTTCACATATTATTGCGCAGATTTCGGGTGGTAAGTGCAGAATTGTAACCACAATGTAGGCTCGATGACAGCCTCTATAGTAATCTGAAGTGATTCTGAAGACAGTTGTTCAGAATCACTATACTATAGAGGCTGGTAGTCACGAGTACAGGGCCATTGGAGTTGCCTCGGAGTTTCAAATAAATGATGTGCTTCCGTTTTCGAGTCTTGAACTACAGTTTTTCCTCCTCAATCTTTCACTCATCTTCGGAGAGCAATCCTTAGAGGCCCTGGTAATTTTGCTATGAATTATGAGGAAGACCAAGAGGTGTCAGAGATTCAGATCGGACCCACTGATCGGATAGTGATCCGAACCCCCCCCCCCCCCCCCCAAATGAGGATAGATTTTGATGGCAGGTGCACACGAGCTCATGTCAACAAACCAGCACCAACCACACCGTGTTGCGCTTAACAGCTACCACCGGCTCTTCCACACACTGTGAACTAGGCTCACTGTCCTCAGGCTTTCTTGTAGCCCATCTACAGTGAGCTTAGTGCCCTTCTGCACCCACAGCTCTCCCTACTTTCCTCTTTACTCCCGTGCTCTTTGTGCGCCACCTGCTCAAGTTAATTAACCATAATTCAAGCCATAGTTACTGGTCTTGTATGGTACATTGCCTCCAATATATGTGAGAACAACTATGAGTAGAGAAAGGACTGCAAACCCAGCGGAATTCCCAAAAATTGGCAGCACGTTGATAAGCTGGCAATTTGGCCAAGCCTGAAAATGCATTAAATGTGTATTTCTGCGCTGCTTTACATATCTAATGTGTACATCTCTGCATGAGAGCTGGAGTGAGGCCCATACTGCTGGCTAAAGGACGCACTGGGGAAGCTAGTAGACTTGCCAAGCCACCGATACCATGAGGGTCAACGGTCTGGGAAGCTGCAAGTGACTTTAGCTAAAATTGGTGTCCAACCATTCGATCGAATTGGGACATACCATGGCGTACCAAATATCAAGGGCATCAAATACCATCCATCTAGACGAGGAGTTGATCCAGGTTGCAGGTTAAATCAAGTTGACAGAGTCATTGGTGCAGTTGTGGGCACAAGTCCGATATTTGTGACATGTTTGGTCACTGTGACTATAATCACATGAGCCCAGATGCCTCGGAGGGCTCCGGAATCATTCGGATACATTCAGATTCGGTTCGGGGACAGTGGGACACCCTAACCCTCAGAGATCGACATGTGCATGGGGGTTTTGTTGGGCTATCAAGAATATTTGGATGACTGAGCAGGCATGTGATATTTTGGATGAATAAGCACACAGCCAATTGGTCCGGATCAATTAGGGCCAAGAATAGGTGTGGAGGCGTCCCAAAGAAGGGGACGAGAGTCATAGCAATTGTGTTTGCCAATCAGTTCTTTCAGTTTAACAACATTATATTTATCTTTCTCATCAAAATTATCGTTATCATTGTATGGACCCATGTAACCTGATTAGGAACCCTGTGATAGCCAAGTAGTATAAATACAGTAGCTAGGGATATCTTTCGACACGGGATCCTGCCCCTCCTTTCTGGCTATCGGTCAAACGACTGACAGTTAGAAAGTAGGTGTAGTGTCTTGTCTGTGGGCTCAATAATTGATTGTGTGGTTGTTGTATTGTTGTTTTCTTGAGTTGCACCTGGCAAAGCGCCTAAATAAGCTTAAGAGGACCACAATTCGGCTAATAGGCCTTGGCTATAACCTCTGGTTGCCTTGGATTTGCTATTAAAACTACGAGTCTTTTGGTGTTGTACTTTAGCTAAAGTCCTTGGAAGCGGTTCTCTGCTTGGATTGCTTGTCACATCGGTTCCCTTACCTTATATATCGATAATAACACGGAAACGGTATCTTATATAAAGATAATACCAACGGGTTTCATATCGGGTCATATCGGGTCATATCAGGGTTTCATATCGGACAAGGAACACAAACAAGGAACAGTTAAAGGGCATTAGCAACGGGCTATAAGAACATCATCGGATTTGAAGGGACTTGTTACTCTCTGAGTTTCAGACGTATTGGCAAAGACTCGGTCACTATCATTGGAATACAAGGACTACATCGCTTATAGTGAACCACACCACATATAAACACACCCCATTGAATATAAACATGTTCCTATCGTCTCAGACCTCTCTTTGAGTGCCTAGAAGATCAGTAAACGAGTCTGCATTTGTTATTGGTCTCACAGCCAAGAAGCTTTGATTTCTGAAGTCAATAATTGTAGTGTGTTCAAATTGCAACAGCCTAATACTTGGTTGGAATCCCCGAACTTGCGCGATCAACGACAAGGGCCTTACCATAGAGTGTTTTGTGAAGTTAGTTGGGTTGTGTTCAAGTTTTGGTTTTGGTTTTGGTTGATTTATCAACTAAAGATCTGGAAGCCATTCGCTTGTTTGCATAGCTTAGCACTTCATTTTCACGCTTGCCCGCGTGTCGATCGTTTCAACGTGGTCCAGACATCACCAACATGTCAATCACACGTCAAAGCCACGTGAGCTGAGCTTTTAGTCCGATCTGGATCTCTGACACCTCTTGAGGAAGACCCTGGCTCTCTTTCGCAGTTCTCGTTTACGCAGAAGCTGATCGAGTGATGGATAAATGATGTGATGCAACGCTCGGGTTTTGTTTGGATCTTTTATTTCAAACTCCGAGGCGACTCCAATGGCCCTGTACTCGTGGGTCCAAGCCTAACCACAATGGGCCGGTCAGGGCGCTTGGATTTGGCCATGGTGTAGCCTGGTGTAGCGTTGTCGAGATTTCAAATTTGTTCAAGCGTGATCTCTCTCTTGATGTTCCCACGGATCTGATCAAGATCCGATACTTTCAACCAATATTGCTCTCTTACTCAACAAGTCCGGAACGAAACAGGCCTCCAGCTCTGAGCTTTTATGTTACGAGAAGGAGTCTCGCAAGCGGGTATCCGACGCCGGCACCGGTCGAAAACATGCCAACCACTTTTGCTCTCTGTTTTTCGACGCTCTCCAGGCTCTGCTCCCAACTTGAACGCTCTCCCATCTGGGGCCAGGGACATTTGTACCAATGGTCTGTTCGTCTTCTCAAAGCTCTTTTTCTTCAGGCGACTCTCAGATGACCTCCTTTCCCGTGTGGTGATCAGGGACTCGGAAACAAATTCAAAGAGTGGCATGCGGTCCCAAGAGTAACCCGAAACACTGTCACGATTGTATGCGGCTTCAGGACTCGGACTCGGAGCTGCGACCGGGTGGTCCTGTCCCGACTTCCAATTGACATCGCTGTGTGCCTCTCGCTCAAAGCGTACGAAGATCCCTGGAATGCCATTAAGCCTTTCATATAAAGGATGGGAGGGTGGAACTCGCCTTCATGTGGAGTGGATTCCGACTCTATATTTTCAAGCTGAACTGTCGATGATGGTGCGTATCTTTCCCTAGTCCTCGCAGAGAATGGGATTGATTCCTGCATCAGAGATTTGTTGTCCAAGATATCTGTAACACATCCTCCGCGAGTTTTACTGGACATTTTGATATCCCTATTATCATTCCCCGCTCAGAGGTTTGGAATCCTGGAGTTACCTCAGCAAGGTGCCGAATCAGAAGAAGCTCAAGGAAATGCACTGACAGTTTGCACTCGAGAACTGGATGCTCATGGCGGCGTCCATGGACTGTAAGAGCTTGTTCGGCTGATTACGCAAAAGTCAGTAAATGCACTGCACGATGATCTGTGTGTGTGTGCATACACAAAAGAATATATTAGTGGTGCATGTCACTACAGTTGATCTGGTTCCGATGTCGCCTCTCAGGGTTGATTACTTATATTTACTTAGCTCGCATCCTCTTTTGAATTCTCCATCCAGTGACCTAACGCACCGACTGTCGAAACAGAAATTGACCATAGTGCCATTAATACGCACCCCTAGACTCGGAGTTGCATTTTTTTTTTACATTCACCACTCAAGCCGCCGTCTTGACATAGCACGGAACGGTTGAGCATTCAGAACCAAATTCAAGCCTGTTGTCGACGGAGTTCAAGTCGTTGCATCCGTGATCTCTCAACGTCCGAGGCAATGTGCAGTCACCATGGTTGGGGGCCAATTTGGACACTCACTTTTAATCGTCAGCGCCAGCCAAGTTATTTCCTAAGTCATAGACCGTTTCCCTGATGAAATACTCCGCTATATTTTCGTGTTGCTTGCACCGAGTGGAGGATCGTCCAAGTTCTGATTACCGTCTTCAAGGTCAACAGAACTTCTTTATGCAACCATTGAGGTCGCTGGATATCTACATATCCACCGGCTAGTCTCGAATCTGAAGAGCACACCAGCGCTGTGCCACCGTATCCATCATCTAGAGACCTCGGGCGAGCAGACAATTCACTGCCCCCACCCGAACCCACTGATATCAGCAACTTGAACATTTTCCAGATTCTAGAGTTGGCGGCAACCAAAGTAAACAGCCTCGCCATCTGTCTACCTCGCACTATTCCCAACACCCCCATAATATCCCAACTGTTCTTTCTTGCCTTTCCCCATCTCCAAGAACTCACCATCCTCGGCCTTCCTTCCCTTGCCTACGATACATTCACCCGATCGTGATCGTATGTACCGGACCCCGTCTCGTCACTACCGGTCTCATCTCTTCAGGCAGCCCTGCTGCCTCCTTCCCCGCCTTGACCCATCTCTACATGTCCGGCCTTGGTAGACAACTCCATTATCAGAGAATTGTTGCCCGGATATTACCAGGAGCGGGCACCCATTATTGGACATCACCTCTCCAAGGTTACCGTTGAACCTGGAACCTGTGCATTGCCGTCCTGCGTGTCATTGTCTCAGGCCCAATCTGCACCCAGCAAGCACGGACAGGTACTCAGGAGCAGAAAACACAAGGGAGGAAACCAAGGGTACACCGGCATTCAAAAAAAAGTATATAGGGCCAATTTTATTTTTTCACCCCTCGCCGCTGGACTAACTAACATACGTCACTGTTCCCGTGCTCCTTATATAGTAATTATGCACGTGCTTGAATTGCCGGCCTTGTTGAACTTGAAATAAACCTCCAACGATGTTTACTGCACCACACAGAAGCCTTCAGAAAGCATTCCAGCAGGATGGAAAAGATATATGACAGGTTCCTCAACTATCTCGATGTTATATGCCGTATATATTAAGTCCACCGAGTACATTTTGAAGAGCTCACCAAGGATGTGCGTGACTCGCACTTCCAATGTTGGGTCGGAACTGTTTTTATCGCTGCTGCCAGCTGAGCTAAAAGACTCAATGGTTGGACATGGGAAAGTTCAACGTCTTCATGGTCACACCGGATCTGCTACATCGATACTCATAATGATTTCTTTGAAATCTGTACGAAACTCAGCACACATGAAAGGCAGGATTCCCACAAATTTGAAACTTTAAAAAGAAATGTTAAGAATCTGTATCATTATCAGTTGCACAAAAAGAAAGAGATTCAGTGGCAATGAAAGAGCCATTGAATCAAAAGACTTCAAGGGCACTGAAATTCTGCTGAAACCCCACTGAAACTAATAGAATCAAAGGGAATTTCAGCGGCCATTGATTCTAAAGATTTCCATAGCCGCTGAAATTCCCATTGATTCAATTAGTTTCAGTGGAGTTTCAGCAGAATTTCAGTCCTTCGATTCAATGGCTCTTTCAGCACCACTGAATCTCTTTCTTTCTGTTGAACTGATAATGATACAGATTCTGAACATTTCCTTTTGAGTTTCACATTTGCAGGAATCCTGCCTTTCATGCAGTGCTGAATTTCATACAGATTTCGAAGGAATCATTATGTGTATCAATGTACATTGAAATTTCAGCGAATTGGGTGTGGGTTGACAAGTGGGTGGTGATTCATGGAGCGGAAGCGTTTGACAAATTTACCACAATAGATTTCTTTGGATCAAATTCAGCCTTGCCGAGTTAAAAGAGAATACAGGTGTGTCAGTGGGTACTTTTGGGACATAAAATCCCGTTGCGAGGTCTCAGAAGTCCTGTTCAGCCGAAAAATAAAGGGGTCAAAAATATTTTTTCCGGCCTCACGGCCGGACTAACATACCGGCCCTTAGTCGCCGGTTTGAATGCCGGTAGCCCCTTGGAGGAAACAGTGCCAAGCTGGAACCTTTCCACAGACTTCGGAGGACTCCTCGTTATTAGTTCAGAAGTAGATGCCAAGAACCGAGGGGAACTGTCTCTAACTGTCTGCTGGCATCAGCTACGAGAAGTTTGTTGAACGGAGTTTGATCGGATGATAACCCGATCCGTGGAAACATCAAGCCCAATCTGGGACTCGGATCGTTTTCGAGACAAAGAACTTTTCCATCGCACAACATCGCGTTCCGTACGACTCGTTTCTACAAAGAACTTTTCCTCAAAAAATTCCACGAGCGCGCTACACCAATGGCCAGGTCCAAGCGCCCTGTCCGCCCCATTGTGGCTACAATTCTCCAGTTACCACCCGAAATCTGCGCGATAATATGTGAAGAAGTCACGGTGTATCGAAGGGCAGACCTCCTAGCATTATGCAGGATCTCCCATCTGTTTCGAGACCAGGCCCAGCGCTTGATCTATCGCAATGTGGATCTCAAGCACTGTACTCCGCAACGCCGGCGATCTTGGTGCTTGGCCGTCACCCGAAACTCCCAGCTCGCCGAACGGGTTCACACTCTTTCATTGGGCCTTCCATCCGACCTCTCCTTATCATCGGACGCGACAAAAGTGGCCCGTGCCCTCGCCAAATGCGTCAACCTCAAAGAGTTGTCTGTATTCGACGACACTGAAATAGGCATGAGCGACCGCCAATTCACCACGGCTCACGGGTCGATCCAAGGGTGGATCGTCAATAAATGCCCCTTCCGGCTTACCAAATGCGCCAACTCGTACTTTAGGAACTCGTTCCTGTCCCAGTTGTGGGCTGCCCAGTCAGACATCCGTGTCTTGTCGATCCCCTACTGCAATGGCCCCTTCCCGTGCTACGATGACCAGCTTCCAAATTTGGTCGCTCTCGAGGTCGGCGCAGCAGCGGCCCTCCCAGCGGGGCGGCCCCTGGAGCGCATCCAGCTCAAGTTCCCCAGCAATCGTCCTGGATTCGAGTCCCTCTCCATTCTGAGCCAATACTCTCTCACTCTAACAACATTACATCTCCTCTGGTATACGATCTCTGACCCCGGGATTTCGGCAATGGAGATGTTCGCAACGGTCGCTCGAGAACTGCCGGCCCTCCTCCATTTCGGAGTGGCCGAGCCGGAGAAACGCGTATGTTGTGTTGTTTAATTGCAAGTGTTCGAGAATCTCACCCCGCGTCAGGATTACCGACTTGCCGAAGACTCGCCCCTCGGGGCCCTGCAGAAATTCACCCGCCTAGAAACATTCTTTTTCTGCACCCGCACCATCCTCCTCTTCCATGTGGCCGCGAATGACATTTTTCTCGACACTCCGGCGGGTGCAGAAAAGTTCGGTTTGGCGATAATGGACGCGTGCGCGACGGTCCGACGCGCGGTCGTTGGCCTCATCGCGGACACCCAGCCTAACGATAGGGTGGATTGTACAGATCCGGATAAGACCCTGGACGTGACGTGCACCCTGACCCGCATCGCGGGCGAAATCCAAACGGAGGGCGGGACGCACTTTGATTTTTCGGCGGTTTCTAGGTTGTGGGACCCATGAAGAACCTTACTGGCTGTTTTCTTCGTCGAGCAGGTTATTTGGAGTGATGAATTGATACGAACTTCCGTTAAACGTCCTTCTAGCATTCGGTAGCTTTGGTTTCCGTTTTTACTTGCGCGCTATGGATTAATATATCAGCGACCGTCACAGTGTCAGTCCTCAAACTACACTTCTCGTCTTTGTCTTCCCACCCCTCTTTGTTCGCTGAATCGCTTCACATTTTCGCCCTCGGTAATGCCGCGGCCTTGACCATTCGACCGTCTGTCTACCAGAACTGCGCAATTTCGGCTGCCGCGGGCTCTCCCCTGTCGTTTGATTTCGCCCCATTCTTTGCGGTTCACCAGACCCTCTCATGGAGTTCCTCTGCGCACTACCTCCTGCGATGCAGCGTCTGCGACAATGGACGCCTTACAAAAGGGCTTTTTTCTACCCTCATCTTGCCAGATATCCAGCGGTTCGTGAGGCAACCGGGTAGCTTTTCGAGTTTGCAGCCAAGATCAAGTGACGGGTATCAGATAAGGCACAATCAGATAAGATGCACAATAATCTGTTCTCCCTCTTACCCTCAGCTTAATTTCCTGCTCGACCATGACCGTCCTCAAAAACATCATTGTCGTCGGCGGGAGCTACTGCGGTGCGACCGTGAATTTTCGTATCCGAAATCTGATCAGAAATCCAGCAACATACATTATAGACGATCTCGCCCCCCGAGTACACAAGACGCATCATATTATTATGATAGAAAAGAACTCGCATATGCAGGTCGCGCCCCCCGACATTCCGAGTTGACTGATGACTGAAACTATGTCGATTTAGCACATCTTCGCCTTCCCCCGCATCACCTGCGTCCCTGGATTCGAGCACAAGGCCTTCATCCCGTTCACAAACGCGTTCCACGAAGCCCCGCGACACTCCACGTCTGTCGTGCAGGGCCTCGTGTCCGCGATCCTCCCGGACCGCGTCTTGCTCGCAAGCGGGGAGGAGATACCCTACGAATATCTTGTAATGGCGACCGGGGCGGGGAAGCTGCCGCTAGAGCTCACGACGAAGGCGGGGAGCGTGAATCAGACGCGGCAGGTGCAGGACCGGATGAAAGACGCGCAGGACATAGTCATCGTGGGCGGGGGCGCGTTCGGCATCCGTGAGTGTTCCTCGTGGAGACCAGCGCGCGGTTTTGAGCCATTCAGAGCTCGCCTTCGACGCGAAAGAATTCTACCCGTCAAAAACCGTCACCATTGTGCATTCCCGAACGCAGCTGCTGAACCGCTTCCACCCGAAGCTGCATGCGATCGTCGCAAAGCGTGCCGCTGCCGTGGGGGTGAATCTCATCCTCGGGCAGCGCGTCAAGATGCCGCCCGGCGGCTTCCCCATCTCGGGGCCGTCATACTACGTCGAGCTCGTCGACGGAGGCCGGGTGCCCGCGGACGTTGCTGTAAGCGGGAGTCTGTGTGCGCCTCCCATCCAGCTAACACCGCACCCAGGTCTCCTGTGTCAGCGCCGTGCCACTCAGCGCCCCCCTTCTCGCCCTCTCCCCGTCGTCCGTCGATCCGCAGTCGAAATTCATCTGCGTCCGCCCGACGCTCCAGATCGCGGACCCCGCCTTCCCGAAGGTGTTCGCTATCGGGGACGTGGCCGCCACGGGCGGGAACAAGGCTGCGGCCCCCGGCTACGTGCAGGCGGGCATCGCGACGCAGAACATCGTGAGCATGATCGCGGGGGGCGGCGCGCGCGCGGAGTACGTGCCCGACGTGCCTGGCATCCACCTCGCCATTGGGCTGGTAAGCAGTTTGCGCAGAAGTACAATCGCCGCTGATGCGCCGCCAGCACTCGTACGTGACGTTCTACGATCCGGCGGGGCCTGGGAAGGAGCCGGCCGTGCGATTTGTAGAGCTCGGGGATGGAGATTCGGAAGAGGTGAGACTGTGGTACGAGTGTCGCTGTCACCTTATCTGGGAACGGAGGGCGCCAGGAGTTACGGATTATTACCTTTAGAGCTATGACTCTATGAGAACTGAGACTAGAATAGGGAAAGCATGAGCAAAGCTTTATATGGGTGTGAACGACTGTCTTCACATCTCAGATAAAGTCGGCTTGCGAGACTAGAGCAAAGCGTTCCCGCGGTCAGCCGCCAAACAACTGAGTATTTCAAGTCCAATTCCGCGACCAATATGCAAAATTATCGCTGTTGCGAGCGCAAGGTCTCGCACTGCGCAGCCACAACGCTTGGAGATTGAAGGCTCAAAAAAGACCGACGTCGACTAGTCACAGTGTGACGTTGCTTGGACGAAGAGACTAGAGGTATCCACAGAAAGATCCATTTGAACTACCTACCTACCTAAGTACAAGCCAAGTACATACAGAAGAGGAGAAACAGAACGAAAAGCCATGAACAGAAGAAGAAAGGTAATAATAAGAGCGAAAAGAAAACGATCCTCCGTCGAAAGCATCCTGGGCTGTCCTAGCGAGAGCCCGTGCAGCTAGCTGTCCTAGCGACAACCCGCATAATCGTAGCCGCCTGCCATAAAGCCAGGCGGCTGACATAATCTAAGTTAAGAGGGAGCAAGAGCACGAAAAAATAGAGGATAGATCGTCAGAGAGGCGGCGAGATTAGTTCCATTCGATAGACATGCCGCCCGGGCCAGTCGCGATACCGATGCCGCGGTCCGCCTCGCGCTTGAGCCACTTCAACGCGCGCTTGTCGTCTCTGAGTTCCCTCTCGAGTAGCTGGAAGCAGCGCTGGTTATGGTCCTGCGGCGCCGGTCAGCGACCATGAAGGGGAAGAGATGGTAAAACGACTGACCTTGAGCCACTGCTTCTCCTCCTTGGTGAGCATGCTCTCCTTGACCATCTTCGTCTGGATCGGCACGCACGTAAGGCGCTCGAAGCCAAGCCAAATGGGCCCGTTGAACTCGCCCCGGGTCTAGTAGCACGGATGAATGTCGGCGAGGAGTGGCAGCAGAGTTATCGCGGTCAACTCACCGTGATACGGCGCACAGCGAGGGCAGACTCGATGCGCATTCCCCATTGGCCCTCCAAATCTGGAATGCACAAGTAAGCGGCGAACGGCGTGCACGGAGGGAGGCTGCACGTACAAAATCCAGGCTCGTTGGTAATGACGTGCCCGGGCATCAGAGGGACGGAGCTTGAGAAACCCTGCGGACCTTCGTGGACGGTCAAGAACGAGCCAAATCCATGCCCGGTCCCGTGCTGCAATCCGCAATTTGTGAGGTTGCGCGACGGCAAGGAAAGCATGTGTACGTACCCCGTAGTTCAGCCCGTCCTTCCAAAGCGCCTTGCGCGCCAAAACATCGAGCTGATGGCCTGAAGTGCCTTCCGGGAAAACCGCACTATCGATCGCAATCTACCGTAAACGCAGAAGACCGTCAGATCGCCGTCGATCACAGATAGAGCTGAAATGAAACGTACATGGCCCTGAAGCACCCGCGTGAATGCATCACACTGCTCTGCACTGGGGCGAGGCCCAAAGTACACGGTGCGCGTCGTGTCGCAGGTACCGTCGCGGTACTGCCCGCCGGAGTCACTAGAAACGACGCGTCAGCGCGCGGAACTACGAGTCAGCGAAAATTGCGCAGCGTACTTGAGGTATGGGGTCTCTCGATCTATCATCTGCGCAGTCGATCTCCGCGGGGAGTAGTGGGGCAGCGCAGCGTTGGGGCCGGTCGCGGAGATGTTCTCGTACGCGAGCCCCATGAAGTGCTTGTTCTTGCGCCGGAACTCGGTGAGTCGCTGCGCGGCCTCGTACTCCGTGATGTCGTAACCTTCGTTGAGCTTTGCCTCCAACCACGCCAGAAAGCGCACCTATCGTATTAATGAGTACCCAGCTGCAGCGGAGGGGGCGAAACGCACGTAGGAAGCACCATCGCGAAGGTATGCGCGTCGCAGACCTTCAATCTCGGTCCTATTCTTGAAGGCCATCATCTCCTCGACGAAGGAAGGCGCGACGGTGTATCGGAAACGAGTGAGCATGAGGGAAATGGCGAACGAGGTCTGTGGCGTGATGAGGATCTGCCGCGCGTCTTTAGTATGAAGACGATTAAGGTAACCATGAACGCAACATACCTTGCCCACGCCCCATTCCCTTCGTCGCAAGAACGCCCACAGATCAACGTAGTCTCTCCGCTCAACATTAAGGGATTGGAGGTACCCCGCGATATCCTCGTCGACCTTGGTAGCATCGAGGAACAAGAACGCTGACTCTAGCCCCACGAAAAGGTACGCTTGGAACAGCGGGTTGAACGGAATGTCCGAGCCACGGAGATTCAGGAGATAGGCTAAGATAAAAGTCAATCAGAGAGTGAGGTTATACTGAAGGTGCAACGTACCGATGGAAGAAAGCGAACTTATCAGAGTCGCAACATGCATTTCTGACTCCGTCGGAGGCGCCTTCGAGTACGCAGGAACAGCTGGCGGTTGCGCGCTTATCCACTCTCGCAGCCGGTGTAGCTTGGAAGAAGCTTCCTCGCCTAACAAAAAAAAGGTGACGACAAGTAGACATGCGCAAGACTTGCGACATACCCGTGAATTCTATAGGCTGTCGGTAGACAGGATCTCTGGATTTGGCGGCCTTGTCCTTCCAAGCCAGGTCGACCAGATTCTGGGGCGGATAGATTAACTTGGAGTCGAGCGGGCCCAGCTTAGTATTGAGCAGCATCGCCTTCTCGTGTGAAATCATGCGGGCGTCGATCCCGATTTTCGACCCTCGAGCTTTTGCCTAATGACGTTCGGTAAACAACCAGATTTGCGCAAGTCGCAGTAGACGCACCACCAGCCATTCAATCCAGTCCTTGGGACCGTTGGTCCCACCCGCCTGCACAAGGATCCAGTTCGAATCCAGCTGCTCCTGTGCTTGGAGCCAGTAGCGGGAGTCCGTAATGAGATATGCCGAGTTTCTCGTGACGATGGCCTGGCCGGAAGTGCCGGTAAATCTGACGACGGATTGATTAATAAGGATGATCCAAGTAACCCGACAAGATCGTACCCAGAGATGTATTCTCGCCGCCTGTCACTGAAAGAAACATACTCTGACTGATGGGCATCTTCGCTGGGAACAATGCTATTCAACGCATGAGGGCCGTGAAAAGATAGAGAGAGAGAGAAAAAAAGTAGCGCACTAGTAGTCCAGTTCGTCCTTCTGCATCAGCTCCCGAAGGGCGTCAAGTCTCGGGGCCGTGTCCGCCTTCTCGAGACTCGGCTCCACATCGTTAATCTTGCGTTCCAGTGCGGATCCCACCAGTGTGCTGTTCGAGTCGTTCCGTACCAACGGTGTCTTCTGCCTTGACTCGTTCCGCACCAGTGGTGTCTGTCGGCCACGAGTCCCGGAGCCCGCGGACGCCCGACCACCGGTGCTGCGCTGGCTAGTCCGGCTTTGCAATGAGACCTTGGTCTCCTGCGTCATCCTAGACTGTTGCGACTCCTTCGATCCCCGGGAGCCCTTGCTATCGTGCGTTGCCCTGCTCTCGTGAGTCGCCCTGCTCTCGTGAGTCGCCCTACTCTCATGCGTCGCTCTGCTCTCGTGCGTCGCCCGACTCTCATGGGTCGCCCGACTGGCATTCGTCGATTGCGTGTTGGTGCGAACAGGGCCGACCGGCGGGTCATAGAGCGGGAACCCACCGCGCGAGCCCTCCTTCTCCGACATCTCCCGGGCGTTGGCAGCGTCCGCCGCTGCAACCTCCTTCTTTTTCCCGAGCCCCCAGCCGTACCCCCAGCCGCGCGAAGGGGCGGTGGGCTTCTCCTTCTTTATCCCGGTCATCGTATTGGCCCGGGCCAGCCGCGATCCTTTTTTTCCTCTCTCCCACTCCGGAGACAGCGTCGCGCGGACCTCACTGCCGTAGGCCTCGGAATCCGTCTTGAAGCCAAGACTGGGGGGTGCGGAGGTCAAAGTTGACGACGATGAGTGGGACGCATAACGGACGAGCTTCTCGTTCGGTCGCGAATCAATCGAGCCTCTTGGCTCCTGCCGTGAGTCGAAGGAAGGACGCGACATTTCGGATTCTGACAAGGATATGCGGCGCCTGGGCTTGTTGGAACTCCACGGCAAGCAAAGCGGCGGCGGCGGTGGGGGAGGAGGAGGGGACATGGTGGTAGGAGGAAAGGATCTACAACGACGACTGATGATGACTGACAACACGAGGCAAAAGCTGGGAAAGTTGAATTTTATCAGAGTACCTTACACGTGTTCGGATCTCCTTATGGGTTTAGTCCCGGATGAAGCCAATCTTCCCGATCAGCTTGCAGTCGCGTAATTCTGCGCGGCGAACATGCATCCAAGATTAGAGTGCAGACGATATCGCGCACCCCGCCAGTATGAAGGATTTTGGGGAAATTATTCCTCTGTCTTTCGTGTTTCCAGTCCAGATGCGGAGTCCTCGGAGCAGTGCCCAGAAGTCGGTCTGTTCGGAACGGATGGAAAAGATAGACAATCTTGAAGGTCCGCCGCAGTCCGGGCAGTATCACGAGGCGCAGGATATCTTGGGGTTGATCCGACCGCGCAGTCTCGGTGTGGCCGGAGAATAAACAGTGTGCGTTGTAACGGCACCCGAGCTCTCGTTCCAGGTGCGCACATACGTGTGCAGAGTCGCATGAGACGGGGCGTGCTTTCCGCGAGTCAATCTGATGACCCTAGGCCTCGGACTCAGGCCCGCCAGCTATCGCATGTTCCCCACTCAATCTGGCGAATCTCTCGTTCCAGAATTCAAGCTAGAGTTTGAAGGATGTCGTCTTAGAATAGAAGGGCGAGACTACGAGCATGAAGGCCGAAGGGAGGGACTTGACAGGACGTGGGTAAACCATATAACCCCCGGTGGATCTGTCTACTCGTTTGGTGGATCTGGAAGTCGATCTACAAGTCTGCGGATGAACCCAGGTAATTGTCGGAATATCGCCAGTGCGTTGAGTCGCATTCCTAGGGCGTCTTCCTAGCAAAGCAACGAAGCAACAGACCGGTTAGCATGCGAACCCGAAATAACGGCGCCGTATGTATTCAGGGAGTTTGGGGGAGCCTCGACGCAGCCTGGAAAATTCGGGCGAAGATACGACCTCCCGAGATTTGAAGCCAAAAAATCGAGTCAACGAAGAATCGACCCTGAACTGATAATAATCTCCGAAAAAAAAAGGTCGCTTGCGTGAAAAATACGGGATACACACCTGACAACGCAACGACACCTGTCGGTTTGTGGGTCTGTGGTTTCCTTCCCGTGTTGAAAAAGAAGCGGTCGACCGCAAGGCCCTGAGACAAAAAAATCAACGGAAATGAATAACGTTTCCGGGTGAAACGGTATATATTTCCCGGTTCGGACATCGTCGGACGAGAACAGAGAATCGTCCTGGGCACACAGGACCTGCAGAGGAATTTGGAGGATAAATCATGCGGGTCCTCGTATTGAAAGGACATTTGTGCGGAATTAACTACTCACCTTCAACCCGGTGGCACCCAAAATTCCTTCGAATGGCTTGCAATTCCCTCAGCGGTGAAATAATACAAGTGAGTGGGTATTGGGATCAACTTGGCTCATATGTATGGGAGCGGCGACATCGAGTTGCCAGAAATACAGAGGGTTGCCACTCACCAATTAAGGAGGATCTCCCGTTTACGAATTTGAAACTTCGAAGAGTGAGTTTGAGAATACATTTGAAGTCGAAGAGCCCTTTAGACGACAGGTGGTGGAATTTGAGGAACGTTGAGCCTTCACCAGCGTGAGTGGAGTCGAAGCGCCGGGCGCTTCAGAGGATTTAGTAGACGGGTGATAGCGTGCTTGCTCCCAGAGAGAAAATATAGCAGGAACTCGTTATAGAGGCCACGTAGAATACAAAGACCGCAAAAAGCGAGCATCATGTCGGATTCTGAGAAAGACAGGAACTTGAAGAAGAGAGAGACCAGTCACAAGCGCCCACTGTCACATCAGGTGAATCAGACGCGTGGATCCCGTCACAAATGGAAACGTTTTCGCCTTTGGTTTTTCGGAGTCCTATTATTTGCCTGCCAGCCGACCGCAACCGTTTCTTCCCGCCGATTTTCTTCGTTCTCAAGATATTTATGTGGTGTTTTGATTTATGCAACATTTGGGAGACGTGATGGGTTCCGACTCCAATAGCGGATGAACCATTGACGTAGGTTTTTCGAAACCTGAAGCCGACGAATTTCCATCCTGTAAGTCAAAGTAGCGCCAGTCATCGAATCAGCCGATGCACCCCGCTGCGGCATGCTCGCAGGACCCGAATTCCGACACTATCGCGGTCGATCATGATCGAAAAAAGCATATTTATGTTCCCCACGCTGAGTGTCTATAAAATGGAGCCGAATGGATCGCCGCTGGAGCACGCGAGTGGGATTTGGAAGGGGAGAGCGATTATTGCCTAATTTGGAACGTGGACGAGCGATGATCTACGCGTCGCTTAGCGGCGGATCGAGTTCTCGGGGCTGCTTCTGCCGGCGCCATCCATCACCATGGAGGTAACAAACGTAGCGAACAGGGGGACCCCGGCTAATAGGTGAGGAACCCAGACCCCAAACCTGACGATTTTGAGCCATTTTGGGCTATTTTGCCAGTGCCAAAACCTGACGAAAACGGCCAAAATTGGGTTTTTGCCTGTTCCAAAACCTGACGAAAATGTGCCGTGGCCGATTATTTTTTACAGAAACGTCCGCTTGGCGGTATAAATGAGCAAAAATTTGACCCAGATGCAAAATCCTGACATTTTTGGCCCAATTTCAGGCTGTAACCCAGTGCCAAACCTGACGAAAATGCCCAAAAAGGCCCAAAAAAAACCTGACTTTTTTCCAGTTTTAAAATCTGGGTTCCTCACCCATTAGCCGGGGTCCTCGAACAGGTAAACCGAATACGAAGCGGGAGGCGCGGGCGAGGTCGAGACAGACAAACTCGCCCGAGTCTCGGAAAATTCTGGGAAGCGACAGATGCTTTTCGGGATCGGGTATATAGTACGCTGCATATCCCAGAAGAGGTCTAACAAGCAAATAAGTACAGTAGCGCGAGATAGCCTCCGACCCGACGCTATGCTAACCCCGTCTGAGCGATATGTTTCCGCATTATGAGATCCCCAACTGGAACACCGTGAGCGGGAGGTGCCGGAGCCATCTGTCAAGAGCTTACCGCTAGTAATGATGACCTGCGTCGCTTGAACATCCTACATAAAACGAATGCATGTAGCCTGGAAGCGATCCTTTTTGGCAGGCGACGTACCAGCATTGTCGTTAAATGCTAGCGTAGTTGACGGATGAGTTTTACGGCGGGATCCCGGTGTTGGCAGGACTGGACTTACGACGTAAAGCCTACGCTGAAATGAATCCTTCTTTTTATGTGCGGCGAGGAAGTGGGAGCGGAAATATTCCGCAGCGGTTGAGAAGTTGTTCGGTCTGTTGCCGTAGCTCGGGATGCTGCAGCAAATTTGAACTGGTGTAGATAATGATTGAGTTGATACGTACTATTGGCGAACTTGAACGCCGGCTTCGAGTTTCTTCCGGAGTATGTCGATCTTTGGATGGTCAATTAAATGTCAAGTAGGGTATAAAGCAGCACGATACCTTGTTAAGGAGCAATACTAGCTGCGCGTTCTTCAAAAGCTCATTGGTCCATATAGACATGAGTAGTTGAAGCGAGTCGTGGATCCGGTTTGTCAGAGGGTCTTCGTCGAGGTACTTCATTGGGCAGTCAGATCCGAGCTCGGGATTTACGACGGAGTTTACCTGGTCAAAGGCCGAAATGGGAACCAAAAATATGAGCGCGTTGACTAGAATCATGACAACCCGTTAATTCCAAAAAACAAAAGAGAAGTGGAAGAATCTCTCACCGTCGTCAAAATACGAGCACCAAGCGGGTCTCTAGACGATGTATATGAGCGACAAACTTGGGATCAATACACAGAGCTTGTGGTACTTGACTCCTCTGCAGTTGAATTTGAGCTGACAGCAAGCACGCTGTTTAACATTCGCTTACTGTTCCTCCGACGTCATAGATTCTCCAGATATAACTTCCGCCGACCGTGTTGACTTTCAGAGAGTGCTCAATCACGCCAACCGTTGGAAGGCGAACATGTAGCACGTCATCTGAGTGGAGTGAGCAGCAACACAAAAATATAGAACGGACGGTACCTGTGCTGGGAATGTAGTCTGGCTCCGCGATCCTTCGAACTTGTTCGAGAAAGCTTGAACGCAAGTGAGAAGGAGCCTCAGAAGACGTGAAGACAGACGACAGACAAAAGACCAGACTCGTCGAGCTTCAATTTGCGAAGGCGCAGCATCGCGTCCACAGATCTATGTCTCCACAGTGCTTCGATTACATGCACGGTGCTTGCCAAAACCTGTGCTGCACGGTTCGTTGCGACCACAGCCCCAGAAGACTCGCGCAAGTCTGCGACGGGCCGACTGCTCTCCCTAGTGAACAATCCAGGCCGCCGAGGAAATGACGTCCCCCGCCGCGTACCCAAAAAGGAGGCCCCACCGCTCAACTCGGACGACAGAGAACCCTCGAGCGAAATCAACGGAAGTAGATTCCTCCGAAGCTCGAGAATTTCATTCTGGGCTCCAACGTCTGTCGGCCCCGAGCCTTCGGAAGGGAAGGGATATTCGGCCAGGGAAGAGGAAAATTCGTAATCCAGCTCTTCTAGAATCGTTCGTACGGCCTTGATCAAGTTGGCGTAGACGACTATCCTCCATGAGGGGCGCTCGACGTCCAGTGTGTGCGATGCGTGGTATAGCTGGAATTGTTTCTGGAGAGTTGACTTCCCTATTGGAGGCTTGATTGGGAGGGTTTGTTTCTTCAATTCAACGCACCTGATTCGGCCTGACCGAGCAGCATAACTTGATCGATAGATATTTTCAGAATGCCTGGCACGACGAAAGGAAAGCGCCACAAACTTTTGACTTCTCTGCTGCTCTCCGTCTGCCGTCTTGCAGCTTCGTTCTGTTCGGCGGAGATTTGTGAAATGATGTTCTACCGCGTTCGCCACTAACCCACTACCTTTATATCTTCATCAATCGAGTCGCTGGTCCGCTGGGCCGCCTGCGCCAAGGTCGGGGAGGTTTGAAGCTGAGAGACAGAAAGACCACTGGAAGCAGAACTTTTCCGAGATGTAACAGAGCCAAAGCTTGTCCGTATGCGCCCAGGGAGTCTGCAGGAAATCAAGGTGGACATGAGCGAGAATGACAAGGAGCTTGGCCATTCCGCGGCCAAATTATAGGGCTGCCAAAATACATCACCGTACCACCCGTCCCTTGGAATAGATAGCGCCTTGGTGCCGTACAAAGGAAAGAAGGGTCTCAATTGATCAAACCTCCGACCCTTTACGTCCGAAAAGGCACAAAGTCCGAAAGCTAAGGATGAACGCATTCCAGTGATCCACGTGTTCGCTTGAATCTGAGAGCGTTGCCCCTTGGAGCCATCTTGCCCGCTCCGGTGACACCCGTAAGATGAACATGGATGGCCGTTGAACGACTATATTTTTTTTTGCGTACGAGGTTAACGGGACCCGCTTAGTGGGAATTTACAGTGGGAATTCCCAGTGGGAACATGATGTAGGTTTTTAATCTGATGCCCTGAATATGAAGCCGTGCCTCCTTCTGGACCTCATGGTGCACAAAAAATACAACGTTGTTCTTTCGTTGGCTAGCAACGCTGTGTGAAATTTTCCATGTCCCTGGGGGGAGATGAAAGGATCCGTCTCGACCATCTGAAGTTGCGGGACTCACAGGTGACAATACGCGTACGATGCCTCACTGACCAAGGTGACAGTGGTCAGCGCTCGTAAAATGCTGTGATGCAGTGAATGGAATCATTGGGCCTCTCAGCACTGTGTCGGTCACTGTCGTACATGACGCCGAGATCACCGAATTCCCACGACGTCGTATAGAACCGGGAAAGCAGAGACTTACCGGACCAAAGTCGAGCATGCGGACGTGTACGTGCCAGGGAATCTTCATCGATCCCCTTGAGCAATTTGGAAGAAAGTTTCCCGTCGAATAAAGGGCCGACGATGAGGGATGAGGGCACGGACTCTGATTTTCGTTTGCGTGATATTTGTTAATGTTGTGGTCACTAAGTCGCGATGCGTGAGGCACGTGATCTGAACTCCTTCTCCACCTAGTGACTTACGAGCGCTCGATTGTCCATGAGCGCCGATGCTTAAGAATCAAAACTCTTCCGTATGTCAGTGGCTGGGGCTGCATATAGTTCAGCCGACTGGGGCTTGGTGGAGCCTCCAAAGCAAACTGCGACCTGCTGCGACGGCGCGACCTAGTCTCTCTAGACAGACACTGTAATGATACCAGCTCGTTCCTCGCCCATTACAGTCTGTTAGTTACCGCGGTCTGATTAGCGGCGGTCCATCTTATTATGTAATGATGGGAGATGCACAACCAAACACTCATTTATTTCACGCGTCTCTGTGTTATTTGACGTGAATTTGGGCCATAGAAGCCAATGTATCAGTCTTGACCACGCTCAGATTATTTGAACTCACAGACTTTTCTCCCGCTGAGCGATTCCGAGGTCAGGCTCTCGACTCGACCGAATTGGGCAATGAAAGCCCCCAAAAGTGGTGATGTGCTTCATCGAGCTTGTTTGCACGCAACGCCAATCCCAGAAACATCGAAATGGATATTTTATGTGAATAAAACTGCTTAACGCGTGGTATCGTCCTCTGCGCTACCTACGACGCGTGAAGTCGCGTCCAGCGGTATTACACGTGACTTCCCAATCCGGTGATTATGTAACAAGGTGGACCGCCTACCATGATGGCGTGGTAACCACAAGACTAGGCGCGACCGCATCGACTTCCAACTAAGCGATGAACAATTGATTCACATGTCACCTGGAACTTCAAGCAAGTTGAGGTAAAACTAAACTAACTTGAGCCTGAGCATAATATATATCCTGAACGCTGTGCGCAATACATCTTTCCCTCTGATTCTGGCACAACCCGAACTCTGTGGAACAATCTATCGACCGATGCAAAATATATATAACCCTTTGACTCGAATTCTGTGACACTACAAGACTCCTGGCTACCCACATCCCAACCCTTGCCTCTCAGCCTCTGGCCCGAAACTCAACGCTACTCGGGCATCGCGCCACAAAGACCCTTACCGAGACTGCCGACGTTGCCACCATCAGCTCCGGCCTCTCTGGTTAGGGCCGCACGCCGTCACCGCCTTTACGGGTGAGACGAGTGCCGTTTGGTACGGGTTCCCGCTCCGTCCTGTCTCGAATCTCCACGGAATTTTGCGGGACGGGTCGCCTCCTGCCCGTAACCGTCGAAGTTGTCGAAATGATGGCCGTAAAGGATTCCACGGAGTTTCCGTTGAACAAGTGGGTTTTCAATTAACATCTGAGCGTGTGTTAAGAGTACCTACCTGTCAGCTCTTTCGGTCCAGATTATCGCTCAGAGAGCAAAATCTCGTCGGAAACCTGGTTTGAGGTCAGTATTGGTAAAGCAGCTGCCCGCAATGGGGGACATTGTCGGCCCAATGCGTTTCGAGGTAGGTTGAACGAATGATTTTCTCACCTCTCGTTTCCTTTTTCTCGGACTAATCAACGTTCGGAAACAGCAAACACCAAAGGTAATGTAAAACGAGATGATATTTATGGTATATTGCTCGATCCTGATTCTCCACTAATTCTCTAAATTTTCAAGGAGACCCTGGAACTCGTGACAGAACGAGAAGGAAATGAACGACTGCGATTTCGATTGGAGAGTTTTCACTTACGGTGCGCCCGATTCTATGCACTCTGTTTTGGCGTAATGAACGATATAACTACCTCCAGATGTCCCGATGGACCAGGCTCAAGCCGACTCTACTTTCGCTGCATCTTATCAAGAGTTTACTGACGTCGGCCCGGTTGATGGAGTTGTAGAACGTACTCTAAATCCCGAACAGGCGAAAAAAGCGACGTGCTGTCCTTCAGCAAGAGCCGCATACGGATCGCCTGCGGGATCTTTATGGCCGAATAAACTCGACATACATCTTCTCAAACTCTGGGATGCGGGGAAGAAGCGGTGAGGGAGGGATTGATGATGCCAGTGCATCAGTGGTGAGTCACCGTTGAAAAATCTTTATCTCCGTGAAATAAAGTATTTAGGCATCATGCAGCTCTGGAGGTGTGCAAAATGTTCACTCGGTCTTTCATTACGTCCGCTTATAACCTACGTCTTTAGCCGTCCGTCCTATTTGTTGGAGAATTGCGCGACAGACCGAGCGTTTTCAAATATTTGCGCTGGACATCACGGGCACAGTATATCTGCGTTTCAATTTTAATAATGAACGTCGATTCACGCATATGCAGGGATGGGCCGTATAATTACCTGCGCGATGGGCCTAGTTGCTGTGATCCAAGGCAACCCACTGAACTTCCCGAGTATTTTCAACCATCGTTGGACGACAAAACGAAAAAAAAACGTGGTGAAGTCAAAAACCAAGTTGACCATGTCGCGGTTGTAATTCACATAAAAAGTACAGCAAGTGCAGCATATATACAGGAATATACTTCCGTATGAACCCTTTCATCAACCCTCCGCGAGATAACCGCCTGGGATAGGGGGGCTCGTATACCATCCCACTTTCACGTTTCGGTCTTCGCAATCGTCCAGGTAAATACGCAAATCGAGGCGATCCCGGCATCTTTCGACCAACCACGGAAGGACCGGTGATGCGGAGTGACCTTTCACTCGCAAGGAGAAGAAGGCATGGATGAGAGCCCCCGAATAGCGACCATTGCGATCGGGACCTGGACCTGCGAACCGCGAGACGACCATACGGTAGAGCTCAAGCTCATCCAGGTGGTCCCCTCGAATATCTTTGAGGGATATAACCTGTAAGTTCGGTAGCATCCGTGGCAGGCCATCTTCGGCGTTCCCGAGGGTCAGGAATTTCGTGACCTTGTCGGTGAGATTCACCTGCATGTAGAGCTCGACGAGGGAGGCCATCTGCGGTGATTGGAGATAGGATATGTGGTAGTCGTTGTCGATGGTCGCGGCGACATCCTTCAGGCTGAAGCGTTGTAGCACGCAGGCGGAGCATGTAAGCAAACGCCAGACGGCCTGGGGATCGCCCGAGCGGCGCGGCGCGTAGGAATACCGGAGAACGAGGCCCTCGAGCTTTGGAAGTATCAAACCATCCAATAGCGAACGGAGGTCTACTCTGTCCGCGTAGACGGTCAGAGAAGAGAGATGTTGAAGGCGGAGGCGCCCGCGGCGAGAGGGAGGAATAAATGGAGCGTCGAGGCGATCCTGAGCGCAGCGAATCTCGGCACGGCGAAGAGATGGACAGTGGGTTAGAACGCCCAAATAGCTGTTAATGGAAGAGGCTAGCTGCTTCGCATCCAGAATAGTAAGGCGAGCCCAACACAAGCACTCCTGCGTCATAAATGGGTGCCCCACGATGGATTTGACGGAAGCGTACGAATACATGATGCGCTCGATCATCAGACTATCGCCAACGTCCCATGTCTTCACGCTCAGTTGAACGTGGTCGAGGAGCGGGGCGGCAGTCGCTATCTCCGGAAGGTTCAGAAGTGCGCGCTGGGTACCCTTGTAGAATAGGAAAGTGATTCGTTTCCAACGATGTAAATGCTCTCCAAGGAGGAGGAGAATTTCGTCCGTCAGCTCGTACTCGCGCGGATCCGGGAACGGTGCGAATTGCTGCTGCCCCGGGAGAGGAGGCGAAGTTTGGCGGAGGTAAAGGATCAAGGGGCACTGGCGAGAACGCTCGAGCCACAGCTCGACCATGGGTATGTGCGCCTCTTGAGGCCGATCTACCCAGATAGTGGACCATAGGGAGGGTGTGGATATGGCAATGTCTCGCCAATGACTGCTGACATGAGATAATGTCAACGGTTCCAATGCAAGTTGTCCTGGATGGTTCAAAGAGCGAAATCCGTCGGCGCACAGAGACCACAGAAATATTTCCCGGAGAACGTCTCGAGAAAGGCGAGAAATGGGGGACGGATTGTGAGCTGGAAAGAAAGGGAGAATCCAACGTTCTGCGCTGAGGAAGCGGCGAGACATTTCTCGGCCAGCGTTCCAGAGTTTTGTAGGAAGAATTTCGTGTTCAGACGCCAGATTCTTCGAAAAAGAGTCAGAAAATCGTCCGAGATTATTGCAGCTAACCCACTTCGAGTATTTGGTGCATGTCCGCGTTTAATCTGTTCTAATCCGATCACGGAACAGATTCAAGAGGGAGCTGTAATGGCATATGAATTAACGACCTCGGAAAAGCGCGCTTCAATCAAGACAATGCATACTATGAAATTGAACGAGTCCCGGGGGAAAATCGATGAGACGGCGCTCAGAGTGCGAATCGCGTAGTATTAAAGACCTTTCTAAGAGTCTTGTAGTCGTAGTTACCAGCCGACGTCCACTGAACTACAACACGCGCTAAAGAGGACACAAGAGCACGTTCTCCAAGGATTCTTTCGGTAGAACAAGGTTGCTAAATGCCAGGAGCTAGAGCGCTTGTCCGCGAAGACAAGGACTTGAGAAAACAAGGTTGAGGGAGAGAACAAGAGCTGAACGGTAACGTGATGGCAACAAAGTCGTGCCAACACTTCGATACATTGATTAGCGATTCTCAAGCACGATAGAACTGGAGGGCCTCTGGGCGGGAAAAAATATTTGTTCAATCATGCGGTGCATTTTCCCGAATCAAAAAACTCTAAAATTAATTATTTCGGGCGGTGTGGTACATACAGGCCACCACTATTGACAAAAGCAGTTTAGAAGCTCAAGCCGGAGCTCCAAGCTATCCGTGCACCTCTCCGCAGGTAACACCGGGCGAGCGTGGCTCGTAAGACGTAAATGTAGGTCAGCGGAGCGAAGAAAAGCAGGGCTCGAAGGAGCCGAATCTACTGAAGCGAGTCGCGACAAAAGCATGCGAGTCAACACATCGTCGGATATATGCTCTCCTCGATAGTCTCTGAGAGTAATCTCCGTCAGATTGGGGAGCCAATGGTCCTCGTCGTTGGCACTGTAAGTCAAAAAATTCACAATCCGCTCCGTCATGTCGACGTGGAGTTCGAGATCTGTCAGGGATGCCATGCGCGGGCTTTGGAGATATGATATTTGGCGGTCGTCGTCGCGCATTCGCGCCGTCTCGTGCAAAGCGAATGCTTCCAGAGCACACGACGAACGCTCGAGGAGACTATGAAGGGACTGGTGATCCGGCATAGCGCGAGGGACGTGGCAATACTGAAGAGTCAGCGAGCGAAGCGCGGGGAGGGTGAGGCGGTTAAGGAATGGGGTCAAGTCGACGCGAGAAGCCTTGATCGATACGTCGACGAGGTCGGGGAGCGTTAGATATTGTTCTGTATGGTTAAACGGGGTGTGAGCCCAATCGGGATCGGCGGAGCAGGTAAATCTGGCGCTGGAAAGAGCGGGGCAGGCCGCGAGAATGCCCAGGCAGGTTTCAAGTGTGCATTCTGGTTCCGCCTCGATCTGGGTGAGTTGTTTCCAAGGTACGTGCTGCTGATTGGAAGCGGGCATGAAGTGGACGCTGCGCAACGACGGGCGCAAATATAGGGCGGATTGAAGGGATTCCGCGCTGGTCTTATCCCAAGACGCAGTGTGCAGCGCAACATGTTCGAGAGCGACGGCAGCATCTGCGGGCAGAGAAAGGAGGGATTTCTGAACGTCCGTCCGGAACACCAAGTCGACCGTGTGCCATCGGTGGATGTGCGGGACGAGGAGGGCAAAAATGTTGTCCGTCAACTCGTGCTCAGCAGAAGTCGTGAGGGAAAGGCAGGACTTGGGATCGGTTTGCCGGAGATTAATGGAAAGGGGAGAGTTGCAAGAGCGCTCGATCCAGAGTTCCACCATGGAAACGTGCGCTGCGCGGGGTCGGTCGATCCATAAAGTGGCCCACAGTTGGGGGATGGAGATCGAAATCGAACGCCAGTGCCCACATACATGAGATATGGTGAGCGGTTCGAGGATTAGATTGGATTGCTCGTCCGACATCAGCCCCCAATCGTCAAGGGTCCACGAGAAGATCTCCCCGAGGAGCTCTACTGGCAATTTGTTGACAGGCGCATTGGAAAAGCCAAGGGATTCAGATGCCTCGAGTGAGGGTATATTCCCGCAGGAAAACCATCGAGACACTCCGCAACTGCGCTTCCAGAGCGTGTTAGTTATATGGTGGGGCATTATTAGGTCGTGTTTTCTAATATCGCATGAGCGGGGTAGGAGATGAGAAAGTGCCTGAGGTAACGTACGTATTTCGGTAGTTATAGTTTGAATTTGAATGTTGGTCGCAATATGGACTCGGTCGTTTGCTTTAACTGCATGAAAGCCTCAATCATGAAATTTCCAAAATAATGGAAGATCTCACTCGTTATAGCTCGTTGACCCTAGAATCCGGATTCAAGGGGGAAAAGATTGAAACGGTCGCTCGCAAATACAATGAGTGCCTTTCTTTATATGTGAAGCAAAGAGGACAGGCGGAATCGTAGGCATCGCCGGTGAGTCGTTGAACCGAGAAACAAGGGTGTGCACATAGGAAGAACAAGGTCGTCAGGCACGATCCATACCACTGAGATTGACGGGTTTGGCAAAAGGTCGAAGCAAGCGAAGAACAAGGTTCGAAGAAGAACGCGTCGGAAATTTCTGGATTGGGAACAAGGTCAGTAACGTGACCGGCGCGTCTCACAGGAAATCAACAAACATTGACAAACCAAAGCCGCGGCCGGCGACGCCAGATCTAGGTGGGGGTTACCCATTCCGCCCAGGGCACCATCTTTTCTCTTCTTAATTTCGCCGATAAAAAAAGCAAAGAGTAATACACACTGTTTGTGAAACGGAAAACAAGAATACCAAGAAGACTGAAGAAATGGCTGTCTCTGGATTCTTCCCTGGCGCCGTTCAACACAGGCCACCGAACGGATGTTGCACGGTGTCAGCACCAGCTTCCATAGAACAGAATAAATAAGGGTTGATACAAATCGCCGCTTTGTAGTCTTGCTCGCGCGACGTCCTGGCCATAGCCCGAAGTTCCGCAGAGAAGTGAGTCAGGGCTGGAAGACGAGGAAAGGGAGGGGAGGACGCACCCCCATGCGGCTAGTGGCCAGCTCGCGACTTTGATTTTTCCGTCCCCAGAAATTGTGGATGATTTTGTCTTTTCTGTCTACATAAATGCAAAGATGTATATTATATTAGCGTTCCACATTTTTGACCGTCCGCATTATTCTGTTCCTGTCTGCAGATTGAGCAGACAAACAGACATACTCAAGGTATCGGCGCTCTTGCTGCGTCCCTCTCGAACTTCAGAAGAACCTTTCCACATTCTCTCCAAGCACCGCACGGTCTTCTAAATTCATGTACGGCACTTTGAAGCAGTATCCAACCTCTGTGCGAGGTATAAGTTAGACGAAGTCGGATAATGAATCAAGCAACACACTGAGACTCGCGTACTGGAGCGGGAGCTTCTCGCTTCGAATGGGCAGCTTGGTGAGATCCAGCGGGTACGATGGCCCGATGCACGCGGCGCGTAGCTCGTGGTCACTAGTTGAAGTCAACATGGTTGTCTGCCGCTGACTATGATAACGTACGCCCGCCGGAGGAGGCGTTAGAATGCACCGCCGCTGCGTAGGAGTTCCGGCACTCACCTCTTCCCGTGTCAAAGGGCGAACAAGGATGCTGACAAGAGGAGTTGGGACGGGCTCTTTGCTCCATGTAAGTTAAAAAAGGTACGAAAATACGGAGGAGAATGTCTCCGATGGGACCCAGATTTCGTAGGAGCCAACGGGATGTGGACCTAGTGGGTCCGTGTTGACCTAATATTAATAATGACTCAGTCAAGCCGAGGTCTGTCTGGCAACTGATTTTGAACAGAGGGACGGCGATGAATGCGCCGTCACGCCGCAATCTGAGGACAGCGTACCGGAGCTCCAGAGCGACGTGGTGCTCCTCCGCATCTCCGTAGTGGAAGTGACAGTTCAGTCAGGCGCGAGATGGTGGTTGAATGTTGAAAGTAGTGCGGAAGTGCCATTCCCTCGAAAGGTGGGGGTCAACATCAAAGAATCCTAGGTAAAAAAATGATTCAACTTGATTTCAGATGATTTGAGGACGGAGTGGGAGGCTTTGAGGTCATCGTGGTTCCGTATCACAAGAGATCTGTTTGCTTTTGATTGGCTCCATCAATCTTGGGCGCTTCCAAAGCGCTTGACTTACTTGACTCATTGCGACGAATGTTTTCCCCGTTCACCCTACAGCTAGGCACCAATTATTGTCCCACCGACGAGGAGGTTGTCGAGATCAAAGCCCTCCTCATCGAGCCTACCCTGAAAGTGAAGAGGCTTGACAATGAAATCGCAGAGTTGCAGAGGGCCATCGATAAATTGGCCGAGGAGCGGGACGGTCTTGTCGCATACACGGAAGCTCACAAGGCTCTCATTACTCCTATACGGCGCTTGCCTCTCGATATCATCCAGGAAATATTCGTGGCCTGCCTTCCAACACGCCGGAATTGCGTTATGAGTGCTCGCGAAGCACCCGTTCTCCTTGGCCGCATCTGCAGCTCATGGAGAGCCTTATCGCTCTCCATCCCCCGGCTTTGGGCTAGGCTTCACGTTGTCGTGCCTACCCGGGATTTTAACACGCTGTCGACATTCGACGCCAAGTACGCGCAGCGACTGGAGACTACCAAAACGTGGTTAAGTCGCGCCGGGACCTGCCCTTTGTCCCTTTCTCTCAAAGCAGGTCACGATTATGTCGGTGGGCCTTCACCCCCACTGCACATAAGCGGCCTCTTCATCCAGGCGTTGATCTCCTTGTCATCTCGCTGGCACGATATCAATTTCAGTATCCCAGCTTCGGCAACGGAGTTCTTGTCCCATCTAAACGAGAACGATGTACCCATTCTTCAGGATGTCACCATAAATGAATACCCAGAAGCCGGGCATCCGCTCGCCGGGCCTACGCAGTGGGCCTTTCTCGGATTTTTTTGTGGTCCGAGAATCTCGAAACTTTCTGTTTCGGGGACGGCACTTGGGATGGTTTCTGAACTACCCATTCGATGGGGCCAGCTAACGACATTGGCGCTAGGATTGGCGTACGGCCCAGATCATCAGATGACATTCACGAGTCGCAGAGCCCAACAGATTCTTTCCCGATGCCCCGAGCTTCGGATCTGCCGTCTGACCGTTTGGGACTTTTCGGATGAAGAAGATCTTGAGGGCGCCATCATTGAATGCCCTCTCTTAAACACGCTTGAACTCTCATGCGTCGGGATCCCAGCTATTACTTTGCGACAGATGTTCAACCACCTTTCGCTCCCAGAACTACGGCATTTTAAACTTCGCGGAGATTCCGATCCCGATTCACCTCACTTACTCTCCTTTTCGTCATTCCTCGCTGTTTCGACGCGGTTGGAGAGCGTAGATATCTGGACGAATACCTTTTCCGGGGCTTCGTTGGTTGAACTCCTTCGCGGCTTACCTCCTACGATTGTGCGGCTCAATATCACTCATATCTGGGCGGGACCGATAACGCTCGATGAGGATATTTTAGTCATTCTTACCGCATCCGACAACCTCCCTCCTTGCTGTCCTGCCTTGAGGGAGCTCATACTTTCTCAATGCAGAGACTTGTCCGATGCGGCGCTCATGCGTTTCATCACCTGTCGGATGACATCAGAATCCTGCAGTCCGCTGGAGCGTGTCGAAGCCGAATTTATGCGGGAATCGGAACTCGACCTACCCGCCAGGCTTCGGCCATTCATGGAGGCCGGCCTCATCCTCACCCTCAAATATGCTCCACCAGCAGGTGTACTGTATTCGCCTTGGCTGGGATTAGATGATGCTTCCGAGCACGGTTTGCCCTAGATACTTCGCGCACATAATGTGAACCCCTCCAAAACGATGCCCGTTTGTAAATGTATGCATTCAACTTGGTTCTCAACTCCGATCTTATGAGGTTTAGAGTGATTGAACCAACGACATTAGAAAGTAATTAGTTACGACAGATAAGGCGTCCGAGCAAAGGGCCTCAGAGACGGTGAACGTGGACAGATATGTACGCTGGAAACGTAATAGAGGGTGCAGAAGTTTGCGGAAAATTGCGAATTTTGACCTGGTGACGAAAACCTTTGCAGAAATATGGACTGCTATTGTACACTAGACAAGGCTCCTGTCACCTTTGCGGCCGACATGAATCTTGGTGGGGAGTTCCCGCAATGCCGACACGATATCGTCGTCAACGGTATACGTGTCGTCCGCATACCGGTCCCCATGAAGCCGGAACTCATTGATGTGTGCGCATTGTCTGAGGGTATCCAACAGCGTCGTGTACCAGATGCGCTCGGGGCAAAGGCCGGAAATCGTGAGCGTGCGGAGGGTGGGAAGGATTGTTTGTGGGCCCGAAGCGAGGAGCTCGAGGATGGCCGTGGTCTCTGGCACACTGTCAGACACCAGCTCCAGGTCCGCGAGCTCGATGATGCGCAGTGGTCGGAAGAATTCGTTCAGTGTTTGTGCGGAGAGGTCGGTGAATTTGGGAGAAATGGAAAGTGATTTGAGCGGGGGTCGAGTGCGGAGTATGAATTCGGAGAGTTCGTTGGGATCAATGTCGATCTTTGACGATATCGCGAGGGTTCGTAGGCTGGGCAGGGTGAGGTAAGGAAATGGACATGATCCTTGACAATACACAGTTAAAGGCATGTATTCTCCCAGACGGAGATGATGAAGATGAGCAAGAGTCAGCCCCTCGGGTTTCATCCGTCCATGAAAATAGGTGGGGTAGGGAAAAATGCACTCGTGAAGATTAGGAGCAAGCCGCAAGATATCCAACCAGACCGCCAGATCTATGCTCTGAAAGCCCCGAATATGGAATGTTTTGAGCAACGGGAATGGATTTTTCAAGTCTGAAATGCTAGATGCGGAGTCGGCGTTAATCTCCAGGGTTTCCACTCGATGGGCGTGTTCATTGACGACGAGTTGGATCTCCTCGTCCAAATCACCTTCCTCCACACCAAGGGCAATAGAGAGTGGTCTACTCTTTGCGCGGTCAAACCAGCGATCCAGAAGGGCTTCAAAACCCTCTGCCCGCGGAAAAAGGACATCGACGTTGGTCCATAGTGCTGGAGTCGCGAGGGCAATGTCACTCCATGAATTACAAACATTCAGGAGCAGCATCGGAGGGCGGTATGGGCTGGGAACAATCCAGCCTAAGGGAGGGAGTGATTGCATAAATATTTCGGATGAGACTTCGAGAGGTAGTCGTGCCAGTGGGTCGCGCAACTCGTTCAGCTGGCGACGAACATCTGACCGGCTTTGTTCCAGATCTCTGAGCCGTTGCTTATGGAGTCGCTTTTGCTGGGTGATAGAGGAAGAAATCTCCTTGAGCCATTTCTGGAGCTCAGCGACGGACATGGCAAGGAGTAGCAGGTGGAATAGGAGCTAATAGGAGTCGCGCACTGTCGCGGCATTGATGGACATTGGACGTAAGTAAACACGTGCCCCGTGGCTGTGCAGTCCAAGCGTGAAATCTTCCATTGTTTCATGTTTCATCAATAGGGTGTTTCATAATTAAGAATTTGTGTCCAACTTATGCCCCAACTTTGACCCCAACTTTGACTCAACTTGAGCAAAGTTGGGGCACAAGTTGGGAGCTTGTTTGTGAAACACCCCAGCTGTTTTCTTCCTGAAGTTGGAGTCGTCAGGGATCAAATTGATATGATCTACGCCCATTAGCCAAAGTTGGAGCCAAAGTTGGGGCCAAAGTTGGGGTCAAAGTTGGATGTCAAGTCGTGCCCTCATGCACGATTTGACATCCAACTTTGAGATCCGACCGATTTTGTGCTCCAACTTTGCGCAAAGTTGGGGTCAAAGTTGGAGCACAGGTTGGGGCTCAAAATCCAATTATGAAACACCCTAATAATCAGTTGATGACCAGTCTCCAGTCCGAAAAAAAAAGTACAAGAGCGAGGCTGCTCCGTACACTATGTAGTTTTGCACTACTGTAAGAGCCTGTTCGGCTGCTCTGGATATATCCAACGGATATGTGAAGTTTCCCTTTTATAGTATATCCATAAAAACGTGATATCTGTGACCTCTTGTGACCCCTCGCGATTTTTTTCCATTAAGCACTTGCCGTACATTGCGCGCGTCAGACTGGCCTCGTCCATGGCGCCGACACGGTCAAATCAGCCGGACTCACAAGCCCAGACTCCGGAGCCATCTCTTCTGACCACCGGCAATGCGGCATGGCTTCCCGCAGACAACAAGCGATTCCTCACTTACCTTGTCGAGCACCGTGCGGAGGGTGGCGATGGAGGAAACTTCAAGCCGGTTACCCATCGTGCAGCTGCTATGCATGTGAACGAGATTCGCAAAAAAGGTGGTCCCAAAACCGGTAAATCCTGTGCGCAGAAGTATGCCTCGGTGCGTCTGTGAATAATCATGTTGTATTGTATTCACGTTCTCATCTGGGGGGTCTTTTTAGTTCAGGAAGGACTGGTTAGTGGTTGATAAGATCAAGAACACCTCGGGCTATCATTGGGACGACGAAACGGGTGTTACTGTCGACGATGCCATGCTGGGCAGTTGGGAGGAGTATGTCAAAGCTTTCCCCACCGCTGCTCGTTTCAGAAATGCAGGCTGGCCATACTATGATCTCATGGTACCCCTCATGCCCTCGAAAGCGAAGGGGGGTCATGTTTTCTGGGCTGGCATTGCGCCTCAGGCAAGTGGCAACGGTGGTGAGGGTGCTGCACCCAAATCTCCGAGTCCGGCCTGGGACGCCGATGAGATGGAGCGGGCATTCAGTGGGAGGGACAAGAATAACATAGAGCTTGACGAGGTGGACAAGGATGGCACTGGGGATGCGGGTGGTTCTCCTGGTGATGAGGAGGAGAAAGAAAACGAGGACATTGATGTATGTCCTCATTTCTTTGGTGAAAAGATATCTAACAGAGCACAGTCTTCCTCTCCAATCCATTCTACTAAGGCTGCCAAACGTGTAGCTGCCCAGCCAGCCCCCTCACACCGAGAAACCTCGCATGTCAAACAGCGCTGCCGCCCTTGTGGACCTTGCTGGATCAGCGGAAGATTTCAATCACATCTTTGGTGGTTTGGCCGACATCCTCGCCGCTCCAACAGTCGCTCCAGTCGCTGCCCAGTCAACGTCCAACACTGCACTCCCTGCCCCTGCCCCGGCCCTGGCCTGAGCCACCGGCTTTCAGCTGAGTCCTCAGTGCCGGATGGAGGCCATTTACCTTGCGCAAACAGAGCTTTGGCTTCAACCACACAAACGTCTTGCTCTCATCAAGATTTTGCGCAACGTTAGCCAGGCCGACGTGTACATTGCCCTTCTCACCGATGACATGCACATTCCGTGGGTGATAGACGTGTTGGCTGAAGTGGGCGTTGTGGTATTCCATCCCATGTATCCTAGTTTCGCCTCTTTCTAGTTTATATTGTCCGTACTCGTACTTTATTCAATGTCCTCCCCTCTCTCATGCAGCAACTCCCAATAGCTCTCCCACATTGCCTTGGCAATACGATCACGCAGTGCCTCTGACCGTAGCTTCTCCGGGTTAGCAGTCGCACCAGGGGCGAGATCTCCGAAATCTTCAGCACCTCTAAACCCTGGGTTTGGATCCTCAACATCCATATCAAGAGTATCTTCCCATTCCACCGAATCATGCTTGAGAATGAAATTGTGTAAGGCAGCCAAGGCAGAGGGAACACGAGCCTGAATGTCCATGTCGTATTCAGGTGGTCGAGTGAGAATGGCCCATCTTGCTTTGACAACACCAAAAATGCGCTCCACAACATTCCGTGCTTGTGCATGTCGCAAGTTAAATAGTTCCTTGTAATTGGTGGGCCTGCACACACAAATAATAAATGGATGTTATCTGCAGCAAGGTGAGCACATACCTGACACCAGCTCGTCTCCATTCCGCCAGATGATAGCGTACCAATCTGTACGGAACCAGTGTAGCATCAGAACTACCAAAACCGGCATCCGCAAGGTAGTATTTGCCCTCTGGCACCGTCAAATCATTGAGACAGGCATCCAAATACAGGGCAGAGTCTGTCATCGAACCCTCCCAACCACTGAGCATATACATGAACAGCATATCTTGTGAGCAGCATGCCAGGCAGTTCATGCTTACACCACCTTTACGATTGCGTGATGCGTGTCGATCACTTACCGATGGAGCTGAATTAATGTGTGTACCGTCCATTGAGCCGAGTGCGTCGCGAAAGAACGGGAAGAACTTCGGGTTGTGGCGGATGGAATTGGACACAGGGTCATCAGCAGATGGTAGACGGACATATTGTGTATAAAATGGAGGGGACAATATGGCAATTAGAACCCGTCAAAAGTACCTAGATCATTTTCAGCATCACTTGGATACAAATGGTGTAAAAAAGTACTTCGAAATAGTCTCATTGGACCTTTGGAATCGTTCTCCGATGTGGCGAATAGACAGGCCTGTGACGCAGGTGTACAGGAAGATAGTGACTTGCTCCTCGAGTTTGACATGTTTTGAGTCAGCCAAGCCGGATAGTGCTCGGAGCTTGGCTACCAATGCAAGGAAGACATGCAACCTCATGCCCAGCTCGCACTTTATCCTGTCTGGATGCCCCACAATGAGCTCATCGACCCATCCTTGACCCGTCAAAGCCGATGTGTGGTAGGGCTGTTTCCAATAGAGTGGGCTGGCATAGAGAACCACGGCAAGATGAATCATATGCTAGAAGTATGCTGCAGCCAAAATCAGGTGAAGCTGGATAGCACGCGCAGGAGGAGGACGCATTGCGAGAACGGCGCGTCGAGGGACGCGTCAAATCAATTGTCACGCAAGTCAAGATCACGTTTTTATCAAATTATCTGGATATACTATAAAAGGAAAACTTCACATATCCATTGGATATATCCAGAGCAGCCGAACAGGCTCTAAAGCAAGAGCAATAAAATTCTAATTCTAAAATGTGTAAGCTAATAAGGCTAATGCGCATAGGTGAGCGGCGCTGGTTCAAGAATCAGACAAGGGGGAAAAGATGCAGACAAGGCAAGGCTGTCACAATGATGTCCACCCAAGTGCGCAAGTATATCAGGTGGACAGAAAAAAAAAAAAATTTATTGCGATGAACTACAAAAATGCACAACAAATAAATAAACCAAGAAAATTCCATCAGACAGACGCTCGACTCGCTGATCTCCCCTCGAACGGCTCTTGCGAGCACAAAGGAGGAAGAAACCAAACGTCCTCGAGACCAGCGCGAGGCTGGCCATGTTCTCGGTTAAACGAGTGAGCGCGGAAGTCATCGGTTGGAATTGAAGGATGCGGCATTTGTAAAAATGCGAGACTCGGTCAGTTTCTATAAAAAGATCCTGATGAGTATGTATCTGAGGAATCTAATTTTTGGGCGGAAGCTTATATATTTTTGAGGGGGTGGTCCGTGCGCGGATGGGCACGTGATGTAGAAGGTCAAAGCGTGGATTTACAGATTTCATTTTGGAGGGTTCTGAAGCAGAGGGGAGAGAGGGTGCAGTATATTAAGCGTCCGGGACCAATGCTATGCAATTCGATTTATGTGTACATGTTAGCAGCCAGGTAGATGAGAGGGAGAGGATAGCGACGAGGAAAAGTGTAACTGGAAGAGACAGAAAGAAAAAGATTATATGTATTCTTGCGCGATGAACAAGCTCAAGCCTCCTCCGGCCCGTCGAACCCATCCACGGTAACATTCCACGTCCACCTTCCCTCCAGGAACCCGTCCGCCGTGTCCTCTAGCACGATCGTGTTCCGCTTCTGCACGTAGACCTGTCGTCGCGGATAACATCAGCACAAAACACAGAGGAGGGGGAGGGGAGAAATAAAAGACATACAGTCTTGTCCGTGACCTTCTGCCGCAGCGTGGGGATGTTCTCCGGCTCTATCGGCGACTCGAGCAGCTCCGAGAGGTCTTCGACCGCGCGTTCTAGATCTCTGAAGCCGACATTAGATCTACTGAGACGAAGGACGAGAGGAGGAAGAGTCGCACCTCTGATTGTCCTCGAACAGGTCCTTCTGGTTGCCCTTGGCGAGGTAGTACGCCATGGCGTACGTCCACTTGAGCGTCATGCGGCACTTGTCGACCTCCTCGACGGCCTTCTTCATGAATTGCACCTGCACGCGATCGTTTTAGTATCCCGACATGTATAGGCCGAGCAAGGCGAACGCACCTCAATCCAAGTCAACGCCGACGTAATCTGCATCTCCTCCATCTTCTTCTCCGTCTTGGCGAATAGGTCCAACGCGAGCTTGGCGCTCTGCTCGTGATTCGCCCAGCGGTTGTAGTACTGCACGGCGTCAGTCAGACGTATAAAGGGTATACGATAGGGTACTTACATGCAGATACCGCTCAAGGCTCGCACGGCTCTTGCTCTGCGAGTCGCGCGCGTCGACGCCGCCCTTCTCGTCGTAGCGGTTGCACGAGTACCACGCCGTGCCGTGCTCCGACCACGGGCCCATGCACACCCAACAGAACTCATGCTTGCACTTCTTGCACGTCATGTGGCTACGCGCGCATGAGCACCAAGAAACAGAGGGAACAAGACACGCACTTGCACCCGCCGTTCTTCTCGATGGTGCTCATGCACTTGCCGCACTCTTTCGTGTTGCTCTTGATCCAGTTGGCCGTCTCGCTGTCGTCGCGGCATTTCTTGAGCCAGAGGAGCGCGACGCCGCACACGACGGGCCGGTGGTCGCTGTCGATGATGCACCCGAAGCAGAACTTGTGCTCCTTGCCGCTCGCCTGGCGCACGAGCTCTTGGCTCTGTGTCATCGACGCAGCGGGCGCCGACGCCGAGCTCATCCCGCGCGCGCCGCAGGAGACGATTGGGACGACGGTCGTGAGCGACGTCTTGGACGCGGCGGCGGGGCACGAGACCGTGTTCGTGCACGCTGGGTAGGGGCAGAACTTGAGGTGCGGTGTGCAGGCGACAAAGTGGCGCACGAGCAGTTCCTGGAAACGCACGTACGTCTCGTCGTCGACGGCGGCGCGCACGAACGCGTCGGGCGCGACGAGCGCGCAGCCCTCGGCCATGCAGCGGCACGCGTGCTCGGCCTCATCGCGGATCTTGGACGTGATGTACGCGGACCAGCAGCCCGTGCACGCGGCGTGGGTGCAGTCGAGCGCGAGCGGTGTGAGGTCCGGCGCGTCGTCGAAACAGATGGAGCACACGAACGTCTCGGATTTGGGGGGCGACTTTGCTTTGCGGGTCGGGCGGCGGCTTGGCCGGGTGGGCTCGGGCTCGGGGACGGCGGCACCGGCGGCGACAAGCATCTTGTTGGCGTTGTCCATGTACTTTTCGATCAGGCGCTCCTTGTTCCACGACATGTGGCGGAGCAGGAGCCCGGCGGTGCTCGCGTCGACGCCAAAGATGCCGCGGATGTGCTCGACATCTTTCTCCATGAGCTTCTCTATGGAGGCCTGCGTGAGCGAGTCGTACTCGAGCTCATAAGCTTTCCGAGTGGTCTTTGGTGCGACTTTAAAATCGTCCATGTCCATGCCGTCGTCGCCATCGCCGTCCGAGTCTGACGGGCGTTTAAAGCGGGCACTCATCAAATAACGACGGGCATACCTTGCATGCCCATATCGTCGTCGTCGAAAACGTCGTCGCCCTCCTCGTCGGAGAATTCGTAGTCGGAAGACATGGCAGTCTAAACTGGGTCGGCTCGACACAATCTGACTGATTGGGAATCCGTTGATTCAAGTTACAAATTGAAATCCCCTGCTCACCTAGAGACCGATATATACGTGGCCGACGATAAGCTTTAACCCTAGAGCTGCAGGTAGAACATAAGCCGCCGAACGGGCAGATAATTGATGTTAAGCACACGAGTCAGGCAAAGTCTGGTGAAATTGGACGAGTCAGTATGAAACCCATAGGGATTGCGATAGATTAGACCTTATAGACTGTATTCAACCGTGAAGATGGTCGGAGAAGGAAGCAGAATCGGGTGAAGAGAGGAGACAAAGCGTGGAGAGTGACCTCATCACACCGAGTCACCTGTCACTTGCACCGCTTCGCGCGCCCGTCGGGTATCGGGGCCGATGCTGAGGGAACCGCGGAAAGAATAATGTCGGAAGTAATTCTATCAACACAGAGCACTGGAGGTTCGGTATGATTTATTCAGAAAATTTCGAAGAACGGTGAATTCCTAAGAAATTAAAAAGGTGTCTCGAAATCTCAAACACCATAGTAGGGACCTGAATTCATTACCAGGTCGAGCGAACGAGAAGGAGTACTTGTCAAGTACTGGTGGGTAAACCCGCCCATGCGGTGGCCTGGACCGTCCGGGCTGTTTCATACAGATAATGAAGCGAAACCTCCACACCGCGCTCTTGAAAGGAGAGAATCTCATCTAGCGACAACTCGTCCGTTTGAGATTCTTGAAACACGATCTGAAGGCGTGAAAACTCGGCGGAAAAATCCGCACGATTTTGTACGAAGGACACAAGCACCTCCTTCGCGATGGACCCGCAGTCCTTGAGGGTGAGCTCCTGCAGCATCGGGCAGACGGTGGCCGGGCCCGGAGTGAGCAGGGCGAGAAGGTATTCCGGGTCAGTGGGCGCGCTGTTCTCCGTCTCCTCCTCCACCGAGAATACGGTGTTTGAAACGAGGAGTCGTTTCAGGGATGGCAGGGATGCAAGCACCTTGAGCAGCGAATCCTTAATGAAGGAGCGCATGGTAATCGCGAGGTCCTCGATCCGCGGCGCCGACTTCGTGCCCAGAGCCGCGAGGAAGTAGCAGTCGGCCGCAGTGGAGGACGGCTGTGTGGCGAGGTGGAGCAGGCTCAGCTTCGGCATCGACACGAGCTCGAGGAAACGGCCAAAGGCACGGGGCTCCAGGTTGCAGGGCTCTAAAATGACCAAGGATTCCAGGAATGGTACAGATAACGCCTTGACGTTGGCCCAACGGTCATCGTCGTCATTCACATACGTGATCATGGATTGGAAGGAGATGAGCTGTCGACAGCGGGAAAGCAGGTCCAATACAGTCCGAAGGGAAAGTCCTCCCGGACTTGTCACTTTAAAGGTAAGGTGTGCGAGCTGATCCCACAGAAGCGGCATGCCGAGGACTTCGTCCTCAAGCGACGAGTCTGACCCATTGTCTACTTCGAAAGTAGCGTCGTATAGGCTCGGCGTGCGCAAAAATCCGAGGCGACGCAATACCTGTACGGTCGATGATGCGGAAAAAGACCGCAGTATTGGCGTGTTGATGTCTGCGAGCCCGAGCGCCACCGCGTCAGACAAGTCCGCGAGCTTTACGCTGCGCCAGCGGGCTGAGGATGCGGCCAGCAATTTTAGGAATGCGGATATACCAAGTGGATCCCCCTTCACGTAGCGCAGACCTTCTCCCAAAACCGTGAGCGAGACCGGGCACGCCCCCGAAAGCTGGAACCACCGCGCGACGGCGGGCATCCTCGCCTGCGGATTGAGCAGAACAAAGTCAAGAGGGATATGCAGCGACGCCCATAGGCTTGGCGTGGCGAGGGCAATGTGTCTCCATGCGCTGCAGATCCTGCACAATACGAGCGGCGCTTCCTGCGTGCTCATGACTGCGTTCCGGTGTGTAGGCATGCACGCGAGGAAGATCTCCCGCACGATGTCGGGAGGCATGCGTCGGGGATGGGATATGAGGGCTTTGTGGGCCTCAATATAACTGTGAATTTCGTCGCGCTGGGCAGAAAGCTCGCGAATACGTTCGTCGAGATCTGCGAGTTCTTGAGAACGCAAGGCAATATCGGCCTGGATGACTTCAATTTCTTCGTCGGACGGGACGAAATTGGTGTTCAAATGCGAGACAAATGCCGATTTCATTGATCAATAGCGCCTTGTAGTTTGAATCAAGTTTGAAAGGATGGTGGATGTGAAAGAGGCTGGCATTGGGCTCTCGGTCCGATGATCCGAATCGGTGTCTCTAATTGCTTGACCACCTAACCAGACTCTGAACGGTTCGCCAGTGTTCGTTGCGTTCACCTTGATGTGTGTCGACCATGTCCTCATACCCCAGACTCAGGTTCAGAAGGCGACAATCGAGTGTGGAAACTTGTGGAGTAGACTCAAGCTAGCGGCTTGAACCATGCTCGAGTCCTCCGCATTCTCCTTGAAGCTAGGAACCAACTATTGCCCCAATGACCGAGAGATCGTCGAGATCAAAGCCCTGCTCGTTGTGCCTATCTCTCGAATAAAGCGCCTTGACGATGAGATCGCCGAATTGCAGAAAGCCGTCGACAATTTGACGAACGAACGCGAAAGCGTTCGTGCAGATGTAGATGCCCACAAAGCACTCATCTCCCCAGCGCGACGATTGCCGCTCGATGTCATCCAGGAAATTTTCATGGCCTGTATTCCGACGCACAGGAACTGTGTCATGAGCGCCCGCGAGGCCCCTGTCCTCCTGGGCCGGATATGCAGCTCATGGAGGGCGATTTCGCTTTCAACCCCGCGTCTCTGGGCCAGTCTTCATATCGCGGAGCCGCCACGCCCATTCCACGAGTTCACTTCTCCGTTGCACGAGAAGAAGCTGGTGCAGCGGCTGGAGACTACCAAAACTTGGTTGGCGCGCTCCGGTCAATGCCCTTTGTCCTTATCGGTGGACACTCACGACGACCATCGTTCCTTCGCACCCGATGGAGCTCCCACGCCTCCGAGCCCGAACTTGATTCTGCGGGCTCTCGCACCCTTCGCATCCCGCTGGCAGGACGTCTCTTTTACGGTCTCGATATCATTTATAGAGGCGCTGTCCAGCATCGCGACGGACGATGTACCTATGCTCAGGAAGCTGCAGATTAAACAACGCCCCGACTCGGCGCCGCATGGACAAGGCATACAATGGGAGTCCTTCGGACTGCTACGCGGTCCAAACATTACTAGCTTCGCTCTCCGCGGCAGTAACGTCAACCCATCGTCCTTCCCTCTGCAGTGGGAGAATCTCACAAACCTCACGGTCATGGGGCATGAGTGGAGCTCCGGCACAGTATTGACCAGTCGTATGGCCGTGCAAGTCCTCTCCAAGTGTCCCCGCATCCGGAAATTCCGCTGCATTGTCAATGACAGCCCACAAAGTGTCTCTGCGGAGGAGGCTTCCCCAAATTCGCCCCTCGTACTTCCCTCTCTCCGTTCCCTCGAAATCACAAGTCTCGGTATTCCAGCCTTGACCATCCGCGAGCTGGTCACCCATCTATCTTTGCCCGAGCTGCGTTATTTTGACTTCCGTGGGCGCTCGGGAGAGGGCAGCCACATCGCTTTCGCGCCTTTCCTCGCGAGGGCAACGCTTTTGGAGAGTCTGCATATAGAATCAAACACCTTCACCAAACTGGCCCTCATCGAGCTGCTTCGCGCGTTGCCTCCTACCATGCAGCGCCTGCGCATCACCGACCGCAGCACCATATGGGAGCCCCAACCCCTCGACGACGAGACATTCTCCGCCCTCATCCCGTCCGCCGACAACCCGACACCCAGCTGCCCTGCGCTGCAGGAGCTCCTCATTCCGCAATGCTCCGGGCCTGTTTCCGACGAGGTGCTCCTGCGCTTCATAGCGGCTCGGATGGCGGTTCAACCGGTCACATTGAAGCGCGTTGAAATCCAATTCACCCGGGAGAGGATCGTTGATGTCCAGCCGGATATCCAGCGGTTCGTGGACGAAGGACTCAAGGTCTCGATCACATACAACCCGCCGGCGATTTGGCATTTCTCTCCCTGGCAAGGCCTCGTCGATGCGCCTTCCCCGTGGAGGGCGTCGAACTGAGGCGATCTCCCGCAATTTTTTGTAGGTGTTCAGCGACGAATTCACGTACATGTATTATATATGTAAGAATAGACTACAGTCTTGTTTCCTGAGGGATGATTTTCTCTCCATGGACAAGTGTTAAGTTGGATTCTGAGTCAGTTGGGCGCTTAGCGCTTAGTACTAGGCGCTTACTCGAAACCACCATCTCACCAAACCCGGACCGGCGTGTCCATTATTCTTGAAGGGTTCGGCTTGTTCTCTGATGCCTATGGTGTCCTCATACGAACTTCATGCCAGATTTGTGAATCCAGCCGCAATCGAGTGCCAGTGTCGAGTGTAGAAACCCGCAGGTGGCATGTTCGAGTCCTCCCCATTCTCCTCGAGGCTGGGAACCAACTACTGTCCTCGGGATGACGAAGTTCTCGAGATACAGACCTTGCTCGTAGAGCCTTCCTCCCGTTTGAAGGGCCTCGACGATGAAATCGCAGAATTACAGAAGGTCATGGACAAATTGACGGACGAACACGACAGCGTTCGTGCGTACGTGGATGCCCACAGCACTCTCATCTCCCCGGCGCGCCGATTGCCGCTCGATATCATCCAGGAAATTTTCATGGCCTGTATTCCGATCCACAGGAACTGTGTCATGAGCGCCCGCGAGGCGCCTGTCCTCCTCGGCCGGATATGCAGCTCATGGAGAGCAATTTCGCTCTCAACCCCGCGTCTCTGGGCTAGCCTTCATATCGCCGATCCGACACGGCCATTCCACGAGTTCACTTCTCCCTTACACGAGAAGAAGCTGGTGCGGCGGCTGGAAACTACCAAGACTTGGTTGGCGCGCTCCGGTCAATGCCCTTTGTCCTTATCGGTGGACAGTCACGACGACCATCGTTCCTTCGCACCCGATGGAGCACCCACGCCTCCGAGCCCGAACCTGATTCTGCAGGCTCTCGCACCCTTCGCATCCCGCTGGCAGGACGTCTCCTTTACGGTCTCGATATCATTTATAGAGATCCTGTCCAGCATCGCGACGGACGATGTACCTATGCTCAAGAAGCTACAAATTCGACAAGATTATGACTCGGCGCCGCATGGACACGGCACACAATGGGAGTCCTTCGGACTTCTGCGCGGACCAAATATCACTAGCTTCGCTCTCCACGGCTGTAACGCCAACCCACTAGCCTTCCCTCTACGGTGGGATAATCTCGCTTCCCTTACAGTCATGGGCCATGAGTGGGTTACTGCGGCCACATTGACCAGTAGAATGGTCGTGCAAATTCTTTCCCATTGTCCTCGGGTTCAGAATTGCCGGTTCCTCGTCAATGACCATCCATTTAGCGTCGCTGCGGAGCAGGGTCCCCCAGATTCGACCCTCGTGCTTCGATCCCTTCGTTCGCTCCAAATTACGAGTGTTGGTGTTCCAGCCTTGACCATCCACGAGATTGGCAGCCGTCTGTCCTTGCCCGAGTTGCGCCATTTCGACTTCCGCGGGCGCTCGAGTAATAACGACATCCACATCACTTTCACACCTTTCCTCGCGACAACAGTGCTTTTGGAGAGTCTCGAGATTGGAACAGAACCCTTTACTAAACCGGGCCTCCTGGACCTCCTTCACGCGCTACCTCCTACCATACAGCGGCTGCGAATCACCGACCATAATCACAGGGATACGACATCTCTCGATGATGATACATTTTCCGCTCTCATTCTATCTGCCGACAACTCGACCGTCAGCTGCCCCGTCCTGCAGGAACTCCACATTACCCATTCCTATGGCGCTGTTTCAGACGAGATGCTCCTCCGCTTCATAACAGCTCGGATGGCGGATCAACCAGTCACGCTGAAGCGTATTGAAATCCAATTCCTCCGCGAGATGCTCGTTGATATCCAGCCGGACATCCAGCAATTTGTGGATGGTGGCCTCAAGGTCTCCATCAAGTACACCCCACCTCTATTTTCCCATTTTTCTCCTTGGCAGGGCCTCGTTGATGCGCCTTCCCCATGGACCCTGAATTTGTATTAGCCTTATGTAAGAATAGACTACAGAGGACTACAGTCTTTGAGCTTTGAATTGGTTTTGGACCCGCTCGAGTCTGTGATGGTCTCTCTAGACAGACGCTGTAATGATACCAGCTTGTTCCTCACCCATTGCAAGTCTGTGACGGAGTTTTCAGGTTTCGACTCGGAATTCGTCCTCCATATATATGGAAAATGTGAAAGCAGTGTCGAAGAAACGGGGATGGAGTCATGGAGAGTCATGGACTGCCAGCATTTATAATTAATCAACAGGTTTCGTGCTGAGTTTGCGCTTGGTTTGCGCTGGTTTGATTTAAGTCGGTCGGGCGCTTGGAACTAGGCGCTTACTCGAAACCACTATGTCACCAAACCGGCGTTTTGAAGCTTGAAGGGTTCGCCAGTGTTCGTCTTGTTTTCTGATGCCTGTGGTGTCCTCATACGAACTGTATGCCAGATTTGTGAATCCAGCCGCAATCGAGTGCCAGTGTCGAGTGTAGTAGAAACCCGCAGGTGGCATGTTTGAGTCCTCCCCATTCTCCTCGAGGTTGGGAACCAACTACTGTCCTCGGGATGACGAAATTCTCGAGATACAGACCCTGCTCGTAGAGCCTTCCTCCCGTTTGAAGGGCCTCGACGATGAAATCGCAGAATTACAGAAGGTCATGGACAAATTGACGGACGAATGCAACAGCGTTCGTGCGTACGTGGATGCCCACAGCGCTCTCATCTCCCCGGCGCGACGATTACCGGTCGATATCATCCAGGAAATTTTCATGGCCTGTATTCCGACGCACAGGAACTGTGTCATGAGCGCTCGCGAGGCCCCTGTCCTCCTGGGCCGGATATGCAGCTCATGGAGAGCAATTTCGCTCTCCACCCCACGGCTCTGGGCTAGCCTTCATATCGCCTATCCGACGCGGCCATTCCACGAGTTCACTTCTCCATTACACGAGAAGAAGCTGGTGCGGCGGCTGGAAACTACCAAGACTTGGTTGGCGCGCTCCGGTCAATGCCCTTTGTCTATATCGGTGGACAGTCGCGACGACCATCGTTCCTTCGCACCCGATGGGGCATCCACGTCTCCGAGCCCGAACCTGATTCTGCAGGTTCTCGCACCCTTCGCATCCCGCTGGCAGGACGTCTCCTTTACGGTCTCGATATCATTTATAGAGACCCTGTCTAGCATCGCGACGGATGATGTACCTATGCTCAAGAAGTTACAAATTCGGCAAGATTATGACTCGGCGCCGCATGGACACGGCATACAATGGGAGTCCTTCGGACTTCTGCGCGGACCAAATATCGCTAGCTTCGCTCTCCGCAGCAGTAACGTCAACCCATTGTCCTTCCCTCTGCAGTGGGAGAATCTCACAGACCTCACGGTCATGGGGCATGAGTGGAGCCCTGGGTCAGTATTGACCAGTCGTATGGCCGTGCAGGTCCTCTCCAAGTGTCCCCGCATCCAGAAATTCCGCTGCATTGTCGACGACAGCCCACAAAGTGTCTCTGCGGAGGAGGCTTCCCCAGACGCGACCCTCGTGCTTCGATCCCTTCGTTCGCTCCAAATTACGAGCGTTGGTGTTCCAGCCTTGACCATCCACGAGCTTGGTAGCTATCTGTCCTTGCCCGAGCTGCGCCATTTCGACTTCCACGGGCGCTCGAGTAATGACGACATTCACATCACTTTCGCTCCTTTCCTCGCGACAGCAATGCTTTTGGAGAGTCTCGAGATCGAAACAAAACCCCTTACTAAACCGGGCCTCCTGGACCTCCTTCACGCACTACCTCCTACCATACAGCGGCTGCGAATCACCGACCATAATATCGGGGATACGATACCGCTTGATGATGATACATTTTCCGCTCTCATTCTATCTGCCGACAACCCGACCGTCAGCTGCCCCATCCTGCAGGAACTCCACATTACCCATTCCTATGGCGCTGTTTCGGACGAGACGCTCCTCCGCTTCATAATAGCTCGGATGGCGGATCAACCGGTCACGCTGAAGCGTATTGAAATCCAATTCCACCGCGAGATGCTCGTTGATATCCAGCCGGACATCCAGCAGTTTGTGGACGGGGGCCTCAAGGTCTCGATCAAGTACAACCCACCTCTATTTTTCCAATTTTCTCCTTGGCAGGGCCTCGTTGATGCGCCTTCCTCATGGAACGCGAATTTCGACTGAGGTGAAGTGGACCAATATACTGCAGTTTTCTTTGTGACGCGATTCTTTCAACCTTCAGCGCTTGATCAACCTGGCGATCAGCCCACTTCACGACAGTAAGTATTGTCTTGACAATGTATGTAGGTGCATGTAGCGTAGGGTGGATTATGCTACAGATTTAAATCTGTTTGCGAGGCGATTGTTTATGTCAACGGAGTGGGGGCTCGATGAGGCTCGATGGTGAAAACCTCAGGACTCCACCTCCGCTCCTAAATGTCAACATAATTTTCCCGGAAGTAATCTGTGTTCGAGGTAGTCGCTCATGGACTGTAAATTCAATGCAGTAGAGACGCTTCAACAACATGAACTTGCACGTACTTCGTTTGTTGAAATCCTCTTCCTTGTCTTCCCCAAAGAGTCCTCAGACGTTGACATGGGGGTCATACACCAGTAGATGCAATATGTAATTTCATAAAAAATGCTGGCTATAAGTTAGGTATACATAAAGATTATACAAAATTACAGAGGCATACTAAGAGACTAGGTTCTCGCAGGAAGCCAATGTTCCTGCGCCCGGGCAGAGGAGATGACCTGGACGAGCGTACTGACCGTCGACCAATGAAACATGTTGTCGTCCCAATCGGGCGACAGTGGGTTCCTCGCCATCTCATCGCGCGTCGTAACACGCTGCAAATTGGGAAATATGGCCGAAAGGAACGATGCCACGGCCCCGGGGGAGGTTAACGGGGACTCAACCACGTTGAGGTCCACCAGGGATCGGTTGGTGATTCCGCGCCCGGGTTTTTCCTTCACGAAGGGATCGACATCGGTCGCATTCATCACCAGGGCCAACGACGCCAGACTCGGGCAGTGCTGGGCCAGAGGGATGAGGCCGGCGAGTGTGATCTGGGGTACATAGCGGGCCGACTGGCACCCCGGAGATAGATCGAGCTTTTGGAGCTGTGGCCAAGCGAGCGCCATCTCCTCCAAGAACGCGTCATCCAGATCGATACCGTGTCCGGCTACGACTGCGACCTCCACCAAATTGGCGAACGAAAGGAGCGGGCGAAGAGAGTCCGTTGTGAGCATGCGTTCGAGCGAATCGGGGATCTCATGGTCGTATGAAAAATTCTCTCTGAGGGATAATTCGGTGAGCGTCTTGGATGATTTACAGGCCAGCGACGCGTTCAGGGTTTGCCAATCTTCTGTGACGGTCGGCGCCTCGATAGAGAGCTGGATTTTATCGAGAGCATCGGGTTCAATCACGTCCAAGAAAGAGGTGATGTCAAGTATAGGATCGGAGTAAACGATGAACTCGCGAAGGGGGGCAAATGCTGGCCCAGTACTCGCAACTCTGGCCTCGAGTTCTTTGGTCGTCGTCGAATATGAGGGGAAGTGATCGAGCCGCAGACTTTTGAGGTTGGGGAGGCGTGCCAGGTGCAGCATGCTGGGAAGATCCAGAGTGTTGGATCTCAACTTCTCCAGGTGATTCCAACTGCAGATCGCAGAATGGATGGCCTGTATGATCATCGGAGGGTTATTGACGGTAACGAACTCGACGTGGGTAAGTGTCGGGTGCGAAGTCGTCAGGGAGAGAAGGAGGGAAGAACGGATCGTCTTCGAGCCCTGCATGCTCAGGACTATAGACTTTAATTTGTCCCCGACGAGGATTCGAATGTAAGGGAATACATCATCCCTGGTCGACCAAGTCAAGTGGCGAAGGTTGGGGAATAAGGGATATTTTGGGAGCGACACGCTCAACGTCGCATAAATTTCGGCTGTGACTGGCAACTGGCCATTCTCGATGAGACTCTTGACATAAACCGCGTAAAAGAGCACTCTCGTCCAATCGGAAGCAATAATTGACCTCCGAAATCGCTGTAACGAAGTAAAATAAGAACCAGCAACAAAAACCAAAGGATTGGCAACTTACCAAAGTCGGCCCAAAATCATCCTCAACCTCCAGCTCCCAAAGATCAGACGGCAGACATTTCAAAAGCTGCATCAAATCTGATTGATCTCTCCACAAAACGGAGAACGCCGGGGCCTGGAAAGCCTGGCACGTCTGGGCCAGTGCAGCTAGCGTCGGGAATTCCGCGATCCCGCATATGAGTGCAACAACTTCTGGGATGCTCCATCCGCGGTGCATGGCGGGCAAAGTAGAGACGAGAGAGATAAATTGCCAATTTCGGTTTCCTATTGTTTGGTCGATCATGTTATTTCTTTCTTTCTTACGACGGTTGTACGACGGTCTCATCTCAACTCACCTCCATATGTCTCTCAGGCTTTTCTCGAGGTCACTCATCGCTATGGTGTTACTGAGAAAGCTCTAGCCGTAATAGCTTTCCTGGGACAGCCTTGGACTACCCCACAATTGGGCGCCCTGACTTGGTAGTGATTTGCATCTTGATTCTTGAACGCTCGACAACATTCAGAATTTGCTTTTCATTCTTCCCATTGCGGTCAAACTACTACTTGGATGAATTTTGCATCGTTTCAAGGACCGACCTACTACGTGCTCCTGATGCTATCGTCGAAATTCATGATCCACCTCCAAACAAACAGAGTGCTCGAGGATGATCAGCCTCGAGTCCTTCCTGATCAGTTTTTGTGTCGTTCTGACCAGAGATCGATGGCGACAGTCATATCCCAACCTACTCTGCGATTATCCTAGTAACCCCTTTGGCGAAACGGGAAGCACTACGCGGAAGCAGTTCTACCCAAAATGGACGGGAGCACAACAAGGTGTCAGCCCAAAATCATGATCGTAGTTCCTGGCTCTGCTTTTTTTTTCAGTGTCTGCGGCCGACGGTAGCTGGTATAAATTCTGGAAGCAAATGTTCAATTTCTCCATCCCCTCTCTTGTGCTGGTCACTCATTCATCGTGCTGCGCACTTTGAATTGCATCCTCATTCGCTCAGTCCATCTTCGACGTTCACCACTCCCACCACCATGTCGCAAAAGCTCCTCGCTGTAGCTTTCCTTCTCTCGGCTTACACTGTGTCGGCACGTCAAATGACCGTCACGAACAGCTGTTCGTACACTGTTTGGTGTGTAAAATACTTTGCCATGCTTCAAAGATCGACCACACTTACATCCAGATTTAGGCCGGCGGTAAAAATGGCCATGGCTACTCTATTGTGTGCTGATCTCGTTCTTAGATCTTCACTGGCGGTACCGACAAGCCCTCCCAACCCACTGGTTGTGTTCCGTGTCCTCAATATACGATCCCGTCCCACTGATCTTTACTCTTCGCAGGTGGGAGGCTGCCGCTGGGAGCACGACGAGTTTCACCGTACCTGATGGTAATCCTTTCCTCCGGTACTATTTCTGCATGCTAACGGCCTGCAGACTGGGTGTCCGGTCGCATATGGGTACAGAATCGATTACATGCCAAGGGCACAAGCTTACCTCTCTTGATCAGGGACGGACCGACTGCGACTTTACCAAACCCGACGTCAGCTCTTGCTCTACCGGCTCGTGTAACGGCGGGCTTCTGTGCGCTGCTGTCGGTGGTACGGTACGTGTCGACGCCTTGGCCCGTCTCCTATGGCTAAGACTGCGCAGGGTATCCCTCCTGTGACCGTTGCCGAATGGACTCTGGGCGCAAATGGTCAACCGGACAATTATGATGGCACATACGCACCTCAGACATCTAGGTATCGCCTCATTAACCCCGCCTTTCCGCAGTGTCGCTCGTGGACGGCTTCAATATCCCGATGTCCGTCGTTCCGACTGCGGGCTGCCCCACAGCCGCCTGCACAGCGGATTTGAATACGAACTGTAAGCCTCCCGGCGCGCGGCGCGTGGCCTTATGTACCCCTCCCAGGTCCCGCCCCCCTCCAGCTCCAAGGTCCAGGCGGCATCGTCGGCTGCAAGTCGGCCTGCGCAGCCAGCGTCGACAATACTCCGGGTATGTCCCATCCTCGCCAGAACGTTCCCTCTATTCTCACTGACCCCTTCGCAGCGGACTCGCCCAATTGCTGCACAGGCTCGCATAACGTCCCGGCAACCTGCCCGCCCAGCGGCGTCCAATACTACAGCTACTTCAGTCAGTCTTGTCTCGCTGTCGTCTGTGTGCCCCTCCTAACCGGCTCATAGAACAACCCTGCCCGGACTCGTACGCGTACGCGTATGACGAGTCGTCGGGGACAGCGTTGTGGACGTGCGCCGCCAATCTGGCTGCAGACTACACCGTTACCTTCTGTCCGCCGAGTTAAGGGACGTCCGCGAGGGTGTAGGACTTATCTAAATGTATCTCAAAAGCGAATCGTCTGGTCAAGCGTGTTCTCGGTCCTTTATCACCCAATGCAAGATCTATGAAGATGTTGATTAATGTGTTGCACGCTTCACGCCTCTGGAAACCAGTGTGCGTCGTTACAAAATCATTCTGGATCTTTGGTCTTCTGTGATGAATACAATGTGTTCCACCCCCACCAATAACGTACGACAGTCTCTCGAATAATGTAACGCGGAAGCAGGCGAAGGCGCGAGAAATAAACAGGTTGGTATGTAGGGATAATAAAAAATGTGTCCATCCATATAGGCAGCACACTCAAAACTTGGGCTGCACCAGTCTAATCCCCCCGACCGCCCCCGCAGAATCCAACGACTGCGCCGAACTCGACTCGGGGCTATCCCGCCCGCTGCGCTGCCACAGACTGACGCTCTCCTCCCGGTCATCGTCGCCCGCCCCCTTGGGGTACTTCTTCGCCGTGCGCCCCCGCGTCTCCGACCCCGCCGGCGGCACCGCCTCCTCCCAGTCCGCCGAGCGCGCCGAGTCCGTAACGCTAGGGAAGCTCAGCAGCGTCCCGCTTTGCGGGCTGCCCCTTACCTGCTGGCCCGGCTCCGTGAAGATGTCGCGCGAGTCCATGCGCCGGGCGCCGGGGAAGCGCGGGACGAGCGTCGGGGGCGCGCTGCGTACGGGGTGCTCCGCCGAGAATGCATCCGGTAGCGAGACTGTCTGCAGTCGCACGCTGCTCGCACTTCCGGACGAAGAGAGTGGAGGAGGCGGCGCGTCGTCTAGATCTCCTAATAATAGTTCGCGGCTACCCTTGACTCCGGTGCCGGCCAGCGGCGTCGTGTCAGCGCGTCCGCGCGGGGGGTATCCGTCCACTGAGGGTAGCGTATCCGAGGGCGGCAACCCTGGGCTCTCGAGCGCAGGCCGGTGCAAGTGTATCGCCGCCTCGTCGCGCCGCGGCGTGCCCGGGCCCGTCGGGTGGTACTGGTGCACCACGTCCTGTGGGTCGAACTTGATCGTCGTCCGCTTCGTGACGGCCGGCCGCCCCGCGCTGCTGTCGCTGCGGTTGCTGCGCGTCTCGGGGTCGACGCCGGGGACCGGGGCGTCGTACAGCTGGATGCCCGCGTTGGGAAGGCGCGGATTCGTCGAGTTGGTGTGGCGCGTGCGGTCGAAGGGTGCACCGGCGCCTGGAGGCCGGCTGCCCATGGAGGCTTGTGACAGGCGCCGCGCGCTGCGCGCACGGATGATGCTCCCGACCGTGCCGAAGCTCCCGCGAAGCGCGTCCATGCCGGGGTCCTCTATGCCCAGCGCGCCCTGGAATGATTCAGTCGTCCGTTAGGTCGGTGGGGGTTGACGCAGAGGATGGAAACATACCTTCTCCTCGAGTGTCTCGGTATGTGCCCGTGCGGCCTCGAGAAGGATGGTACTCCGGCGGTCGAGCCGCTTGAGTTGCGTCGGGTCGACCTTGGACATCTGCAGGATGGTGATTCCGACACAGATGACGAGGAAGCCCATGACGAGGGTGATAATAGACGAGACCGGTGCAGACAGTCCCTTGAAGAGCACGATCGTCGTGAGAATGGAGAAGAACGTAACTAATGGACGTGGAAATGTGAGCAGACGCGAAAGTGGGCGCAGAATATCGACCTACAGATGACGTAGTATGTCGGCGTAACTGTAGGCGAAAAAAACAGGTTAATACGTCGATCTGCCATTGTGACTGTGTAAACGCGTACCCATAGCTGCAAACGGCCGTCAGCACGGGAAAACAGCGAGTGAAAGATGGACATACCAGTGTTGAAGAGCGCAAGAGCGACGTTGAGATAGTACACCTCCGTGATGAGGGTTATTGCCACAAAACCAAACAAAAAGTAGATGAACCAGTGCTTGAACTGGTCGTCGCCCGCAACGGTGGTGACGATGGCGGCACCAAGCCCGGTGGTGACGCTGACGCTAATCCCGCCAATCATGCTGCACACGAAGATGTACCACAGCATGCTCTTCTTGCCCCATCGTGGCGCGGCGTAGAAGATGATAGTGAGGGCGGCGGCAATGAGGATGCCTGCGTACACGAGGAAGCCGACGGAGAGGAAGAGCGCCTGGAACTGGACGATCTGGCCGACCGAGGCCTCTGTTGGTCCGTTGAGTGCGATGATGACCGAGCCGAGGATGGCAAGGACGCAGCCAAGCCAGCCGAAGAATGAGAGCTTCTCGTTGAGGAATATCGAGGAGAGGATGGCGGAGACGACGACCGAGAGTGCACCAAGAGGTGTTACGACGATTGCTTCGATAAAAGCGTATGCTGAGAATTCGGTGAACGCAATTGTAAGAACAAGGTATCATTAGAAAGGAAAAGGTAAATGAAAACATCTTGGCATGCAAAATGCAAATCGCGCGAGCGCAGCTAATTGCATTCGGTAAACCGCATCTGCTATTTCCGGATGCTATCCTGGATCGGATGCAAATGTGGCCACGGCACGGAGCGGTGAGCCCCTCGCACACAGTCCCCGTATTCCGTATTCCGTGTGCCATAATAAAATCCAATGTCCGGAATACGGTATCCAAGCCCGAAGCCAAGAGCCCGAATTGCAGAATTCAGGGCGGACAGCAATTTCGGGCCCGGCCGTGGCGATGCCCGGCGTGCTTGCAGTTAACGCGAGAAGGAGAGCTTGCAGTACACTCGAGGAGTCGTCCAAAGGTCTGACATGGTTGCCGAGCATGGCCGAAACTCACCTGCAAAGTTACAGAGTTCGCCCATAATCATCACTGTCGACCCGGTCAGTCTGAAGCCACATAAGATACAACGGCCACGCACTTGTCATTCCCGTCCACCATAATGGCTACAAGTCGCCCTCCTTTAGCCTTCCCGCAGCTTTGCGACAAGTCGCACTCACCGATTTGAGGTAACCGACACCCTCTCCAGCCGTGTGGCCCGCCTGTGCGCGTAAGAGACCCTTCTTCTTGAATACAAAGCTAGAGCCAATGAGGAGACCACTGGTTATGGCGAGAATAATGCCGACGATCTGACGGGGGACATTATGGCCCCATTATGGCCCTATTATGCATGCCTTTATTGTTCACGAACCTTGAGCTTGGGACCCGCGGTGAATGAGCCGCTCGAGGCCGAACTCGTGGCCGAGGACGACGCAGAGGCCGTCGAGGACGACATGTGCGCGCGAAAGAGGATGGAGACGGGGGTAAGATTGGAGTTGCCAAATTTGGACAGCTTTTGATGGACCGCGACGGTTGTAATTTGACCTCGACCCCGCAACGGATAATCGATCGACAATGGGTAGCAGAGAAATGAGAGTTCAAAGGTATGTGGGTGAGTGGAAGGGCCAGCCAATTCAATTCAAATTCACAAGTAATTCAGGTACCGGGTCGCTGGTTATCACGACATTCAATGTTTCCACAAGTTGATGCGAGGGGTGCACACGTCGGCGGGTCTCGAATAGTCTCAAATGCGCCCCATCGGCCTATACATATCCCTATCTTCTCCCTCTCACGGCCGGCCTACCATCTTGTTGAACACACTCGTCTGCGAAAACATCATTCATAGTGTCCCTGTGTCAACTATCAAGGCCGGCGTCTTGCGACTGATTATCTTTGCTACACAGCTATGGAGTTCCAGCCACCGTGGCACCTGCGTCCCTTGCGTCCAAGTTTCTCCACAGTGGACCACGGTACTATAGTCTCAGTCGGGTTGTCGCCGCCCACCCGACCCCGAGTTAACGTTTCACCATCCAGGCCTCCGTGCACAGCGCTATTAGTATCTGGATCCGTTGGATCGTCCAATTCAACGGGCCGCCCCGCACTCACTGGTTGAAAATTATCCAATCTCTATCCGGTCAGCATTTTTTTTTCGCACTCATATAATTTGGCGATATATGCAGAATTTCCACCAGACGAAAATCAATATCTGTGGCACCATCGCCAATCATGGAGTTTTCAAAACTTGGAAGCTGATGTACGGGGTACCTGCGGCCGTACATAACTTGGAAGCAGGCATCCTTCGCCGATTTTCCTTGAGTCCACCATCCAGTGGTGAGAAATCCCCATTCAACCCGGGTCAATCCACTTTGGTACCGAGGTACTGCCCCGAGTCACTACCGCTCATGATCACACACTGGCACCGGTCTATGCTGCGTCTTGGCTGCATGCACTCCCCGTCCGTCGGCCGCTTCGGATGCCATCCGAGTCCGTTTGCGTCGACGTCCGATGCCATAATTGATGTTGATGTCGTACATATGTACGCGCCCAACGTCCAGAATTCAGGATGTATTGACTGTTAGGAAGTTCTGTTGGGAAGTTCATCGTTCTGTACAACAAATCTACAATTAATGCTGGCCAGCAGTCTGTCAATCCAAAATCGCATCGCGGGGGCGCAGACGAGCTGTTTTCACGGAATTCAAATTTCACAGCATCCCGTTATTGTTCATGCCGTGGTCTAGAATTCCGGGATACGGTGGAGTCCTTACTCATCGAATATTTGATACCGAGGCACTACCCCCGAGTAAACGACCGACTGCCACTAAGCCCAGACAATGATTCGGGCTCGCCGTCGCCTATGCTACGTCTTGGCAGCACACACTCCCCCGCCTCGGGTGCCATCCGAGTCGACTCACCGTTAACTTCCGATGTCATAATTGATGCTGGTGGTGGAGCGCCGGACGTAGGCGCCCAACGTCAGTGTCGCGACTCGCCAAAATTCGAACGAATTCCTGGGAAGCTTATCGTCCAATATCTGCGAACAACTCTAATTCATGGCGGCCTTAAAACAATCAGTCAATCCAGCCGAGATCCCATCGCGAGTTGAGGAGATGCGTGGGCCCGCACGCAGATGAGCTAAGTGTTTTCTTCCCAGGGACGGAAGGCCAGAATGAGTTGAAGGGCACAAAATTGAAACAAAAATTTTATCAATCCACGCCGTGGTTCGGAATCCCGGGATATGTGGGACGTTTGGTTGTATGGTGAGTTACATAAATTCCCATTCGATCTGGATCAATCCAGTCCCTCTTACTCATTGATGCCCCGAGTGAACGACCGACTGCCACTAAAGCCCAAGCAATATCCAGCGTGAAGCTAGGCTCTCCGTGTCTCTGCTTTTTCTTGGACGCATACACCTCGGCCGTGTCGCAAGGGAATGCTGAATGACTCTAGCAAGGGGGCGGCGCCTCGCACGAGAGCCCAAATATATCATTATTGTCAGGGTAATTTGGAACGATACGAGGCGAGGACAGAGTTTTAGGACGTCAAGGATACTGTGTAGCAATAGCCTACACCCTTCCCACCACTGGATAGAAGGACGAGTTTGGTTAGTTGTTGCCAAAACATCGGGATATCACATAGAATAGAGAGCCGCAGAATCGGTTCGTCCGCAGACAAACGATGCGAAGTGTCGGCGCCTTGAAAAGCCCAAGGTACTATAGCAACATCCTTGTCTAGAGACTCTAACTGCGGTGTATCGATTGACGATAATAATAATAATCGACCGACAGAGCGACAACGGGCATAACTTGAAGGCCGAGCCATTGTGGCCGATTTCATGGCGTCGGGAGAAGGGACACCGAGCACAGGGCACCAATAAGTGCCCACAAGGGAAGCGCGTCATACGAAAAACCATCGATTCGGTTGATAAGTGGTACGGTCCTCAAGACCAGGGGTCTAATACAAGCGTGGACAGGACATGCGTCCAGAAATATACGGCAGCGCTCGCGCCACCATGCGGCGACTCGCACCGCGGATATGAGATATGTATATGAGGCAGTCAAGGGGGGACAGAAAACACGGCAAGGGCGCGATCATGGGCAGAACACGACGGTAAAGGCAATGTTGCCCGCGCCGCATGCTTTGACGGGGAGGTCGTCTCCGCACCCGGTCGTGTCCTGTACGCAGTTAGTATCAGAACACCGCAGTATTGGGGACGACTCACGCCTATGGGATAAGCGTTCTCGCACTATGAGGAGTGACGGTCAGAATGTGCGCCACATTGGAAACGCGGAGACACGCACGCTGCAGTCCGCGCTGGTGCAGGTCACGGTGTCGCACCCCTCGGCGCCGAGGGAGATGCTCTGCGTGAAGCCCTGAATGTTGCTGATGTCGTACGAGTTGGGCGTGTAAAAGCTGTCGGCATCTGGCTCCCGATAAGCACGGGGATTTGGAATTAAGCACGCAAGTACGCACCGAGGTTGAACTCGAGCATCGTGCAGTTCTCGCCCTCTTCGCCGCAGCTGCCGTCCTGGTTGAATATCCGGCCGACGAACTGAATGTCAGTGAGTTAAAATTCCCGAGATGAAATGAAATGCGACGCACATCGTCGGGGACGGTGATAGTAGTTGACGTCCCTGCGGCCAGGGACCCAACAGACGGCAGGGGGGCCGTCGACGCGTCCGAGCAGCGAGGACTGTAGCCACAGGCGGTGCTCACGACGACGGGCTTCACAGCGCTCGAGCACTTGTTGGTCAGAGTGAACTGATGACCACTGCTCGAGCTCGAGCTGGATGTCGTCGTGCTGATGGCAACAGAGGTGCTAGTAGTAGGAGTAGTTATTTTCGTGCTTGTGTTCGTTTTCTCGGTCGTTGTGCTCGTTTTCGCAGCCGCTTCCGTGGCAGGGGTGGTCTCTGCCGCTTCCGTGGCAGCGATGGTCTCTGCCGTGGAGCTGGGCACGATCACCGTGGAAGCGGAGGATGTAACGGCGATGCTCGCACTGGATGGAGCTTTGCAGCGGCGGACCATCTTGCGAGGAATCGGCTGGATCTGGGCAGGTTCAATGGGGTGAACCATGCGCTCCGCCAGACCCCGGTGGTTTACCGAGTGGCCATGGATATTCGAAGTCTGTGCAATCGTAGCCAGACCCAAGACAAAGAGAGTGGATACCAATGAAGAGAGCATTGGAATGTAATGAGCGGAAGGGAAAGGAATGGAGGGAATGCGGAGAGGTGGAGGGAGCGAGGAAAAGGCGTGGTCGGACGTAGAGAGCCGCAAACTGAAGTTGATGTGATGAGTGATAAAAGCGGCCAAACGATAACGTGACATGCCGTTAGTTATAGTTTCGCGCGCAAAAAACGCGTACTTTTCACTGTAGCTAGAATTCAATTCGAGGACTGAACAGAAAGGCATATTAACCACCCACGTCCACGTTCAATACCCGCGAAAATGCTCGCATTATTCGCCTTGGCTGGGTTTGGATGCTTCCGGGATGGCTAGTGGATTATATTCGAGGGAGAGGATGAGACCAGTGTCCATGAATGGCAGAAGCCCGGTAGTTATGTCGAGCTCCATTTCTCGCATAAACTCGGCTTCGACACGGTCCAGCGGGCTGCAAGATTCTGTTGTCATTCGGGAGTTAATGAGGCGAAAGAGCGCCGCGTCGGGCAAATCCCCGAATAGAGACAGAATGAGCTCCCTCAAGGCAGGACAGCAAGGGGGGAGGTCGTCGGATATAGTAAGAAGGGTTAAAGTATCCTCGTCGAACGCTGTGGGTCTCGCCCAGGTACGAACATTAGTGATCTTGAGCCGTTGAACGGTAGCAGGTAGGCCGCGAAGGAGGTCAATCAATGAAGCCTTGTGAAAGGTATCCGTCCAGATATTGAGACTCTCCAACCGCGCCAAAACCGCAAGGAACGGCGAAAAGGAGAGCAGGTGAAATTCCTGTGGATCAGAATGTCCCTGAAGTTTGATATGCCGTAGTTCGGGGAGCGAAAGACGGTTTAACATCCGTCGGAGAGTAAAGGCCGGAGAGCCCACACAGAGGAGTTCGAGCGTATCTAGGAGAGGGCATTCAATTACGCTGCCCCCGAGACCTTCCACGTCTGAATCGTCGAAAATGTTCAGACGGCAAATCCGAAGCGCGGGCATCAGGAGAGAACCTGTCGGGCTCGGTCACTTGTGAATTCCATCTGATCATATGGGCCGTAGGAAGATCCTAGCATCAGTACTGTCAACTGACCCCATCGAAGCGGTGTTCGGAAATCGGGCCAAGCTTCGTCCCCGAAACAAAAAGTTTCGAGATTCTTGGACCACAAAAGATTTTGAAAGAGGCCCAGCGTGTAGGGCCGGGGACTGGATCCCCGTGATGTCCGTTCACAGGGTGTTCATCTATTCAAATTGCGACATCCTGAAGGATAGGCACGTCGCTCTCGGTCAGGTGGGACAGAAATCGATATGATGCCAACGAGACGCCAAAGAGGTCAACGCCTAGAGGAAAAGCCCACCTCTGTGGTGAATTGGGGGAAAGGGATCGTCGACATAATCATATCCACTTTCTAGAGAAAGAGACAAAGGGCATGTCCCGCAACCCAACCGGTGGTCTCCAGTCGCTGCGCGTATTTGATGTCGAATGTCGAATGGCTGTTGAAATCGCGGGTAGGTTCGATGACATGAAGCCTGGACCAAAGGCGGGGTGTGGAGAGTGAAATCGTTCTCCATGAGCTGCAGATGCGGCCGAGGAGAACGGCCTGAACGGGTGCTTCCCTAGCACTCATAACGCAATTTTGATGAGGTGGGAGGCAGGCCATGGATATTTACTGGATTATGTCGAGTGGTAACCGTCTGGTAGGAGAAATGAGAGCCCTGTGAGCCTCCACATCTGCAACAACACTGTCCCGCTCCTCCATCAATTTATTGAGAGACCTCTGCAGCTCGGCGATATCATCATCAAGGTTCTGAACACGGAGAGTGGGTTCAATGAGGAGGGCTTTGATGTCGAGCACTTCCTGGTCGGTGGGACAGTAGTTCGTCCGCAGCGTCGCGGCGAACGGAGAACTTGCCATGACGGTCAAAAACGTCGCGTATCTTGGATAGCACTGCCACCTGGCTGTCCGGCACCATCCGTTACCGTTTTCGAACATGGAGCTCATTTAAGGTAGAATAGCTGGAGTAGTTATCGGATATAATAGATATGATGTGTAAGATAGAGATAATCGATTGAAGGAGCGGGTGGGAGGGGAAAGAAAAAGACGGCGTGGTATTCACGCAGTGTAGCGAGTCGCCGTCGTACGAGACAAGGAGGAATTGTCCGATCGACGGGTCACTCAGCCACAAACCCTGTTCTGCCGATCTCTCATTCTTCGATCACGGCAGAACTTGGGCAGAACGTCAAATCTTGGATAGCACTGCCACCGGCACCATCCGTTAACTGTTTTCCCTGCGATCTCAAGATTGACACCGCTAGGGAGGTGAACCTTGGCTGAGTATACGAATGGGTTTCGTCCAACGTGCGCCGGGGAGTAGCATAAATTCAAAGCCGTTTGAATTTTCGGGCGGCGTGCTAAACGACATAATTCTACGCAGGCGCCCTGGACGTGGAATTCCAAACTTGCGACTTGAATAAACTGAAAAAAATACAGTCGAAATTCTTCCCAACGTTCAACATTCAATGTGCGCCAATGAAACATTTGAAGTTTGAACTTCGTAACCTTTACCCCCCTGTGATCTACATAACACGAACCTTCGCAACCTCAAAATACCTGATCGAAGGTCTTGAGGCCCAAAAGTTTGAAGGAATTGGTCTGCTCTGCCTCAGAGAGAGAATGATATGACTCTGAGGAATGTGACAAATAATTCGAAGAGAGTGCGGAGAAGATAGAAGAGCGTGCTGGTTTGCATTGCATGCTTTCTACCGATCCGTTTTCCGTTGAAGAAGTATTGTCGCGCGAGTGTTGAAAGTGTGATTATCCTAAAGTTGCGACGCACACTGATTAGATACAGCAAGTCCAATGGACGAAGAACGAGTGTATCGTAAGCCAAGCACCGTTTTCGACGGACAGAGAGATAAACATGGAGTATCTATGGCTAAGTGGGCTGGGGAGCATCATCCAATCCCAGCCAAGGCGAATAGGGTACATCGGCTGGTGGAGCATATTTGAGGGAGAGGATGAGGCCGGCATCCATGAATGGCCGAAGCCTGGCGGGTAGGTCGAGTTCCGATTCCCGCATAAATTCGGCTTCGACACGCTCCAGCGGACTGCAGGATTCTGATGTCATCCGACAGTTGATGAAACGCATGAGCGCCGCATCGGACAAGTCTCTGCATTGAGAAAGTAGGAGCTCCCTCAAGGCAGGACAGCAAGGAGGGAGGTTGTCGGATGCGGTAAGAATGACTAAGATATCCTCATCGAGCGTTATCGGTCCCGCCCAGATATGAGTGATATTGAGCCGCACAATCGTAGGAGGTAAGCCGCGAAGGAGTTCAACCAACGAAGCCCCGGAAAAGGTATTCGTCCAGATATCTACGCTCTCCAACCGCGTCGAAACAGCGAGGAATGACGAAAAGGAGAGTAAGTGAGGTGAATCGGGATCAGAATCTCCGCGAAGTTTGAAATGCCGTAGTTCGGGGAGCGAAAGGCGGTTGAACATCCGTCGCAAAGTAATAGCTGGGATCCCGATACATGAGAGTTCGAGCGTGTTTAAGAGAGGGCATTCAATGATGGTGCCTCCAAGATCTTCTTCGTCCGAGAAGTCACAAACGCTCAGACGGCAGATCCGAAGCTCGGGGCATCGGGAAAGGATCTGTTGCGCTCTGCGACTCGTGAATGTCATCTGATGATCTGGGCCGTACGCCAATCCTAGCGCCAATGTCGTTAGCTGGTCCCATCGAATGGGTAATTCGGAAACCATCCCAAGTGCCGGCCCCGAAACAGAAAGTTTCGAGATTCTTGGACCACAAAAAATTCCGAGGAAGGCCCACTGCGTAGGCCCGGCGAGCGGATGCCTGGCTTCTGGGTATTCATGTATGGTGACATCCTGAAGAATGGGTACATCGTTCTCGTTTAGATGGGACAAGAACTCCGTTGCCGAAGCTGGGATACTGAAATCGATGTGGCGCCAGCGGGATGACACGGAGATTAACTCCCGGAGGAAGAGGTTGCTGTTCAGTTGGGATGAAGGTCCATCGACAAAATTGTAGCCATTCTTGAGAGACAGGGACAAAGGGCATGTCCCAGAGCGACCCAGCCACATCTTCGTGGTCTCCAACCGCTGCGCGTACTTGGCGTCGAATGTTGAACGGGTGTTGTAATCCCGGGTAGGCTCGACAACGTGGAGCCTGGCCCATAGTCGGGGTGTGGAGAGCGATATGGCCCTCCACGAGCCGCAGATGCGGCCAAGGAGAACCGGTGTTTCGCTAGCACTCATAACACAATTCCGATGGGTTGGGAGGCAGGCTATGAATATTTCCTGGATGATATCGAGCGGCAAGCGCCGCATAGGAGTAATGAGAGCTCTGTGGCCTTCCACGTATGCGACAAGACCGTCCCGCTCCTCGGCCAATTTATCGATGGCCCTCTGCAACTCTGCGATTTCAGCGTCAAGCCTCTTCACTTTCAGGGTAGGCTCGATGAGGAGGGCTTTGATCTCGAGAACCTCCTCGTTTGTGGGACAATAATTGGTGCCCAGATTTGGGGCGAACGGGGAAGACATTGGTTGTGGGTCTGAGTCAAAATCAAGCGCCTTGGAAGCGAGTGTGACGGAGCCAAAATCAAGAGCAAACAGATCTCTTGTGATACCGAACCTGCTGACCTGAAGACCGTCCTGACTACTTTCAACATCTAACCTGACTCGAGTCTCTCTGCACAGACATATTACTAGCACTAGGGCGAGGCGTTTTGATGTTCCACAAGTCGTTTCTCGTAATTCTTTCGAAAAACGGAAACGGCCCCGCTTCTTCTACCACTCTCTGGAGCTCTCTGGCATATCTACTAGGCAACTGACTCGCTCGACGCTTCGCGCCTCGCTCGCTCCGTCTTACAAGCCGTTTCTCGCAATTCTTTCGAGAAACAAAAACGGATGTAGAACCGCCTCCAGAGGCAGTTCTCTACGTGGAATCGTTTTTGGTTCTCGCCGTTTCTCCGGCTATTTTTTAAACCAAGAAACGACCCTGAGAAACGACCTGAAACGTCTATCCTGACCGTCCCTACTTGCCCGTTCCTGAAGACTGACTCGCTCCTCGGACAAACTTCCATCAGGGAAATGTGGAGGAGCATCGCATTTCTCTGGAGCTCCGGGACGCTGTGCTCAGCGTTTTCCCGTTAGACGATGTCCCAACACCTCAAAGCGAGTCAAAGTGAGTCTATCGTTCAGAAACCTTGCAGAAATCACATAAATAGAACATCACTAAAGCAATGAATCCAAACTCATTTGCGTCGACCATTTTGGAATATGCCGCGGCGTACGACGAGGTCGGCTTTTGAGAAAGGCCTGTTCTATAATTCCACCCTTATCGTCTCCACAACTGCTTAATCCCGGCTGGCAGTCGACCCTCGATGAGCCACTACATCTATACATAATTGCACTCATCTGCATATCTAGATGAATTATTGAGTTTTCGGAAGTCAATTATTCCATTTCACCGATAAATTAGTTGGGAATCCTTGTTCTCTTCTACACAGTAGGTCACCCGCCCAGTCCGCGCCGCTCTTTCTGCGAAATATCAGCGACACGGCTCTCGAGAATGCGTTTTTTTTTTGATAACAAAAAAGCAGAAAAAAAACATCGCAGTTGCTGTTATGTACTAGAATTCCTCTCGAGATTTTTTCAAAGGGGACAGTCGCGGCTCTCGTACCGAGATCAACCCCATTCCCGATTCGGAGATGTCACCGTGACTCCAGTGTCAACCCATCTCTCATCCCTCTCAACCTCGTCTCGGCCATTCCTTTCCGCTGGAACGAGCGCAAGGCCTCAGAGGTGACACCTTAAGACAGGCTCTGGCTCCGGAGATTCTTGGAGCAAACTCGAGCGGAGACAGGGCATATTCTTTGTACGAACCGATTCCGACGGGATTTTTGAGCTGGATTAGGGATTGCCTTGCTGTGTATTGGCTGTAGGTGTGTGGTCCGCACTGACCTGCTAGATGTTGCTTACCCGTGGTGGTCGATGAGGCCTTTCATTCTTTGTCGGATTGAATCAAAGAAGTCTGTCGAGCAAGACCCGAGTTCCTGCGCAGTTCCTCGGGGTTGTGGCGTCTCATGTCGAGGACACAAGTCACATTCGAATCAACGCAACTAGCTCGACAGCGGTCTCGGGTTTCGCCAGTCCTCCAGGTCGCATCTACACCGGCGCAGATGCAATATCCGCAGAAGGACATTGCACCATGGCTAGAAACGTTGGACGAGACTCCCGTAAGTTGACATTTGCTGTCTAATTTCTCCGCTGGGCCATGCCTCCATATTGACCCTCAATAAGCCCTACTTGGGCTAATGCCGTCTGCATGCTATTCTTACGCTAATCCCTCCATCAACAGCCCACCCCGCCGCCAAAGCCTGCCCGGACCTTCCATGTCTCGCCACAGAACTCCCTCTCGTCGATGCGCCAGGGTAGCATGTCCAGCTATCATCACTCCAATGGACATCGGCCTTCGACGAATTTAAGCGTGTCAACAGGCGAGGGCTCGCTCGAGCTGAACGACTCGATCGATGACTATGGCCAGGCCCTAATGGCCCCGGAACTCGATCTGCCGCCCATGCACGACGTAGAGATTGCACCGTGGCTCGACAGGTCCGAGCCGCAGGAACCGCCCTCCCCCCCGCCGAAGAACGGGCGCTCCTTTTTCCCCCCAAAGGGCTCCTTCTCGTCGCTGCGACCGGGGAGCTCCTCGGGCCTCTTCTCCCGCTCGCGCGGGCCGTCCGAGTCCCACAGCAACCTCAGCATCGCCGAGACCACCAACTCCGCGATCGCATCGACCTCCACGTCCTTTATGCACGAGCCGCGGGATCGCGCGTTTTCGCCGACCCCGGAGCTCCGGAAGAGTAAGTCGTCCATGTTCAGCTCCCTCCGGAAGAAGGTGTCCAAGCGGAACCTGGGCTCGAATTCGTCGACGCTCCTTGACGAGTCGGAGCACCCCTCGCTCCGGCCACCTCCGTTGAACAGCGCGAGTCTGGTGTCGTTCCTGCCCATTCCCTCCCCGCCGCAGACCCCCCGTTTTAAGCGTCCGAAGAAAAAGGCGAGCCAGCAGGACGAGGTGCCGCCGGTGCCTTCCATCGAGCCGCCAGACCCCGGGGAACAGGAAATCAAGCTCGACACCAACTTTGACGAGATGGACGGCATCATCGATCGTGCGATGCTCGGAAACCCTAATGGCCGCCACGATGCGAGCTCCCCAGGGAGCGACATAACCTCCAGCAAGTCCCACTCCGACAGCTCCCAGTTCGGCTCCCAGTTCGGCTCTCCGCTGCAGTGGAGCGACCCCTTCGCGCCCGGTGGCCAGCTCCCGTCCGTGTTCCACCAGCCACGGAAGCCATCACGGCGCGTGTCGCCCAACACGCTGTTGCCGCCCGAACCGCCGATCGCACCGTCCGCCACGGTTCTCCCGGACCCGGGCGTCCCCGCGGAGGGCTGGACCGCGCCGGAGAGCTGGAGCGTCGCGGTCAAGGACGGGACGGACCCCGTGGGTGAAGCGGAGTCGAGCTCGGACGAGAGCACTGGCGGCACGGGGCGGCACCGCGCGAGCGTGGCGCTTGCGCCCCCGGCGGATCCCCCGCACCCAACGGCGGGGCGCGTGGGCGTCACGCGCACGAACGGGCTGATCCATGTGCTGCCGACTACGAAGGAGAGTGCGGCCCAGCAGGCGATACGCGCGGCGGCGAAGCGCATGCCGCCGCAGCACAAGATCCGGATCCGGATATACAAGGCGGACAACACGTACCATGTCGTGTCGGTGTCGACGAACGTGACGGTCGCGGCGCTCACGCCGAAGCTGGACATGAAGTTGCCGGTGGGGGAGGAGCGCGAGATGCACCAGCTGTATTTGAAGGAGCGCGGACGAGGTGAGTCTTTGTAGGGTTGTGAGGGCGCAGCCTGACGCCCTTTTAGAGCGGATCTTGGCTCAGACTGAACGGCCGGCGGATATCGTCCGTCGGCGGTTGGAGCAGGCGGGGTACGGCGAAACTGACGGGCAGGATTTGCTGGGTGGCGCTGGGTTGTCTTTTTTGCTCAAGTTTGTCTACAAGAGCTTATTTCTTGGTCCTGCTGTGCGTTGCCCTTGCCTTATCTGCCTCGACCAACTACTGACTACTTCTGCAGGAGGAAGAGCTGAAATTCGACAATTTTGAATACATTGACCTCACCGGACGCAGCCTGCGCACCATCCCGGTCGTTCTCCACCAGCACGCCGACTCCATCGTCTCCCTCCGCCTCTCCCGCAATCCAATGATCGAGATCCCGCTCGACTTCATCCAGTCGTGCACCACCCTCCGCGAGCTGCGGCTCTCAAATATGGCGATGAAGAAAGTTCCGCACAGCCTGCGGCATAGCACCACCCTCACGCGCCTCGATCTGTCCTGCAATCGCATCGTCACCCTGGACGAGGCGTACCTGGATGACATCCCCGGACTGACCACGCTCCATGTGCAGAACAACCGCCTCGAGAAGCTCCCGTGGAGTTTTCCGCGCCTCCGCCGTCTGATCACGCTCAACATCTCGAACAACAAGTTCCGCGAGTTCCCCGCGGGCGTGAGCGAGCTCATGAACCTGCGTGACCTGGACATCTCCTTCAACTCCATCTCCGAGCTACCTGAGGAGATCGGGCGCCTGAAGAACCTCGAGCGGCTGGTGATCGTGGGGAACCAGGTCTCGCGGCTCCCGGACGAGTTCAGCACCCTCGGGCGGCTGGGCGAGCTCGATTGCCGGCGGAACCAGATCTCGGACCTGACGGTGGCGTACATGCTCCCCAAGATCGAGACGCTGAGCGCGGACCACAACTCGCTGCACGATCTGGCGCTATCGCTGGGGCCGTGCGTGACGACGCTGGATGCGTCGCATAACGAGATCACGCAGCTCTCGCTCGTGCGGGGACCTGTAGGGCGGAGTCCGTTTGCGCTCACGTCGCTCGACATCTCGAACGCGAAGCTGTCCGTGTTGGACGACTACACGCTGTCGCAGCTGACGTCGTTGCGGCGGCTCAAGCTCGACAACAATTCCTTTCGGTCCATCCCGGACTCGCTCGGGGACCTCAAGTGGCTCGAGACGCTGTCGTGCGCTGACAACTCGCTCGGCGAGCTCCCGCAGAGCATCGGGAAGCTGCAGAAGCTCGAGACGCTCGACGTGCACAACAACAGTCTCACCGAGCTGCCGATTTCGTTGTGGAACTGTGCCTCGCTGTCGCGGCTTAATGTCACGTCCAATTTGTTGGTGCTGTGGCACGACCCTCCGCCGTCCGTCCCCGACGAAGAGTTTTGTACGTCCTTCTCTGAGAATACGGTTGTCGTCGGGGGCCCAACCTTCCCGAACAACCGGAAACCTTCTGCGTCTAGCATTTCGGATATCCCCCCGCTCGCTCACTCGCTTGAACTGCTTTACCTCGGCGAGAACTCGTTTACGGATGAGGTTCTCCACCCACTCATGATCCTCAAAGAGCTGCGCGTGCTCAATCTGTCATTCAACGACATCCAGGGCATGCCCGCCAACTTCTTCAGGAACCTGACAAAGCTGGAGGAGGTCTACCTGAGTGGAAATGGCCTGACGAACTTCCCCAGCGAGGACCTCCCCAAACTTACGCGACTTTCTACCCTCTTTTTGAATGGGAATCGGCTGCAGACGCTGCCCCACGAACTTGGCAAAGTCAAGAGCCTGATGATTCTCGACGTCGGGAGCAATTGGCTCAAGTACAACATTAACAATTGGGAGTTTGATTGGAATTGGTGAGTCGGATGTTGTAAGCGTCGCGCTTCGTACTCATCTCATCTTCTACGCAGGAACTTCAACAAGAACCTGCGGTATCTCAACTTGTCGGGCAACAAACGACTCCAAATCAAGTCGGATGTCTCCACGCCGGGGCACCGCCAGAGCATGACCGTCAGCCGGGAATCCCTTGCAGGGTTCTCGGGGCTCACTCAGCTCCGCGTCCTGGGGCTCATGGATGTCACCATTACCACGACGGGCACGAACACCAGCATGGATATCCCAGACGAGAACGACGATCGTCGGGTTCGCACCTCGTCCTCGGTCGTCAATGGCATGTCGTATGGCATAGCGGACACTCTGGGGAAGAACCAGCACCTCAACATGCTGGATCTCGTGCACGAGTTCCGCGGCATCAAGAAGGACGCGGTATTCGCCATGTTCGGCCGTGCGCAGCCGCCGAAGCAACTGCCCGCCGCCACCACTCCCAATCGCCTCGCCAAGTACCTGCAGGAGAACTTTGTCCGCGTCTTCATATCGCAGATCAACGCGCTCGACCCGGAGCGGTCAGAAGGCGTGCCCGATGCGCTCCGCCGCTCGTTCCTCAAGCTGAATCAGGATCTGCACGATTGTCTGTTCAGCTCTACGCGCAAGATGTCGCAGACGAGCTCGGCTGGGTCGATTCCTGTGGCCACCGACCCTTCCATAGTCCGCAGCGGTGCGTCCGGTGTTGTGGTGTACATATTGGGCAAGAAGATGTACGTCGCGAACGTTGGCAATGCCTTGGCGGTCGTCTCGAGGGGAGGCAGCGCGCACGCAGTGTCGAGGAAACACGATCCATACGATCGTGCTGAGACCGCGCGCATCCGGGCTGCGGAAGGGTGGGTTTCGCCTCCAGGCTTGGTCAATGACGAAATCGATATTTCGCGCTCGTTCGGGTTCTACCACCTACTTCCAATCATCAACGCGCGGCCAGACATTGTCACGTACGATTTGACGGAGCTGGACGAGTTCGTCATCATCGCCAACCGTGGTTTGTGGGACTACGTTTCATACCAGACCGCTGTGGACATCGCCCAGCGGACTGAGCCAATGGTCGCTGCGCAGAAGCTCCGCGACTTCGCAATCAGTTATGGCGCTGAGGGTAGCACCATGATCATGGTTATCGCCGTCGCGGACCTCTTCAAAGGCGCCTCCACCATTTCTGCGCCGGTCGACAAGCGGAAGAAGCGTGGCATCGGGATCATCGACCGTACGCTCGACCGGCTCAAAGAGGAGGTGCCTCCCCCCACTGGACACGTTGCGATCGTCTTTACCGATATCAAAGGGTCCACTCATCTTTGGGATGCCAATCCTGGCATGCCTACCGCAATGCGTCTCCACAACAGCCTTCTTCGGCGATTTCTCCGACTGTGCGGTGGATACGAGGTTAAAACTGAAGGCGATTCCTTCATGTGCTCGTTTCCCACCGCGCTTGCGGCTGTCTGGTGGTGCATGACCGTCCAAGTCGAGCTTCTGAGCGTCGCGTGGCCGCTCGAGATCTTGGAGTGCGCCGATGGGAAAGCCGTCTACGACGAGGAGGGTCGCCTGATTGCGCGCGGCTTGTCCGTGCGCATGGGCATACATTGCGGTGCCCCGCTCTGCGAAACCGACCCCGTCACCAACCGGATGGACTATTTTGGCCCCATAGTCAATCGTTCGTCCCGAATCGAGGGGAGTGCCGCCGGTGGGCACATTATGTGCAGCTCCGACGTCATCCGTGAGATTAACGCCAAGATCCTCGAGAACGAACCTGAGACTGAGTACTCCGATGCTCAGCCTCAGGAAGCCATCGACGCCATTCGGCGCCTGGATCCGGTCGTCGTCCCGGTCGGCGAGGTCAGACTCAAGGGGCTTGAAGTTCCTGAGATGCTGTCGCTCGTTTTCCCCGCCAACCTTATTGGGCGGAAAGACTTGGCCGACATGACGGTCGACCCGACTGGCTCTTCTGGTTCTCGCGTCCAGTTCAGCGTGGCTCAGATGCGGGAGCTGGCCATGCTGTGTCTGAGACTGGAGATGAGCTCATCGGGACGCGTATTTCGTGCTCTCCCTGAGCGCAAGGGAAGTCTGCAGGGCCTAGAAGACCCTCCAGACGAGGACGAACCGTCGATATTCTTGCATGGCGATCCCAACGTTCTCCTTTCCCCGATGGCTGACAAAATGACGGACGCAGATCTCATGCTGATCCTCTATTCGTTGATGGTCAGGATCGAGAACGCGGAGAATGCCTTGCGCTCGATTTCCGAGGTCAAACCTCTGCCATCGGATGACAAGAAGGCGCTGATGTCGGCGCTTCAGCGGAGTGGTGGTTTAGATGAACGGACGTTGAACGAAGTGTGGTCTGTTTTACGGACTATTTAGTTTTGATTTATTTTTTTCCCTTCTTCCGGGCTGTTAGTTAGATGTAGCTTTCTTACCATCTGTTATTGTAAATAAGTGTATGTTGTATCACCATTTCGCAACGCTTTCTCCGTCCCGGCTTTGTCCTCACCGTGGAAGGCCCATTCGGTGTTGTTCATCACGTGCCCACCCGCGCACGGATCACCCCCCTCAAAAGTATATAAGTCTGCGCCCAAAAACTAGATTCCTCAGATACATACTCATCAGGATCTTTTTATAGAAACTGACCGAGTCTCGCATTTTTACAAATGCCGCACCCTTCAATTCCAACCGATGACTTACGCGCTCGCTCGTTTAACCGAGAACATGGCCAGCCTTGCGCTGGTCTCGAGGACGTTTGGTTTCTCCCTCGTTTGTGCTCGCGAGAGCCGTTCGAGGGGAGATCAGCGAGTCGAGCGTCTGTCTGATGGAAATTTATTGGTTTACTTGTTTTGTATTTTTGTAGTTCATGGCAATGATTTTTTTTTGCTGTGGACTTGATTTGGAAAGCTTTGAGCGGATATCATTGTGCCAGTCTTGTCTACACGGCCAAACGGTTTTTTGATGAAAACGCATGGTGAGGAGAATGCCGAAGTTCTTGAGAGCGGTCTTAGAGAGAACATAAAATGAAATGAGAATTTATTCAAGCCAGCCACATGCGTGAAATCTGTACGGTGGCTCTGATAGATTTCCAAGATCCCAAATTTCTTAAGAATCGGAACCCATCGGAACGCGTCGGGAGGAGAAAAAAATGATCAGTCCATTTCAAAGCCCGACACACGTGCCGGATTGCGCGTGATGTTGGTTGATCGTCTCTTCTCTTTTCCCCCCCATCTCACTCCCCTTTCCCGTCCCGTTTTTCACTCATCCCTGTCCCAGGACACCACAGCATCGTGTATCAAGCATGTCAAGGGCACCAATCTCTCTGCCCGCCTTCTGGACCTCTCTCGGCACTATACCCGTGATAATCGGAGTCAATTCGAATCTCGGAGTGCGCAAAACCTCAACGCCGCAAGACTACAAGCTTCAACACTGCGGCTACCTCCCACTATTTCCCTCTTTGACAATGCTGCAAATCTCTTGAGCTTCTTCCTTTCCCTTCTTCAAGTGGTGCTACAAGCATTCAAGTCTTCATCAAGGCGATATCGTGCCGGTGCGGACCACAAATGCCGTCAAGCAGTGTCAACTCCCAGATCATCTGAGTCAGGACAATATCAAGCCCGCCCCTTCTCCGTGGTTCATCAGCCAGACACACCAGTGAGGGTTTCCTTTCCCCCCATTTACCTTTGTTCCCTCATTTCTTTGTGGAGGTGATACAGCCATGATATATTTCCAATACCGAGCTTCAACAGCTCGTCAACGATGGTGGCCGCAATGCGGGCACCCATCTTTCATTGTCTACTATATTATCTGTCATGTTTGCCAATATATGTCTTGTTTCGTGTGTTCTTTCCTGTTCTTTCGTGGTATCAGCAAAGGGTGGTCCTGTACAGGGAAATGCGCCCGGGAGCAGGCCATCACTCATATGAATTTTCTGAGAATGGTATAAGAATGTTGTATGACTCGCAGCACTAAGAGCCTCATCAAAGTCTTCTCGTCATAATTATTAAAATATTCGCATCGCATTCACATCTTCACAAATTCTAGAAGAATCATAAAAAAGTTGCGTGGCCGTGTACAGCACCATTTATGCCGGTTGTCAGCGGGATGTTGATTGCCGGATGCCAGCCGGCATCCCACATGTTCCATAAGGGAGATTGGAACAGTGTCCAAGTGATCTCGGCTCAGCGTCATCAGACTGAGAGATTCACGGTGGGGTGTCCCCTTGTGTGTCTCACGAAGATGTGCGATGTCGCCCTCGTGTGAATGCGAAGAGATGACAAGATGATCCTTTCTCTACTGTGGCTGTCCTCCGAAGCCCCTGCCAAACACAACCCTCGACCCTCCGGCCCAAACCTCCCACCACATGTGCCCACCGCGACATGGCGGCGTCCACGCCGCCCTCACTCCCACCACTCTGACTCCTCCTCCAATCCTTTGCCGACCTCTTCGACTCTCCACCGCTCCACCTCGGCTACTTCGGCCGCCCTCAACGCCGCTACCGCTTTCGCCTCCTCCGCCGCCTCCGCCCCCGCTGCTTGATAAGCCCTCGTCATGAATGCTGCCTGTGCCAATGCCAGCGGCGTCCCCTCCCTCGCGACGTACGGCCGTAGCCGCCTCAAGCTAAATGTACCGTCCATAGCAATTGCATCGACCGTTTCCAGTGTGTAGGAATTGAGGATGCACGTTACGACGCGATGTGGTTCCGACCACCAAACAGTAAGCTTCCTGTCGTTGCTCATCATGTATGTGGGGTCACTCCGGTATAGCTGCCCGCGCTCGAAGTTGACAACGCCAGCGCGCGATGCCAACACCTTGCGATTGAAAGCCACCTTTCGCCCCATCGCGTACGCGACACGATTTGCGTAGCCATCTAGCCGCTGCTGCTCGACATATGCCATGTGTATTGCAGCGTCCTCCGCTGTGAGCGCTGTTGCTGCCGTCGCCAACAGCGTCACAGGGGTGTTAACCACCTTACCAAACATCAGCTCCTTGGGTGAGAACTTGACCTAAGGGAGCAGCCGTGAGTTCATTATATGAATTGCCTCTTCAAAGTGGTCGGGCCAGTTCGCTGGTAGGGTGTCCTTTGTCACAGAGCGCCACGCATCCTCCTGGACGTCCGGTGCACATAGCCTGGCGAGGATATAGAGTAAAATCCTGTTGGCACCCTCGACCAGGCTGTTAATCCAAGGTGAGTACGATGATACCAGATGGAATTTAATTCCGCGCTCGTCACAAAACTTCTGAACGCGTTTATTCTTGAAGTGCTTTCCCTGGTCCGACTGGAACACCTCCATCGGAAGGTAGTCATCGCAAATGGTGGCGAGCGCGCCCTCCGTCGTCTCCGCGGACCCTGACACCGTATACTTGAAGCCCCACACGTACTGGGTGAATGTGTCCAAGTACAGGCTGACATTTTTGAATCCGCGCGTCCCCTCCGGCAGGGACAAGTAATCACCAACATTCAGCTCGAATGGGTGCCGTCGCAGTACTGGGTCTAGAAGGGAGTGCAAGTTAGTAGGCCCAAAACCCTTGCACTTCGCGCAGTCCGATATGGCACTGATGATCGACTCGTCCAACCTTGGGCTGTGGTACTTGTCCATTAGCGCCAGCCTCACGCTGTCGCGATAGAAGTGGCTGCCCGTCGCGTGTACCTCTGCTGCCTTTTCCCGCGCCTCCACCCTCGTGAGGCACTCACGTCTCGCCCGTGCCCGGGCCGGTACTCCCCCCCCCAGCCACCACAGCTTCCCGCCGTCAATGAAATACTTGGTTGCGCTATGACGCGCTCACTTCCGCACTTGCATACTCGACCCGAAGTCGAGCTCGAGGATGGCATCAATGACTTGCAGGTACATCTTGAAGCGCTCCCGCAACAGCGACGTGCCCTCCGGTACTGGCATTACCAGGTATGTCTCGCCAAGCTCCTCCACAACGAACACGTCATTGATGATTCCTGACCGTGCCTCCCAGTCCAGGGACACCGTCCACTTGCTCCCATCGCCTGGCACCTTTGGCCACCCCTCGTCGGCCTGACTTAACGCGTCGGCAACCACATTTGTTGTGCCCTTTATGTGCTCCGCTCCGACGATCTTGTAGCCCATGACACCATCCCGCCAGCGTGTGTGAGTGACATTAAGCTTGTCGTTTATCATGATGTCCCGGAGCGCTTGGCAATCTGTTTCCAGCTTGATAGGTTGGCCCCAGATTATGTCGGAGAACTTGTCTAGCGAGTACTTGAGCGCTGCGAATTCCAGTAGATGCAGCTGGTAGCGCTCCTCCGCAGGCGATGTGCGTTTTGACGCAAACACAATTGGGTGACGCCGGATGACCTCCCAGCCCCTGGGCAGCACGGAACGCATCTTCTGGGACAGAACACCTGCGAAAGCGTCCTTACTCCCGTCCGTCGTCACAATGAACGGGAAGTTCCACACCGTTTCGAAGCGTGGCGCCTGCAATACGGGGTCAGAAAGCATGATATGCTTGAGTTTAATGAAGCCTCTGGTATGTTTCTCCTTCCACACCGGTGCGAGCTTGAAGTTCTTCATCATCGTTCGGAACACCTGCTTCTTTGCGCCCGCAGGAACCTCCGCCATTCTGACCAAGTCGCGCAGGTCTTTCTCCACTGTCGCGTATCCCTGGATCAAGTCCCAGAAGTACGATGTCAGCCCCAAAAACGCGTGTAAATTCAGCACATCTTGTGGCTGCTTCCACCGCACAATTGCCGTGAGCTTTGCCGCGTCCGGCGCAACTCCTTTCGGTCCCACCGTTCCGGCAAAGACTGCTTCTGTCATAAAGAGTTTCGTTTTCGTCGCCGACAGCAACAAGCTTGCCTCTCGGAATCTGTCGAAGATAACGGTGAGTTTGTCCATCATCTCCTCGAAGGTGTCAGCCGCCGACCCGCCATCATCGACAAACAGCTCCATCACTGCTTTGACCAACAAGTCATGCAGCTTCAATGTGCACATGTACCCGTACTCTGTAGGTGCATCAGTTAACCCAAATGGCATACACATGTACGCATAGTACCCCTTCCCTGGCACAAACATTACAATGTACGACTGTATCACTTCGTCCACTGGTATCGCGAAGAATCCAGAGGCAAAGTCAAAGATCAAAATATACCGGTGCCCTGACAGCCGCCGCTGCTTGTCCCGTATGTCACCCTGCTGCATCGGGACAACCTTCAGCAGCTCATTGAGCTCATGGAAGTTTTGACATATTCTCCACTTTGGCGCTGCAGGCTCTGCAGTCGGCACACTTGGCGCTTCGCATGGTGGTAACTCGTAGACTGGTGGTAACCCCGCACGCACGCACTCATTGTTCAAGGCGTGCTTCAGCTCGTCGTGCGTCAACCCACCACCGTCATGCTCTTTTTGTGCGAGCTTTATGGGTGATACACACTTGACATCCCGAGGATGGATGGCGTGGATGATGCCAGCTGCCTCCATGACATCGACCTGCGTGTGCAAATACTCCGCCTGTGGTTGGGTCACTGGCCGCTGGTGGACCTTCGTGCTGAACTTGTGGTCCTTCGGGATTTTCGGCTTATACACGGCATCCTTCACCGGACAGACTTCGCTGACGGCAAGCGCAAAGATGTCCGCGTAGCGACCCACTAGCGCGATCACCTTCGCTTTCTGCGAGGCTGTGAGATCAGCACCCACTTGCACCATCCGCTGAATCTCTGTGACACGCACTGGATTAAAGGGGTCGGTGGCCCTCGTGTAGAGCGATTGGGGCGCTGGTGTCGCGTACGCGTCGATGTCGTATAGCTCGGTGTCCAACGCGTCACTGGCGGTGTGGTCAGCTGTGATGTCCTCGACAACAGCAATGGTCTCAGTGAGTACTCCCCTAACGGGGGTTGCGCCGACCCCCATTAAGTTTGCGCACGTGGACAGTGTCCCGTCCATTTCCCCTTGAACTTCCTCCCCTTCTGCCCACCGCGTGCTTGTCGCACACTCTTCTGCAGCAATGTCATCAGTACCATCTAGCTGCACAGACTCGATGATGCCTGGTACTTCCCTCACGGGGGTTGCGTAAGCCCCCGGTGAGTTTGTGCACGTGTGCGGCTCCCCTGGCTGCACGTACGTAAATGTCTTCTCTCAATGGCGACGGCCCCTCCTCCACGTCCTCAACCTCCTCTACCGTCCCCCCTTTCAGTCCCTCCTTCATTTCCTCGACCCGCGTCGTGGACGCCAATTCCACCCTCGCCTCGTTCTTGACACCGACGCTGGCTAAAATCGTCTTGCGGGGGTGCTCTCGGACTTCCTCTCCAACTGAACCAACAGGTACTGGCTCTGGAACTTGGTGCTGGTTAATACGTCCTTTTTTCATCAACTTTCTAGGAAGAACTCGCCTCGCGGGGGTATCCGCGCACGGAAAAACCCCCTTACAGGCTTCAGCCTTGCCAGCCCGTCTAGCCGGCTTGAATCCCTCCCACCACGGCGGCCCTTGTTGGTTGGCGAGCGAAGCATGTGCATCTCCGACGGTGATGTCCACGATGTCACTAGCGTAATTGTGAACCGCCGCGAATGCAGTCTGCAGCGGCTTCCCAAACAGGAACTCCCACCCGCTGCCGCTATCGAAGATCTCGAAGGATCCCGGTCCCCGTACACCCCCCATGTTGAAGGTACCCTCCCACCGTCCCTGCAAGGTCACAACTGTGCTGTTGGCCATGCGCAACCACTTGCTTGATGGCAGCGCTTCCCCTGCTCGATGTTTGATCCTTTCCCACACACTGCTGTCCATCGTGCCGACCAGCGCACCACCATCGAACAGGGCCTTCACCCATACGCTCTCCCCGTTCAGCCCTTTGATGATAATCCACTGCTCGAACGATCTGCACCGCTTCTCGCCCCCGCTTCCCACCACCATGTACAAGTCAATCACATCGCATTGTTTGTCGACAACAACATCCGCGTCGTTCTGTACAGTAGGGCAACCGGGGTGATCCTCTGACCCCGCTTCCCGGACTGTCCGTTGGGTCTCTACTCGGACAGCCCCGCACCAAAATCCTCCTCTGCGGGGACGAAGTCCATCCAAGCGAAGTCGTCAAGAACGGCGTTGGTGGCGATGGGGTCCTCCTCCTTCAGGTTTTTTGTGCAGATACTGCGGAAGGTCGACTCCCTCTGTGGGATCATCGGGCCTGGGCAGTCGTTGCGTTTGTGCCACGGTGTAGTGACCTTTCCACAGCCGTAGCATTCCCCCGACCCAGGCGGCACTGTCTCCGGGCTGAGCGGGAAGCTGGCGTGCTCCAACAGCACCTTCTTGTTGCCGTGTACCTCGACCCACTTTGAGATGCGCCTCGTATACTCCTTACGCCCCTCTGCAGTGTCGTCCAGCATCGAGCTTGTCAGCAGCTGCACCATCCTCCTTACATTCGCCCTCCCCACCTCCGTTATTGCCAGCAGCGCGAAGAGGTTCCCCTGACCACCTCCAGGACCGAACGTACCCACAGATGCACCTGGGCGCGCGGCCACCGGCGCTGCAGCGGAGCGCGGCACGCGACATTTGTACTGCCATCTTGCTCACAGGTGTTAGTGGCGCCGCACGGGCCCTGCTGAGGTCAGCGATAGTGCGCTCCATCTCCTGCGCCTTCCTCGCCTTCGCCACGCCTTCCTTGATGTGGACACGGTCCACCGCTTTAATCGCCGCGGCGTACGTGCTCCAGTCTGCCTGTGTCGTTGGCACCTTCTCGCACAGGACCTTCGGCAGCTCGTCGCGTGACTGCCAGATGTTGCTGGTAGAGGCTGCAATCCCCGCGAGCCGTGCAACCTCGAGCAACCTACTTGCGAAGTGGACGTGCACGTGGACGTCGGTACCGCCGACCTTGACTGTGGTCCCCAACTCCGTGAGGGTGATCCTCATCCCCAGGAGCTCACGCTCCCACTCCTGCGTTGTGTGCACGGCCTTGACGGGCTCCGGGAAGCGCAAGAGGAACGCCGCCTCCAGCGCCGCCCAGGTCGCAGCCGCGTTCCCCCCGGCTTGGAGGGTGCGGAACCACTGTTCTGCCGGCGAGTCCTCCACCAGATAGTCGGGGAAGAGCCTTCGATTTTCTGGGCGTCGGTCTGAGGCATGGCTCCCCCAAGATCGCGCATGTGCGAACGGAACCTTTTTAAGAAGGTAGCGGGTGTTACGCCGGCGGATTCCGCGGTCGTGAGATTGCCCGAGAACATCGGCACAACCTCTAGAGACATTGCTTTTTGTAGGTGGTGTCTGCGGTAGAGGTGTAGCGAGCGCGATCGATGAGGTGTCAAAAGTTGGTAGCTCGTCGTCCGAGCTTCGAGTCGGGGAGAATAAAGAGGATAGGGTGGGGGATAAGTCACGCGGTGGTGGTGTTTCGTAGTTCTGCGGATATCTCGTCTCGGGTGGTTCTTCACTGTCAGCTGTACTCGCGCTCAAAAATGTGCCGTTCGCGTCCCTCGGTCTCGATCTCGGTGCCAGCTTATTGCGTGCTTGGTTCAAATGCCACTCTAATCACCAAGATGGGGTGTCCCCTTGTGTGTCTCACGAAGATGTGCGATGTCGCCCTCGTCTGAATGCGAAGAGATGACAAGATGATCCTTTCTCTACTGTGGCTGTCCTCCGAAGCCCCTGCCAAACACAACCCTCGACCCTCCGGCCCAAACCTCCCACCACAACGGCATATCTTTCAGACATCTGAGGGAGATCTGGCTTGGCCGCCTTACCTTCTCGTTATCTATAAATATATTCCACCACCAGTTTGCAGGAAAAAGCCCACCTTGTATTCTAATACATAGACATCTCTTTCATATTGTAAAAGACTTTGTAAGGTTTTCGGCCAAATGCTGAAGATGCTTCGGCCTCATGCGATCAAGTCTTTGAACTCTGCTGAACCAAACAATGCCCAACATGGAAAGTTGTCACACTCTCTTTCTTCCTCCCACCCTCGCTCTTCCCTGAGCTCTCCCGGGCCCATTCAATTCCCGTCAAGTTCCATCCTCAAGGTGGCTCAAGCCTTCAAGACTGAATCTAAGTCACACAGTCCTGTTCTCGCAAAGTTCCAAGGAGCAAATCACCGCATACTCAAGACTCGAGCACATCATCAAGCCCCCTCCTTGTTATATCCGTGCATTATCGGACCGGCCGGCCTGGTCCGGCAATTCCCGAGAAGGGTTTTCACGCTATGAAGGTCTACTGAGCGTTTCCCTTCTAAGCACGGTTGGCTCATGGACTTATATTACACCGAGGTCTTATTGTCTGGTCCGTCTTCTTCTTCAGGCTTCCTTACCAAGCCCGAGGTCTCTTATTGTTAAGTCTTACTAAGTCATCTTCATACCTTATTGTTTTGCATCTCTTACTTACCAATAACTCACACGCTATTGTATTCAATAGACAATAGCGTGCTTAGTTTAAAAGCTAGTTAGTTATGTATTGTACTTCAGTTTGATTATGGATTGTTCTTCGCTATCTCGGCGTTGGTCGAGCCTCTGCCTTCATCCTCTATTCGGACATCAACTCCGAACTCCGAACTCCGTGACTCCGGACTATAGTCTTGTGCGGAACTGCGGACCTGAATAGTCGTTCACTCTATTCTTTGTAGTGTTGCGAGAAACCGCTAAACTCCGAGGTCGGACTTCATCGGCCTTGGCCTGACTCGACATATAACAGTATAATCAAACTCACCTATTCGGTTCGCCATGTCTGGATCATACTTCAATCCCAATCTCTTCACACCGGGCAATACCGCCCCTAACCCTTTAATTCCGACACACCAACACCGAGAGCGTCGGGAATCCCGACTTTTTTCTAACATTCCTACTCTCGGTCAAACTCCGGTTCAACCACCTACTTTCGGCCAATCTTCGGAACAACCCCCATCTCCTATTGTCTTTCATCCCATACCTCGTCTTCGTTCGGCATCAGTTCCAAATACTGTGCCAGTTCCGCTTCTCCGTTGGGGTGCAACTCTGGTGACTCCATCCCCAATTGGAATCCCTCTGGCTCAGATGCGAGTGCCCTCGGTGGCCTCTATTCAGGAGGTTGATACCGAGGAGGCTTCAGCCCCGGAGCCCGAGGCGGAGAACCCCAAGCGCCCTCCAATTCGGAACACCGAGCCCGAGGAACCTGTGGGAGGTGCCCCCGATGGGGGTGACGACGGGGATGATGATGGCCCTGGTGGACCCAGAGGTGGTGGGCCTGTCCCTCGGCGTCGGCCTCGGACACCGGACGACACCTAGATAGGTGCTCGGATTTTCAGCGGACTCAACGATCTTACTACCATCCTTCGGTCGCTTTCGGGAGCTAATTCAGGTCCCATTCGGAGTTCACGATCCAACCTCCGAAACCCCGAGCCTTTTGACGGCTCGGACCCCTCCAAACTTCTTTTATTCCTCTCGCAATGCGGACTTCACTTCGCCGAGCGAGTTCAGGACTTTCCTTTGGACGATGACCGCTTCATCTTTGTCCTTTCATACTTGAAAGGGGCAGCGGCCGCTTGGTTCCAACCCGCTATGTTTGCCACGGACAGTACTGTCCCCGACTGGGACGGCAACTTTTCACTCTTCATTCAGGAGTTGATGTCAGTCTTCAGACCGCATGACCCTGTTGGAGATGCCGAGAGCAAACTCCGAACGCTTTGGATGAAGCCTTCGGACCCAATCTCGACTTGCATCATCGAGTTCAACACCCAGGCAGCTATGACTCGCTGGGGTGAAGCGGCACTTCGGTCCCAGTTCTACAAAGGATTGCCTAGTCGGATCAAGAACCAACTCACGGTCCTTGATCCTCCGACAAACCTAGTCGGACTTCGGACTTTGGCACAGCGCATCGATCAGCGCTACTGGAAGTGGGAGTCAGAGAAGAAGTGTGAAGGAAACCCCGACTCAACCCTGAACACCGGATCTCGGTCTTCGGGGGGTGGCGGCGGTGGAAAGAAACCACAACAAACCCCGAAACCCACCAACCCTCCTTCCTCGGCATCCGCCTCGTCGTCCGGAGCAGCCTCGGGGTCCGCAACCCCAAAAACCTTACGCTGACAAGCTGGGCAAGAACGGCAAGATCACGGACGCCGAGTGCGCTTGGCGTTTGAAGGAAGGGTTGTGCATGTATTGTGGTGGGAAGGGACATCAGGCTGCGGATTGTAAGAAGAGGACTATGCCTTCGCAGGGTCGGGCATCCACCACGACTCCGAACTCCGAGGCCACTCCATCCACCGAGTAAAAAAAATGACCAGCAACTCCGAGCACCCGTTCGGAGTTGCATTGACTCGCTCGGAGTGCCCACGGAAGAAGTCTATCTCAACGCGTCCTCTCTTTCACCTAATGCCTTATACCTCGATCTCTATGCTACTTTATCGGACTCACTCCCCTCGGGACTCGACACCATTTTACGGACACTTATCGACTCGGGGTCGTCACATTGTTTTATTTCTTCAGACATTGTAATGAAGAACGCATGGCCGACCTCCGAAATACGTCTGATCCGGTTGCGATACCTCGACGGCTCATCCTCTATTATCAAAAAGCAGATCACTCTGTCAATCCGATTTCCAACCGGTGAAGTCCATTCAATGGAATTCTACGTCACCCGTCTTGATTCACCTTCTGAACTGGTTCTTGGATACAACTGGCTCCACCGCTTCAATCCGTTGATTGACTGGTTGGCGGCCAGTATCTCCTTCCGTTCCACTCCACTTGGTCCATCTGTGTCGACACCACAGGACACTAGTCCTACCTCAGTTCTGCCGGACTCCGAGTTGTTGAACAACTCCGAGCCGACTTCAACGACTAGCTTACCAGCGTTCGGAGTTGTACCAGAAACTCCGAAGACGTCTTTACCGGACCTAGGTCCTTCTATGGACTCCTCCTCGGGCTTTACCAGCCCTCCGATTTCCACACCCTTGGTTTCACTCGTCTCCGCTGCCGCTTACTCCATGATCATCGGACAAGTTGGCACGGTGCAGTATACTCTTCGCGCAACCCCGAAGGCCGAAGATGTCCGCGCTCAGTCCTCAACACTATCTTTGGACCAGTCGGACTTGCCTTCGGAGTACCACGACTTTGCAGACGTGTTCTCGGAGTCCGAAGCGTTCAACCTCCCTCCTCATCGGGAGTTTGACCTCCGAATAGACACTGAGGATGGTGAAGTACCACTGATCAGACATATTTACTCCTTGTCCGAGTCCGAACTCACGGCCTTGCGTGAGTTCATTGACAAGAACCTTAAGGCGGGCTTCATTTACCCTTCGAAGTCCAGTCACGGTGCTCCGATACTCTTCGCTAAAAAGAAAGACGGTAGCCTTCGGCTATGCGTCGACCACCGAGGACTTAATTACATTACCAAGAAGGATCGCTACCCTCTTCCGCTCATTTCGGACTTACTCGACGCTCCGGGCAAAGCCCGAATCTACACCAAGCTCGATCTCTGACATGTCTACCACCTTTTGCGTATTGCAGAAGGTGATGAGCCGAAGACGGCCTTTTGGACTCGCTACGGCTCTTATGAGTGGCGAGTCGTCCCCGAAGGGCTGACTAATGCACCTGCAGCCTTTCAACGTTTTGTGAACAGTCTCTTCTCGGACTTGCTTGACATCTGCGTGGTCATCTATCTTGACGATATTCTAATCTACTCCGACAACTCCGATGTGCACACCTCGCATGTCCGAGAAGTCCTTCGGAGATTACGTGTAGCCGGACTTTACTACAAACTTCTGAAGTGCAAGTTCGGAGTTACGACTTGTGAATACCTCAGTTACATTCTCTCCCCCGATGGTTTTGCGATGGCCTCGGACAAGGTTGATGCCATTCTTGGCTGGCCGGTCCCTCGGAAGGTTAAAGACATTCAATCCTTCCTCGGCTTTTGCAACTTCCATCGGCGTTTCATCAACGGCTACTCCGACATCACCATTCCCCTTACTCGCTTGACTCATTCTGGAGTTAAATGGGAGTGGTCAGAGTTGGCTCAATCGGTGTTCGAACGTCTCAAGAACACGTTCTCCGAAGCCCCGATCCTTCACCATTGGGTTCCGGGCTGACAAATTATCGTCGAGACGGATGCTTCAGACTACGCTCTAGCCACCATACTCAGAGATGGCGGTGAAGTCCACCCAGTGGCTTTTCGGAGTCGTTTTTTTAATCCTTCGGAGTTGAAGTATGACGTTCACGACAAGGAGCTCCTAGCCATCTTTGATGCCTTCAAAACTTGGCGTCACTATCTCGAAGGCGCACCACTGACTATCAACGTGGTTACTGACCACAAGAACTTGGAGTACTTCTCTACTTCAAAGGTCTTGACTCGTCGTCAAGTGCGCTGGTCCGAGTACCTCTGCCATTTTAATATGGTCATTCGCTTTCGCCCCGGTCGCTTAGGTGGCAAGCCGGACGCATTAACTAGACGATGGGACGTCTATCCTAAAGAGGGGGATAGGGCTTATAGCCAAGTTAACCCTCACAATTTTCGCCCCGTTTTCACTCAGGATCAGTTTTCAGCGTCACTCCGAGCCACTTATCTTGAAGAACCAGTCCTTCAGGCTTCGGTCATTATGGACATCGAGCAGCTTCACACCGACATTCTTGCCCATCTCCGAGACAACCCCGCGGTGGTCATCGGACTCGGACATGCTGCTTTGGACTCCGGCCGTTGGTCCATTGACGGTAAAGGTCTACTCCGACTCGATGACTGCATCTACGTGCCTTTGGTCAACGGAGTTTCGGATGAACTCCGAGTCCGAATTCTTCAATTTCACCACGACCACGTCCTCTCGGGGCATTTCGGACAGAATCAGACTTTGGAGCTTGTACGTCGGGGTTATACCTGGCCCGAGCTTTGGAGTTTTGTTCGGGATTTCTGTCTTTCCTGTGTCTTGTGCAAACGCAACAAGAACCCTAGGCACAAACCTTACGGGCTTTTGAAGCCTCTTCCGGTCCCACTTCGGCCTTGGCATTCAATTTCTATGGACTTCATCGAGGAACTACCCTTATCCGGTAGTTTCAACAACATTCTCGTCATTATTACCGCTCTTCAAAACAAGGCATTTTCATTCCTTGCACCATTCACATCACTTCAGTCGAGCTGGCTCAACTCTTCCTTGTTCATGTCTTTTCAAAACACGGAGTTCCTTCCCATGTAACCTGTGATCGGGGTTCGGAGTTCATTTCAGCGTTCTTTCGGTCTTTAGGCGAGCTGCTTGACATGGAGTTGCACTTCACCTCGGGGTATCACCCCGAGGCCGATGGGCAAACCGAGCGTGCTAATCAGGCCTTGGAACAGTACATCCGAATGTATACTTCTTACCAGCAGGACGACTGGGACCGCCTCTTACCATTGGCGGAGTTCGCATACAACAACTCTCCGAACACATCTACCGGAGTTTCACCCTTCTTCGCGAACAAGGGCTACCATCCTTCTATAACCACTCATTCGGAGTGCGATGTGGCTAACACTTACGCTAAAGACATGACCGTTGACCTTCAAAGTCTTCACGAATTCCTCTGAGAGCAGATCACCTCTACTCAACTCCGATACAAGGAAACGGCCGATTGGCATCGTAACCCCGGTCCGACCTTCAACATCGGAGACTCGGCCTACATCTTGGCGAAGCATATCCGAACCACCCGTCCAACTCCGAAATTCTCGGAGCAGTATCTCGGACCTTATGAAGTCATCGCCAAACCCAGTTCCATGTCCTACACCCTTCGGCCTCTGAAGGAGCTTCGGAGCATACATCCGGTCTTTCACGTCTCTCAGCTTGAGACTCACCTACCTAATCCTTATTCTTCTCGGGCCCCCGACCCTCCAGCGGCTGTTGAAGTCGTTGATGGCGAGGAGCACTTTGAAGTCAAGGATATTGTTGACTCCAAGCTAGATCGGAGATTCCGAGAGTCAAACTCCGATACAAGTTGGAATGGCTCGGATATGAGAACACCAATGAACAGTATACGTGGGTCGGAGCTGACGATGTTCACGCACCAGAACTTGTTGATAGTTTCCACCTCCGATACCCCAACAAGCCGGGTCCAAACTATTAACCTCTCGGACATCAGCCAATCGGACTTCCTCTTACATCGGTCTTCTCTCGGACATCGAACATCGGACGCAACTTCACATTACAAACAAGAAATTATTCTATTTACAACCCCGAGGCTTACTATCTACAAGTCCTCTGGGGGTATTCCTCCCCACTCCGAACCTTCCTCTTGTTCTTCCTCTTCCTCCTCTTCAGACTCCGACTCCACCGCTTTTCCCTTGCCTTTCTCCACGGACGTCAACCCTAACCCCGAGGCACCGGGGGCCGACCCCAAAGCCTCGGTCTGATCCACCGTACTCTCCTTCTCCTTCCGCTTGCCCTCGGCCACCGACCCTGAGACCTCCGAAACGTCGACTTCCATTGGCTTGGGCTTGATCTTCGGGTCCGGATACTGAACCCCGTCCTCAATCACGTCATCGCCGAACCCGTACCAAATCGTATCTTGATCGGGGTCGAGGTCGGGGTCATCGAGGCGAGTAACCTCGGACAGTTCGGGGGATGGGGAAACCGGCACACGGAACACCGGCAGCGGGTACAACGTAAAGTCCGCGTCGGCGGACTTGATCCACTCCTTGATCCGGAGGATGGCGTGGTTGAGCTGGAGGCGGCTCAGGCAGTTGCGGCGGTGTTGGGCACGGATCAGACGGTAGCACTCGTTGACCGTCCTGATCACCAGCTTCAGCTGGGCGATCTCGAACCAGCACGGGCACGAGAGGCCACAGACATGATGCTGGAAGCGGTAACACTTCGGGGTGGGGGAACCGGAGTGCGACCTCGGAGTCTGATTTCTTGGACTCTGAGACGACTCGAGCGAGCGCTTGCGAAATGGCCCTGCAACCCCGGCAGCAGCGGGTGCCGCACTCGGTCGCGAGGGACCAGCTTCACCGATAGCGACAGTGGGTGCGTCGGTCGGGAGTCGGGGATCAGAGTCGGGCGCGCGCATTGGCCACTCACACCTCACCTTCGACTGCTGGCAATTCACGCAGCCATGGGACTTTCTGATTTTTTTCATACAAGTACAGCCGGTCCGGCAGCAGCGTTCACAAGCTGTCGGTGTTGTCAGTGGCAACACCGATGGTGGCCGGCGTCGGACTCATGGTAGCGGGGTGCGACGGTGTTGGACATGGTGGTGGTACGAGTTCAAGGGGGATTTTAAACTCCGACACCGAACTGCCCCTTCTTATATGTTTTTCGTTTGACACTCCTGCGGCACCGGACTTATCGGACTTCGGACTTCGGCCTCGGCTATTCTCGGTCTTCGGTTATTTCGGCTACCAGTATCTTCTGAGCGGACTACGCCGACCCAACTCTGAAGACTCTTGAGGGTAAGAGTCTTAAGAGGGGGATACTGTTATATCCGTGCATTATCGGACCAGCCGGCCCGGTCCGGCAATTCCCGAGAAGGGTTTTCACGCTATGAAGGTCTACTGAGCGTTTCCCTTCTAAGCACGGTTGACTCATCGGGCCGACGGACTTATATTACACCGAGGTCTTATTGTCTGGTCCGTCTTCTTCTTCGGGCTTCCTTACCAAGCCCGAGGTCTCTTATTGTTAAGTCTTACTAAGTCATCTTCATACCTTATTGTTTTGCATCTCTTACTTACCAATAACTCACACGCTATTGTATTCAATAGACAATAGCGTGCTTAGTTTAAAAGCTAGTTAGTTATGTATTGTACTTCAGTTTGATTATGGATTGTTCTTCGCTATCTCGGCGTTGGTCGAGCCTCTGCCTTCATCCTCTATTCGGACATCAACTCCGAACTCCGAACTCCGTGACTCCGGACTATAGTCTTGTGCGGAACTGCGGACCTGAATAGTCGTTCACTCTATTCTTTGTAGTGTTGCGAGAAACCGCTAAACTCCGAGGTCGGACTTCTTCGGCCTTGGCCTGACTCGACATATAACACTCCTTCAAAACCTTGAAGACCATTGCAAACCAGGCCCATCAAGAGCTCTATTCTGTGCCCTTCAAGTTCCCTGAACCAACCACCCTTGCCACTCCCCTCTGTCCATTAGTTTTTCCTCGAGCTCGACTTCTTTACGTTTAATTTACCTTGTTATGTAATAGTCTCTGACCCGAATCCATTTTTTTTCCAATTCCCAGCTGTATTACAAAATAAAAATGAATTTATGTACTGTCAGATCAGGAAGTCTGACAAAGATGCCCATCTATACCTGACGGACACCGCACCAGATGTTGCTGGGATACCCTTCTCGGAGGGTTAACAGGTGATAGTCGTTTTTTATAACCCTGTGACATCCCAGCCGATCTCCCGGACACTAAGGCCCAAAAGAAATGGTGGTGTACCTCTTATGTCTCTGCGTGTTTCATTCTTGAACCTCCAGTTTATTCAGGTGGTCGCTCCCTGCCTCCAGCCGACTTGAACCTTTCGTGCTGCTGCTAATTGTTTGCAATACATGGAGTGATATTGCCCTTGCCACCCAGTGCTATGGGACAGCATTGTTGTGGATGTTCCACAATGGGCAAGGGGTATTCGTCCTTAAAATTTGCCACACAACATCGGAAAATTGACTTAAGCCTCGCTGGACCCTATTAGCCAATTCCCCATAAGGAAATTCGATCAATTTCACCGTTTTGACCACTCAATTTCGCTGGGAGACTGTAACAACATGTTATCTGGGTATTGGCTGCCATTTTAAATCCACAAAAATTCAATCCTGTGTCCTCTGCTTCTTCCTGATTCTTGCCCCGGCATTTGCACAGCAATCATCATCACAATACCACTTGACAGGCATGGAGTTGAGTCCAACACAGAAGTACTATATCTCAAATTAATTTCTGCAAGCAATTCATGTAGTAGATAGAACCTGTGAGCGGCAAGCTGGTCCACGGCACGCTACCATCACTGCCTTTAATTTCCAGTGATCATGCAATGAGGGATGGTACATTCTTCGGTCTCTTCTTTCGATTCCGCAATGAATTCGGTCGAGCTGTAAGGATGGCATCCTCACACATGACCTCCAACCAAACAGGGAACAACAGTTCCATTCAAGTGGTGGTTCTGTTTAGCTGCATCCTCATCGTATTCTCACGCTCAGTCTATTTAGTATATATAGAGCACAGTTTCCTTACCTTTAGAACACCACACGTAAAGACCGCACGTAAACCCCAGACTTCACCCCGCTGTATTCCTCCTGTTGCTCGTAGCCTGGTGTCTCGCCTCTTGGAATATATCATGGTCCTGTCAACGTGTGTGTGATCACACCTGGTTCGCACGTTAGTGTCTGTCAGGACAACGACAGCCTTTCACGAGCCTGTCTTCGAGTCGAAAGGATGACTTCGAAATCCATGGTTTTGGGTCCAGACATTGGTTTGGCAGCAGGAGATGAGGGAGCGGAGATGGTGGAAGCAGGCTCAGAATGTTGAGCGATGGAAGTGAGTAGTTCGGTGGCAACTTGAGTTCTAAGAAGTGTTCAGCTGTGGCACTCCCAGTAGCCAGGGATGTTTTGTGCAGAAAATAATTGGAAAATATTCATTATTTTTACCCCAGGTTTTTTTTATGTGTTCAAACATGTTTTTGAAAGGTTCTGACACTTTGTCAGAAAAGTGAATTAAGCCGCTGCCGACCCTTCCTACCTATGAGGCTGTGTCTCGGCATCTTCCGGTGATCACCTCTTGACAATGGGAGGGTTTCAAAGATCTTTTGGCTTGTTGGTTTGAGCATGCAAAAAGCCAACCACTCTCTATTTCACTTGATGTGGGTTGAAGGCTCCAACTGTTTCCATTTGGAAATGTTTGAAAACGTTAAAAACCATTTCTTTTTCCCTTTACTTTACAGACCCTGGCAGACAGTAAACAGATTGAAACAAACAGTTTAAACAATAGTTGTCTGGCCCTCCTCCCAGAGGTGAGCAATTTGGTGAGCTCTAGGACCCAAATACTCTATCAGTACAACTGTCAGAGGTATTTTTCCCTACATGCTTCCTCAAAGTGCAGGTTCGACGAGGGTTGAGGCGGCCGGCTCCCAGTGGTAACGATTGTTCGCGTCAAATGATGACCACCTTTGATCCTCCCTTCATATCTGCTCCTTCAATCATGCTAGGCATCTTCTAGTGAGTGATGACCTATCTGGAGGTCTCCGGGCAATAATTTTGCCTCTAATCACCCCAGGTAAAGATTGCCCCACCAAAATACTGTTTCTGTTTACTTTACACCCGATGGCAAACGGAAAGTAAATGGTTGGAGCCTTATTTGGGTTCCACTTGTCATTGACCACACCCATCAAGTGAAATCCCTGGTGCCAACTTCATTGTCTGCTTGATGAATACATTAGGGGAGCTCAAAGTTGAAATGCGGAGAATGTGTTTGTGCATTTTCGCCAAACACATTTTGGCATCGGCAGCATCTCGGTGTGCAGCAGGTGCACGGTGCCTGTGACTGAGAGTCACAGAAGAAATTTTTGCTGTGTCTGACATTGCACTTCCGTTCGTTGTGAGCCGGCTCCATGCACTGACTCCGGAAACTCGTAATATCCCTCATGGCAGCGGAAACGACTGGCAGAGAGGCAGAAGATATTCCCTTACAACAACAAGCATATTAAAAAGAGACGGCACCGCCGGGAGTTGAACCCAGGACATCCACGATAACAATCTATTGTGCATCAAGTAAACCGTGGTGCAGTGCCCTATGCTACGGATGGGCATGAAGGTTGTTTTAAAAGAGATTCTGCCAGCGATAAAAGCATGGAAACACTGTTAGGTCAACAATCCAGCCCTTCCGCCACTCGAAACCCATATTCCACCGATGATAAAAGCATGAAAACACATTCCGTCCACAAATTGAAGCATGGAAACACTGTTAGACTGACTTCTGCCACCAAGAAAACCCATTCCACCATTTACTGACACTGAATGAGAAACGACCACCAGAATTGTGGTGGAAAACAAAGTTGCACTGTTAAAGAGGGAAATGTTCATGACATGGCACCCCCAGGACTTGAACCCCGAGTCTCTGCAGAATCCTTGGTCTCGAAGAGGCATTCACGGCGTGTTAACCCTTATGCTATGCAACCAATACAGGGACAGAAATGGAGGACCTTTTTCAAGTTACAAGTCACACTGCAGGGGGGACAACATGTCAGATGATTAATATGACGCTGCCTTGAGGCTCGAAGTCGAAGAATTCCACTAGGGACTGGAAACCAGGAACACCCTGCTAATCCCCTTGACCAAAAAATCCTGCATGCATTCTGACCGGCCTGCATCAATTTCGCCATGAAGGAACACATGGCAGAATCCCGTCCAGTAATAATGAATGACCAACAGGATTAAAGGCAGCAGAACTTTGAACCTACCACTATTAAAGAGGGCAGGACCTTCGGAATGTGATTCTGAATTGTTAAGCGGAAATTTCCCAAATGGGAAGATATAACTGATGGCTGAACCACAATATCCTTAACAGGCTGATAACTGAAGTTAACATCGAAGAGAGCCCAATTACATGGAGGGCTTATGTTCTGCCATGGAAAAGAGGGAATTCTGCTGGCAAAGGCATGACACAGGTACACTGTGTCAAACTACCACCGCAAAGGTCTGCTGGCAACCAAAGAGTCGGTTGTGCTGGCTCTGCCAAACTATTTCATGCACAATGAGTCAGCAGAGGCTCAACATTACCCCTGTTTACTGGGCTCTGCTGGGGTATAAATACAAAGTAGAATTTGTAGTAACAGCATCTAGTCCTCCCCTTGCAATCTCATTTAAACTGCCTAAGAACGAAAGGGACCAGTCAACCAAAGAACCTAAGGTCACCGAGACCAAAGGGGAACACCTTCACTTCTCCTTTGCCTCACTCTGCTGCTGTCTTTTCACAGCGGAGACACTTATACCCCATCCCTTTTCGATATTTGCCTCCTCCGTCACTGTATGGGCCCAAGCGGAGCAGAACTCCCACTATGAACGATGCTGCAGACAATTATGTTGTACTTGCATGTAGTCGTTAAAACCCCATTGGGACACCTGGTCCTACAGTAGAGCAGGAGAATGACATCACACTATTCAAGAAGCTTTTGAAAGGAGCGGACTCCTTGTTGGGAAAAGGGAATTCTCCATAGAGGCAGAAGAAAGGAATGAAGCAGAAAGGGATTGTGCGGAATATCAACAATCACAGCGGGCCCACCCTACATTTGTGTTTGGTAACACTCTGAAGTCAGGCCATACAACCAATGGAGACTTAAAAACAGACCAATATACCCCAACCTAGTGTCAGCACAACCTTCTGCATCACATCATGACCGACCTCTCTCGTTCCTGAGTGCAGCACAGAGCTGCCACGCTTCATTGAAAGGCTTTTCTCTCCCTCAGGGAAGGAACTAGCAACCTTAGTGAATTCCATTGGGAAACAGAACAATTGTATACCACCACCAATTTAAAAACACAACTCCGTGGCCCACCTAATAATCCCACATAACCCTTCATATTAGAAGGGGCATACATACCCCCCCCCTGTGCCCCTTCTAATAGGAAGCGTTTGAAGAAAAGCCAGTGTGCTGCAAAAAATGCTGCACGCAAGGTTGAAATATACTGCAAAGGCACTGCAGCATATGGGCCTTTGGACTTAGAGCTCTCAGTTGTTACTTGTATTAGGTAATCCTGTTGGGTGTTGGCTCAATAGTGGAAGTTATAATGGCTCAAAAAGGAAACTTTCACTTTCTGACCCTCTCTCGCATCGCCCATGACATCCTGGCTATTGCAGGAGTAAGTATTGCAATCAAATGGCTCTTTTCGAGCAGCAAGCACACCATGTCAGATTTTTGGTCTTCCCTGGCTGCTACCACCACCGCTACCACTGTGGTGAAGAAGGAAGTCCTCAACGCCAGTTCGGCAATGGGCTTGACTATTTGGAGGGGATTAGCATCCATTAAATATGATTAAATAAAATTATGATTCAATTACAATACATTACAATACTCTTACGAGTAAATATGGGTCCTGATGCTAACATTATATTAAGATTACAGTACATTATGCTCTGGAGCCATATTTAATCATAATGTTCCACCCTTACCAGATCTAACAGTTGAGTGAACCAAGCTATTTGAACAGCTCAAATCACAACACAATCCACTGCTTGGCACACTACTTGGATTCCTGCATCCTCATCATCTTCCTATCACCCGCATCACTGGTTGAACATTTCACATTTTTGAGTGAAAAAATTGATAAAAAATGTTGTTCAATTTATAGCCATTTTTCACCGAAAAAAGAAGTGAAAAATTTAAAACATTTTCACCACTTTTTTGACTTGAAATCAAAGTGAAAAATATGAAACAAATTTTGTGATGTTGTTAAGATGTTTCTTTTGCATTTTTTGACTGAACTCAAGGTGAAAATGATGGTGAAAAAATCAAAAGTTTTTCACTAATTTTTTCAGCAGAAATCAAAGTGAAAAATGTGAAACAAAGTTGGTCATATTGTTAAGATGTTTGTTTCACATTTTTGACTGAAACTCAAGGTGAAAAATGCGAAATATCACTTGTTGAACATTTCAATTTTTTGAGTGAAAAAATTCATAAAAATGTTATTCAATTTATTGGCATTTTTTCACCGAAAAAAGAAGTGAAAAATTCAAAACATTTTTCACCACTTTTTGAGTTGAAATCAAAGTGAAAAATGTGAAATAAAGTTTGTGATGTTGCAAAGATGTTTCTTTTGCATTTTTTGACTGAACTCAAGGTGAAAATGAAGGTGAAAAAATCAAAAGTTTTTTCACTAGCTTTTTCACCAGAAATCAAAGTGAAAAATGTGAAACAAAGTTGGTCATATTGTTGAGATGTTTGTTTCACATTTTTTGACTGAAACTCTAGGTGAAAAATGCGAAACATCACTGGTTGAACATTTCAAATTTTTGAGTGAAAAAATTGATAAAAATGTCATTCAATTTATTGGCATTTTTTCACTGCAAAAAGAAGTGAAAATTTTAAAACATTTTTCACCACTTTTGTGAGTTGAAATCAAAGTGAAAAATGTGAAACAAACCTCATGTTTTTCTTCAAACTAGTAATACCATTAATTCATACACATTTCAAGGTAAAAACAAAGGTGGAAAAATGAACAGTTTTTTTACCAGTTGTTTCACTAGAAATAGAAGTAAAAAATGCAAAACAAACAGTGGGGGCAAAAGCTAACTCACCCAGAATTCACGTGTGTTTCACTCATGTGTTCCGAAGGTGGTTGGCAGCTAAACAAAGCCGATATCACAGTCCATCAATTGTTCTTTGCCAGACAAAATACACACAAAGAATAGACAAAGGACAGACAAAGGAGCTTGGAAATCCTGTGGCCCTTTGTCCTTTGTCCTGTGTCCTTTGTCCTTTGTCCTTTGTCCTTTGTCCTTTGTCCTTTGTCCTTTGTCTTTTGTCCTTTGTCCTTTGTCCTTTGTCCTTTGTCCTTTGTCTTTTGTCCGTCCTTTGTCTATTGTCTGCCTTTCACTGGTGAAGCAATTCAAGTTTTTTTGACGGAAAAATTGGAAAAAATTTCAAAATCTGTTTAGTACATTGTATTTGGGGTCCCAGTGGCATTTTAGGTGCATCTCAGGTCCCTGCATCTATTTCTGGTGTGCTTGGGCCCATGTCGTCGGCCATTCCCTCACGGATTTAAAATCCGAAAAATCACCCTTTATTGCTGTTTTAATGAGTACTTGGCCCGCGGTGAGTCCAATCCCATACGGATTTTGGGGCCCAGCGGCATTTTAGGTGCATTTCAGGTCCCTGCATCCATTTCCGGGGTGCTTGGGCCCATGTCGTCTGCTGTTCCCTCACGGATTTAAAATCCGACCTAAAAATCAAGCAAAATGACTGTTTTAATCAGTACTTGGCCCGCGGTGAGTCCAATCCCAGACGGATTTTGGGGCCCAGCGGCATTTTAGGTGCATTTCAAGTGCCTGAATCTATTCCTGGTGTGCTTGGGCCCATGCCGCTGGGCCCCAAAATCCGTCTGGGATTGGACTCACCGCGGGCCAAGTACTGATTAAAACAGCCATTTTGCTTGATTTTTAGGTCGGATTTTAAATCCGTGAGGGAACAGCAGACGACATGGGCCCAAGCACCCCGGAAATGGATGCAGGGACCTGAAATGCACCTAAAATGCCGCTGGGCCCCAAAATCCGTATGGGATTGGACTCACCGCGGGCCAAGTACTCATTAAAACAGCAATAAAGGGTGATTTTTCGGATTTTAAATCCGTGAGGGAACGGCCGACGACATGGGCCCAAGCACACCAGAAATAGATGCAGGGACCTGAGATGCACCTAAAATGCCACTGGGACCCCAAATACAATGTACTAAACAGATTTTGAAATTTTTTCCAATTTTTCCGTCAAAAAAACTTGAATTGCTTCACCAGTGAAAGGCAGACAATAGACAAAGGACGGACAAAAGACAAAGGACAAAGGACAAAGGACAAAGGACAAAGGACAAAAGACAAAGGACAAAGGACAAAGGACAAAGGACAAAGGACAAAGGACAAAGGACACAGGACAAAGGACAAAGGGCCACAGGATTTCCAAGCTCCTTTGTCTGTCCTTTGTCTATTCTTTGTGTGTATTTTGTCTGGCAAAGAACAATTGATGGACTGTGATATCGGCTTTGTTTAGCTGCCAACCACCTTCGGAACACATGAGTGAAACACATGTGAATTCTGGGTGAGTTAGCTTTTGCCCCCACTGTTTGTTTTGCATTTTTTACTTCTATTTCTAGTGAAACAACTGGTCAAAAAACTGTTCATTTTTCCACCTTTGTTTTTACCTTGAAATGTGTATGAATTACAGCCGTTTGCGTAATTGATGACAGTAGCCGAGAAAAAAAAAAAAAAAGAAGAGTTTTGATGTCGGAACTTGTTTTGCTCGTTTCTCCTTCATTCCTTGTCCGATTAGGCTGAAAATAGGAGGGATTGAGAGGGTTTCCTAAGGCCTTCACAACCATACCATACTCACCACCCAATTCACAGATTCAAGCTCGATGATTTTTCCCTTGTAATCAATGAATTTAATGGATGTCCGATTTTATAATACACCTATCTCCCTCATTTCTCGATGAAATTACATGTGGGTGGGTGCGTTTGAAAGCCCCAATTTGCCACCAGATGTTTTGCCATTATACAAATAAAGGTGACTCACTGATCGTGCGCAATGGTGAATTTACCTGAGTCTGTTTATAACCCCTCCCAACATAATCACACATTACACCGGAGGATGAGGGCCAATGATGGTCCAAAAGCACATAGAAGATTCAGGTGAATTGGGGTTTTAATCCGCTCCCAGTTTCATGTAATTCTATTGAGAAATGAAGGAGATATGTGGGTTATAAAATTGGACATCCATCAAATCCATTGATTACAAGGGAAAAACCATCGAGCTTGAATCTGTGAATTGGGAGGTGAGTATGGTATTGTTATGAAGGCCCTGAGAAACCCTCTTGATCCCCTCTATTCTCAGCCTGATCGGACCAGAAATGAAGGAGAAATGAGCAAAACAAGTTCCAGCATCAAAACTCTTCTTTCTTTTTTTTCTTGGCTACTGTCATCAATTCTGCAAACGGCTGTAATGGTATTACTAGTTTGAAGAAAAACATGAGGTTTGTTTCACATTTTTCACTTTGATTTCAACTCACAAAAGTGGTGAAAAATGTTTTAAAATTTTCACTTCTTTTTGCAGTGAAAAAATGCCAATAAATTGAATGACATTTTTATCAATTTTTTCACTCAAAAATTTGAAATGTTCAACCAGTGATGTTTCGCATTTTTCACCTAGAGTTTCAGTCAAAAAATGTGAAACAAACATCTCAACAATATAACCAACTTTGTTTCACATTTTTCACTTTGATTTCTGGTGAAAAAGCTAGTGAAAAAACTTTTGATTTTTTCACCTTCATTTTCACCTTGAGTTCAGTCAAAAAATGCAAAAGAAACATCTTTGCAACATCACAAACTTTATTTCACATTTTTCACTTTGATTTCAACTCAAAAAGTGGTGAAAAATGTTTTGAATTTTTCACTTCTTTTTTCGGTGAAAAAATGCCAATAAATTGAATAACATTTTTATGAATTTTTTCACTCAAAAAATTGAAATGTTCAACAAGTGATATTTCGCATTTTTCACCTTGAGTTTCAGTCAAAAATGTGAAACAAACATCTTAACAATATGACCAACTTTGTTTCACATTTTTCACTTTGATTTCTGCTGAAAAAATTAGTGAAAAACTTTTGATTTTTTCACCATCATTTTCACCTTGAGTTCAGTCAAAAAATGCAAAAGAAACATCTTAACAACATCACAAAATTTGTTTCATATTTTTCACTTTGATTTCAAGTCAAAAAAGTGGTGAAAATGTTTTAAATTTTTCACTTCTTTTTTCGGTGAAAAATGGCTATAAATTGAACAACATTTTTTATCAATTTTTTCACTCAAAAATGTGAAATGTTCAACCAGTGCATCACCATTATGTCAACATCCATGAACATCAACAACCTTCTTTCCTCCGCACCAAAGCTCAGTGGCAGCGGCAATCACAGCAACTGGAAATTTGCCATTTGTATGGTGTTACACCGCGCTGGCCTTTGGAGCATCATTCAGGAATGGATCAACAGACGGGCAGACCTGGACACAGTTAGCTCGGACGAGAATGTGCCTGCAGCTTTGAGTACCCGCACGCGACGAACAGAAGACAAAGCCAAGGAGTCCGAATAAATTCTCACCATCATCGGACTGACAATTGATCCGTCCCAGTATCTGCATATTGCAGAGTGCACAGATGGCGTTGAAGCGTGGGCAAAGTTGGCAGAGATCTATGAGAAAGACTCCCGACCTAGCCGTATTGCGCTTAAACGTGACTTCTACACTTTTCCGCACAATACCACAAAGCCTGTTCAGGATTATATATATCTGGGATCAGGCGGCTGGCCTCGGCATTACGAGCAATTGGTGTCAAGATTGACGCTCGTGATAAGGTGGATGTAATGATCTACAACCTGGACCCCACATGGGGAAGTATTGCCTCAACATTGACAGCATCATCTGTCGAACTAACCGTCGTGGATGTAACCGGCATGCTGTTGGATGAAGAGAAGAGGTGTGGTGGAGCACCGGAGGATGGCAGCATTGTTCTGGCAGCTTACCAGAAGAAGAAGTTCTCGATTACTTGCTTCAAGTGCCATAGAAAGGGCATGTCGCGAAGAACTGTCCATCACAGGGGCAGAGCGTTGGGAAGGTGCACGTGGCGACGATGGAAGCATTTGCATTTTAGGATCACGCCGGGCTGATAGAACGGAACGGCTCCAGAGGGAGCGGCCATGTGTTGGCAAAGCTGAGTGCTCATTCACAGCGGATCCGGAGAACTAGTATAATTTTTAGGTAGTATATTTTTGGACACCTTCAGGTTCAAGGGGGAGTGTTGTTATTATGTGAGCCCGAAGTGTCACCGAAGGGCTTACTAATAATATTGATAAGATAACCTGAGAGTAGTAGAATCACTGTGTTCAGGGCGTCACGCGGCAGACCCCATCAGAGCTAATATGTTAGAGCTGTGCCGAGGTGCCGAGACAGGGTCTGCCGCCATCACATCCACACTTCTGTGCCGAGCTACGTAGAGGTTACGACAGAGCTGCGTAGACTTCGCCTCTAACGGGGCCTGCCTCCGTCGCTCAGCAGACCTCAACCAACTCCTCCTTCACTTCACCGATTCCCAAGTCGCCCTCCGACCGGTAGTACACAGCCTTGTTGTCATAATACTACAAATGATCTCCAAAGCTTAAACTTGATTTTGGGGGTTCTACACCGTCGACCCTGCTGCTTCAATGCTTCCTCGGCGGCCTGCGCTCTCTCTTCCCCTCACGCCCCATTGCCTCTAGTGAATGAATCGGCAGAATCCTGTGCGTGCTGGCCATATTGGCGGGGGGCCCACGGCCACTAACCCCTATGGCGAAGGAGCCCCGCACGACGACCCGTGAGTCTTGTCTATTTGATCCGGAGTGGGGCTGAAACTGTACAGGTTCCAAGTCAACGCTCAAGGTGGTGGAGATGTTGTCCCACGGAGCCAGCCTATGCGGCTTCTGGGGCTCGGTCAACCATCGTGCGTCTCCGCGAACTCCATGGGAAAACTGCTTTTGTTTTTCTGACGACTCACACAGGACTAGTTTTCGCTCCACATCTCTCGATACACCCCGGGCCGTCAATTGTACTGGCTCGGCTTATAACCAACCACTTCGTACTGCATCACTGAACACATGCGCTGTCGCAAATCCCGATATCTCTGCATTTCACCATCCATCTTTTAATACCCCCACTCCGCTAGATAGGTACCAGACTAGGGCGGGCATCCATCCTGGCGCCCTGCCGCATTTTGCTATCCCGGAGGAGCAAACTCAGATGCACATGATCGTCGACATGATGCACACAATTCTCCAAGATACCAACGAGCTCAAGGAGCGCGTAACCGCTATCGAGGCACGTATTAAGCCTTCTAACGCCATTACAGCGACTCGCGGCGTTGCAGTTTGGCGTGGAGGGCCGGCTACTCGCTCGATGAGCAAGGCGGCACCAAGCGGCCACGAACGCCTTCGCACACCCGGCTCCGAGATCGATCCGGCCCTCATGGGTGCGGCTTCTGATACGACAACCGACGCTTCGGGGGATACCGACTATGAGCGAGAGAGCGTTGACGAAGATGAGGTGGGGATGAATGACATGAGTCTCTCGTCCACCGAGAAACGAGCGCTCAGGGTGAGAGTCAGTTTTCCTTTGATATTTATCTAACCACCAGCAGAAATTTGTATCCACGCTATTTCGGCGCGTCTGCAATGTTCCGGGACACGACTGGCCTGACCCTGAGCTAGTTCGCACCATTGAGATCACCTACGAACGGTATCCGACACCATTCTTCAAGGCTAAGGTCACAGATGCAAGAAACCAAGCACTTTTTTTAGAGGTCGCGCAACAGGCTATGCAGGAACTAAAGGTGAGCTCGTCATTAACCAAGGGCGATATTGGCCTCACACGGATATTTGTAGGACAAAAGTTGCTGGCCCAAGGCCCTCAAGCGCCCAGCGACAGAACCCGACCCGACATGGGATCTCGTTCTCTTCCAGGAATTTGCAAAGGAATCTTTCCGAAGTTTCAAGAAACAATGGCTCGAGGGGCACGATGTCGAAGCAGCGGAACGAGGAGATGTGAATCGCACTACGGATCGTCGGAAAAAGCGGTGTATACTTGTGAGTTGAATCCCCACCAACCTTTACACGATTTGATAGCCACGGACTGGACAGAAATCAAATCAAATTGGGAAGGTTCTCGCGGCATATGCGGCCCAACATGGTATCGACCTCGATTTCTTGAAGGTACTCGTGGACGAGCAATTTCTCTCCAATGAGGTTTCCGGGCCTGAGGACGACTCGGGCGAGAGCAAAGACGCATGGAAGGTACGCTTGGCGGCGAAGGCCCAGATGCCCCTTGGGCCCGACGCTCTGAAGCGGGTAAACTTTCTTGAAATATTGGATCCAGTGTGGCGGTCTGATCCGGTGCGTTATCTTTCTTCCACTCTACAACCTACTGAAAATAGGCTAAGTATTCGAGGCTCGTTCACGACATACAAGATTTTCGCGTCAGTGGCACCACACCAGCCGACGAGCTCAACGTGAAATATGATCACATAGCTTTGGGTCGTCCTTCGCATCGAATTCCAACCTACGCGCCTTTCAATTTTGGTTACTCTGTCGAATGACTCAACAAAAACCGCAAGATTCCGGAGATTAAAAACCTTCTGAAGGACTGGGGCAAGTATGCGGAACCCGAGGGGTGTGGGCTTCTCTTAGAAATTGATACAGAACCGTAGATAGATTGCTTTTGACGAACAAGGTAACTAGCCTGTCGCATTGTCCAAGAGTCATAGTTCATCAATTTTTTTGCTGCACGTCCAAAACTGTTACTCTTCCTCTCCTGCTGCATTGCCCATTCCATAAGCTGCTAATGAGGTTGGGAACGGTTAATTACTTGTATCAGATTCAGGGATGTGGGAGTGTCTGGAATCTTACCCGGTCCATCGTTGTCGTGATCCACAAGGGCGGGATCGTAAACTCAATTGCACCTCGACCGACTTGGCATTGAAATTCGGTCAACGGCATCACGAGGCGGGGATAATCCGGGTCTGTTGGTGCCGCGTAAACTCGGTATTCCCAGGTATCAACACCCAGTTCCTTGCTAGATACGAAAGACGCAAGTACGTTCCTCATTCAGAGAGTGGATAGTTACTTACAAGTCGTCCTCCCCCCAAATGAATGTATTATCATCCAGTGGTGTTTCCCATGACCACTTCATCCATTCAACAAAAACCATTATCATGTCATCGGAGCCTGGTACGCCAGGTTGTTTGTGCCGGAATATATGCTGCACCTCTCCCACATGTCCCTCGTTGTTAAAGTGAGTTTGAATGAGGGATGATCCTGCTGAATCCCGCTGGGTCCGGGTAGTCGACGTGAGCCTGCGGCCATCCAGGAGGGCATACTTGTAGATGTCTATGTACGAGCTCAGCATATGGGTTCCATGTTGTGGTTGCTCGCGGTTGAAATGAACCCTCCGCCCATCCAAATTGTAGTAGTTGAACAGACCGAGTCGAATAAGGTCATCTTCGTGGTTGTTTGGAATAAAGGTTATTTTTTCTGCGAAGCTCCCGGGCGATACCTGGGAACCTCCACGTTCTGCAATGCGTGCTTCAATAATTGCGTACACGATCGGTTAATATTCGTACCGTGTGCAGCAACATCTTCAATAGTTCCCAACGCCTCTTTGTCTTCACCCACACCAATAAGCATCTGGATAGCTTGGTTCTCCAAGTGTAATGGGAACGGGGCGTCTGGACCGGATGTTTCATCGAGGATTCCATTTAACTGGCGGAAACTTGTCAATAATACGACAGACAACAAGGGAAATTGACGCACAATACCATCCAGCTGAGCTATTCAATGAAACTCCCGCACCATAGAAACCTCGAGGAGGCCGCCAGCCCAGTTATTGCTGTTGAGATTTTTGAGGACTTTGTTCAGGCGCTCCATGAGAAATGCCCAGAAACTATAAAGTGGGCCGTAGTCGCGGACTTGGTCTGGTATGTGCACACACCAGTGGTGGTTGGGTTTCATCTCAGCCATCCCATACAGCTTTTGGAAAAGGTCAATTGATAATGCAAATGGCAGAGTCGGGCTGAGACACACATCTGAGAAACCCAGAAGGTATTCTGTCAACAATCGTGTTGCCTTCGTGAGTCCTTCCGTCCGTATGGAACTACCCACGAGTATTTTCAAAGCCGTAGCAAATCGGAGGAAATTTGTATCCTCTCCTCAACCTCTCCTTGCTGCAAACGTCGAATTGGCTTCTTTGGCATAGAAGGGGGGTCAGAACGCTTATTTCCTTTCTCCCATTGCTTCAACTTAGATTTGTATTTTCTTTTGGCCGTGGGGTATCGCTCCATGGCTTTCTTGTAGTCCTCCTCAGACTCCTTCTGGAAGCGTTCCCATACAATTGGTATCTGGATGTCCGCGTCACATGATGATCAGAGCGCACCACTACAGCCCAGGGACCAGTCACTGCAAATTTATACTCATCTGCCGTCAGTGAACCTCCAGCGGGCTCCCCTACACGTAATGGTAGCCGGCCAGCCCATAACAGTGATTCGAACTGAGGCAAACTCCAAACAGTGCCGCAGAAAGAAATGTGTATTGCCTCGTAGAGCACCCTCCTTGATCCAGCGAGTATACCACTGTGTTTTTGCGAGACCTAAGAGTCATTGATCGTGAATACTCATCCGCTTGATGTAACATGTTACTTACCGAGGAGGAGATTATGCATTGGGTCCACCACAGTATACCTCACGATGTCGAAATAATCCAGCTGAGCAAATTCTGTCCATCGAACTCCGTGCTGTGCAAAGAAATATTCTTTTTCTTCCGCAGTTGATAGATCTTTGTACTGCATCGCTAATCTTCGATGTTCCTCGCCAGTACGGGCCAGATACCCTCAACAGAACGATGAAAATGACTTAAAGGTTTTTGTCAAAACAATCACATACCATTCCGTAGGGACTTGTCGGTGAAAAACTGGTCATGGGACACAGTACATTTTGTGCATGGTGTAACCGTGTGGCCGTGATCTGCAAACCCGCAAAGTTTACACATCGCAGGATGATCTGCGATGATTGCAACCAAAGCAACTCGGACCAGTACTCCTAGAAAAATGATATGAGTCAGTAATTTAGCATTGGTTGAAGTTGTCTTACCATCTGGATACTCTAGCGTTTCGATGAGTATCCCATCCTTGTAAAGCATGATCAGATCATCGACAATAATCTTTAGGTAGTGCTGTAGCTGCTCGGCAGTCTGCTCCGTTGGTCCAGGGGGCATGCAGCTCAGGATTAGATTTTCAGTCCGGTATCTGGAACGATATCAGACTTGGTTCCGGGAAACATGCTGTCTTACCGAAGCGAAGTGACGAGATTTTGAATACAAAACGACAGAACCCCCGAAAAATGGCTTGGTCCATAGCTGCTCTTTTTGCGGCCAAACCTAAATGACATGTGAGAGATAATTCGTGACCAGAACCAGATGACTGCAAACCAGTCAAGACCCAGAGAAGTTCTAAGACGAATCTCCTTCTTAGCCCCCGGTCCGAGGAAGAATGAGCGACCGTCTGGGCCCTTGATCGTTTTCCAGACCTCTCCATCTTGCATGCATCGAAGTTCTCCGTCCTTCGGAGGAGCCTTCTTCCATGCATTAACAGCCGAAATCATCCCAGGTCGCTTGAAGAAATTCCGCAAGCCAGTCGACAGCAATTGAATCGGTGCAACAACGTGAGGCTTTTGTTTCTTTGCACGCCTTGAACCAGCTGCATCATTAGAATCAGGGAGTATTTCACGGTCTTCCCAGCCATCAAAGTCATGTACATTAGCTCTCCCGAAGATCTCCTCGTCGCAATCAGGGCAGAAAGTAGTGGGGCCAACATCAGGGTCAAAGATTCGATGACATCGGAAGCAAATGGGGTGTACCATGAAGCTATCCTTGATGTCGAGCCTCGAAAAAATTGTTGTGAGTGTCCAGGGCATCGCAATGGCTCCAATGAGGTTCCCAGACAGAGCCGAAAAGATGAAACCAAGACAGGCGAGGATGACAGCAGCAGCACGGAATGTGACGCGATGCCGTGTATGCAAGAAGCCAACCATATAAATGATGGCACAGATATACCACTGTGGGTGAAGATTATCCCTCGCGGTCGTCCGAGGTATCATGTCGGCCATAGATTCATCTCGTGGCGGTGCCCTTGGTGCCGGGTTGGGTGGTTGACTCGACTCACTAGAAGCAAACGATCAATACATTGCTTTGTAGCGAGAAATTTCTCATACCGTGCTGGCGGCGTGATTGCAATTTCAGTGGAGACGGTCCAGATTTCTGATTCTGTTTTGTTGGACAGGGGGTTCCTGAGTGTATATTTTCTTAGTACATGCTCGCCGTAAGGAACGTGGAAGGGTGACATACTGCGGACCGAGACAATACGTTCCCCGGGTCGTTGCTCGGCCACGTCCCATCAAGGATGATGCATTTGGCGGTACATTTGCCCCGCTAGCGACGCGTCCAGCTGCCCTCCCGCATCCCACCAGGGCAGAAGTACTTGGAGACAAAACATCATGATCTGAGGGTGGTGGACGGCTCACAGATCTTGGAGGTCCACGGCCACGCGAAGCCAAAGAGATTGGATGTGTGCCCTCTGAAGAAGTGGGAGGTTGGGCTGCATCCCTATTTGAATCCCCGGGCCTGCGAGACATTACTGAGATATGAGGTTTAACACAGTCGGGACGATGAGGGTTTTCAACTTTTCGAACGTCTGAGCAAACTTTATATCCCAGAAGCTGCGGCAGTACATGCAATTTTTATCCATGGCATGAGACAGCAGAGTGTAATATGACCGAGAAACAACCGGATTTCAGGCTATATTGCGCCATTAGAGATCATATAAAGATCCAGAGCAACCGGAAATGAACAGGCTGTGAGACGGTTGTGTATGTTCCATCCAATGATGCATTGCAGAAGATGCAGAAGATTGGAAGATAATTTTGAATGTGATGTGAACGGAGAAACCTATCTGTTAGCTGGATGGTAGTATGGTAGGAAGATCCGATGCACATGTACAACATCCATGATCCGAGAGGTGCTCCAATGACATCCGAGTCTGGCCTGATTCCCACTTATTCCATCATTTTGGATGAAGATTGGCAGTTGAGATCTGCTCAAATGGTTTCCAGAGCGCACGGAAGGTGATTTGTATCCATAGATGAAACGAGTCCGCGCATATTAATCCAGTTATGTGTCAGCCGGCATGTCACCAACTTGAGAATTCCGAGCTACGCAGTGCTGGATTAGCTCTTTTCACAGTGATCCAAAGACAAAGTTGGAGGTACAGTATGTCCGAGTAGAGTATCCGTTGTCCAGAATGAAAGCTAGTGTGATACAACGTCGCAGACAGACGATCGGAGCGGGCATTGGCGCTTGCGGCTTGATCGAGCACACAAGGCACCGCCACGGAGCCAAACAGATGCAACCACAGCTAGCAGGACCAAACGTGCCAAATTGACGTCCGAACCAAGGGGGACCAAAGATAAGAGATTGCCATATGGGGTAGGGGGGGGGGGGGTACCCTGGTCGGCCAGAAAAAAAAATTGTATACAGATTTTTTGGTGGTCAAAAAGAGCTTCCAGGTGCCCACAGGTGGCCATGGGGAAGGTAGACGGCAGACGACAGCCCTATATTGGTTGTTTAGTCTATGCGTTAGTGCACCGTGTCCTTTCCGGGCTAATTTTCACGGGTCATAAGATCGAATTGTTCAAGGAGTATTCTTTTGCCTCACTTGCCGTAATTTAGCCATGACGCACTATCCGGTAGAAAAGACGGTAGAACCGACTTCATTCCAACCCACCATGTCATTGTCACTCATGTTATCTCCTGTTTGGTAGCAGCCCCGATTTTTTTTTCTTCCTCACGCACGTCCAGCATGGCTGAAGAAGCTGTCATACCTAACACCGCCGCATCTGACACTGCGGATTCGCTGGCAGTGGATGCATCAGGTTAGAGCTTCCGCTTGTCATATGCCTGTCAGCTTACGACAAGCTTACGAAAAATTTTCTCGAATGATGCCTACAAGATCATGCCTACAAGCCCGACGAAAATCTTAGCACCGAACAACTTGAGATCATGTTCGGGCGCATCCGCACGCTCCCAGACAGCGATGTGGATATCTCTGCCCATTTCGGCCCCGAGGACCCTCGCCCACCCGCTGACGATGGACATGGACTCTCCCCAGTGCGTCCTGATCTATCAAATTTTGAATTTACCCAACTTACATTTTGTTATTCAGGCTGCCCACCTTAAAATCCAGTGTTCAAAAAAGCAGTTGCAAGGATTGAATCCAATCAAGGGCAAAAGACCGGCCAAGGCTCAGTACGTACCCACACGATACCATGATGCAGACATCGAGCGCGCTCTGGTGCTCTTCAAGATGGCATAAATTAGATAGTTAGTAACAAAAACTGCCAAGAATATATATGCGCCCATTTGAATGATTTTTGACTCAAGAATCCTGAAAAGACGCGTGTATCGGGTTAAGCTGAAGAGACGCGTATATTGGAGTTTGGTGATCCCCTCCATAGCAAACACTGGCAAAGGACGCGTCATCTTTTCACGATCACGTACGCACTCAAATGCCGAGGTGATAGACACCAATAGACGCCAGAAGCCCCTGTACACGTCAGGATCATCTTCCCATGGATGTATCCGGGGTTAGTGCTCTTATTCACTCAATTTCCATGGTTAATTGACGCAATATTCAGTCCACTAGCACGGTGAACAAATTCCACAACAAAAGCACGCTCAAATGCCCAGACTGTCTACAGGATATTAAAGTTGGCACTGGCGGTCAAGCCAACCTTCGAAGCCACATTGGTACTCCTAAATGTCTCAAATCACAGAAGGAGCACAAAAAGGCGAAGCCAAAATACGCTTTGCTCACCGATTACCTCAAGCCCAAAGCGGCCCCTGTGCCGTCTACTGTGGCGGCCCCAGAACCAGTAATGGGCCTGACTTTCTCTCGGGTCGAGCCACCAGAGGGGACGGGTCCCGAGCCTCTTGAAGAGCCCTGTGCAGCGTTGGACGATCTGTCTGACCTTTTTGGCCAGACCCCGGTACCTGTGATATGTGCACATGCACAGGATCTACTCCGTCAGCTCCGTTCCAGATTCGATAATATCCCTGCCTTTGCTCCCCTTGTGGATTCAACTCATCCGCTGGCCGATTTTGCAGTTGACCCATTTCTCGAATTTCCGCAGCAACGGACCTCGCTGGACAATTGGGACGAGATCTTGCTTCCCATGCTTCATAAGGCCTTCGGCTGGGGTGAGCTGGATCCAAAGCTGTCATTGGCTTACATTAGTCTTGGGAAATACGGCCTGACCAGCTTCTGCGCCTTCTTCGAGTTCTTCGTCGTGGAACGACAACTAAAAGGTTACCAAATTATGCCGTATTTTGATTTCCTCCTCCGAGGGGTAGAGTATCGGTAAGTTCTCTTTTCTTTCGCCTTCTAACATCCATCTCATTCCAATGTCCAGGTTCCCATCATCAAACGATTCCATAGCTCCACGTGATGAAGCCAAACGCGTTCAAGACGAGCACCACCGTGCATTGCCAACGGCCGGGCAGGATTACCCAGCTGAGAGCAATAAAGTTAAACCATGCACCGGGATAGAGCTTGCTTTCCCTCCTGGGGGTTCCCACCACGTCGATTATCCATTCGGCCTTCACCAACAGTACAATCTTCCCTGGGATTATTATTCCCGGCACAACCAATTCTTCATACAATCCAAGAACTGCCAGCGGGATTTGGTCGTAAAGGGAGAGCCATGCAAATCGTGCAATTCCCTCCTTGCGAACGATGTCCTCCTCGGGATCATCCGCCGCATTTGGCATGGTATCCACGAAAACACGCCCCTCATTTATATGCCCATCTCTGGCCTCATCGATTGCGCGCGCAGAAAAACGGTTCAAACCCGCGGTCTTAAATTGACCAAGCTCAATGTGGTTCGGCAGCTGCTCGGTAAAATGGCAGCGCTCGACGAGCACAAGCAATTCGTTATGGCGGTTGCGAGCGGGAAGGTTGAACGAGTCGCTCAGCTCGTTCAGGCATGCCTCAATAATGGAGTCGGTATACGCGGCCTTCTCGAGCGGTACCAACGGGCGTGCGAGGTGGTTTACAACCCGAAGGGTTTCACAGAGGACGACATGCTGCTCGGCCTCCTGATTCTGCGACTTGGAGGCGCTCGCTTAGCAGGTATCATCCATCGGGCCAAGGGATTACCAGGAATTTCGACCCTGCGGAAGAACAGGGTAATCCTCCCTCTACGTGCCTCTGCTGGCATGCCTACAGTAGCAGAGGTCGAGGAGAATATCGAGGCCTTCACGGAGGGAGAACCCCAATCCACTGGGCCGCCGCTCATAGTCCATCGCGTGCTGATGATGGACGAGATTGCGGTCGAACAGCGGCCTCGATGGGATGATAAAACGAACAAGATCTTGGGCGCTTGTCGTGAGTGCAGCTGGAAAGTCGCTCTGGATTTCAATACCGTGGAAGATCTGGAAGTCTTCTGCAATGCGGTCGAAAATGGTGATATCCATCTGGCAAGCGAGGTGAGTACGGCATAAAATACATGACATATTTCCTCACAAGATGTACATAGGCAACTGTGGCGGCATTCGGTGTCCTTTCCAAAGACCCACGGGTGTACAGTCCTCGTCCGTGCTGCATATCCGGGACCGATAAGCACGAGACAGGTCCAGAGCAGGCCAAATTTATTCAGCAGATTCTGACAGCGGCCAAGAATAAAGAAACTCGCGGCAACATCACGTACCGCACAGTCAGCATCGCGTCCGATGGGGAGGCGAAACGTGGTTCTGCCCTCGTCAAGCTAACCATGAATCGCGATTTGGACCCAAGCTCTCCCATTTACCCGGCGCTTTCCAACCTCGAGTTGATGAATCTACGAGTCGGAGAAGACGACGTGACAGCTGACAAGGACTATCGACATGTCTTAAAGACACTCCGGAACTTGTTGATGCGCCTGAAAGGCTGCATGGTTCTCGGCTTCAAGATCACAGCTCCGATCATCAAACAACATCTCGTTGCAGCTGGGCATTCGCAGGAACAGGTCGATGCATTTTTAAATGTGAATGACAAGCAGGACGTCTACCTCGCATTTCAACTGATCAAGGCCCTGTGGTCATTGGAGGACCTGCCAGCCGGCTCGAGTCCAGGATTTATTCGGACTCGCAAAGCTCTGCAAATGTTCGGGCACCTCGGATATCATCTTCTCATGCCATACATATTCATCGAGCTCTCCCTTCACGACCAACTGGTCCACCTCAGTACCGCAGCTCATCTTCTGTTTATCCTTTACTCCGATGGCAAGGCTGGAACCGCGTTTATGGCCAATCAGACTTATACCAATCTCATGATCATGATCAAAAACGTCTACTTTTGCGTTGCAAAAGCAAAGATCGACCTTCCTGATCCTCCTCGGCACGGATCGCCTCGAGGTCCTCTTCGGTCTCATACGGACCGCCATCGGAACTGATGTCAACGTTGATATTTACCAACTGTCAACCCGTGCGTCAAACCTCACCGAGACATCCATCATTCTCGCAAGCTGTCCCCACTGGGATCGCAGTCCGCGCCGTTTGAAGCTCCCCATGATCATCAACGAGGCCGGTGATATTAGCCCGAATGCAGACCACATCACCCCCGCGTCTTGGAAAGGGGATGTCCATGTTGGTCGGCCAACTCTTGTCACGATTAAGCAGGCTATCTAATCGGACAACACCTTATCTCGTTATCTAAGCGCCAGGATAAGCGCTGGTCTATTTAAACATCGAGGCTATGCTTGAGTCATCAGTGATCGGACAGCCAGGGATCGGGTTCCCACAGGAACATGCCGATGAAGCACGATGGATTGGTGATCGGACAGCTGACAGGTGTCATGCTGCGGACATGTGGAGTATGCATGGGCATTACTCAGAACACATGGCTTCAGGACGTTTCTTACTCAGAACACATGGTTCTAGCATGTTTATTACTCAGAACACATGGTTATGGTGCTTGTAGCACATGGACGCTCTATTGTATATATTATTAGCACTAGTTACATAGCCACAGTTGAACAGTATAAGTAGTGTAGCTAGTCGCATGTATTCCTTAGTCTTTTATTCCATCATACTTCGAGCCTCACTCTTACCTGCTACATCTGAGAACGCAACGTGCGACCTCTCAGACTAGTATTTGAGCCTTGAGCGTGACAACTCTCCTGACGACATGGCGGCTCGGTAGACAGTCATCAGAGAGGCGTATTCCGAACGGGCGTGCCATACTCACCACAGCCTGTAGCACCCTTGGCGTTGACATATTCTCACCACTTGGATCCTACCTCCTTGATTTTATCGACGAGGAACCTCCTGAAGATTTTGCCATAGAACCTTCCCTTCTGCCTGTGGTGGCCCCGAGCACGGATCCCGCTGCAGAGCCCGTACCTGCTCTCCTCAATCCCGCCAGCAGCGAATCGCCTTCGGGGGACTGCTCATACACTCCCGACGGTGATGTGGAGGACGCGCTCGCGATTGCTGAGCCCCAGGGGAGATTTTCGCCACACATGGAGATCAATGGCAAATTTATCTCGAAGGCTAAAGCCTTGAGTGCCATGATGCGCTATAAAGGTATTCGCTCATCCACCGATAGGCTCAAACGTGTAGCTGGTCTGCCCAGTCTCAGTCCGACGATGGAGGGTGCTGGGATCGTTTCTGACAGCGGGCTGGGAGCTCCGTCCCTCCGCATCGGAAATCCCGTTGCTATCGTGGTTTCTTGCGAGGAGCAACTGTTTCTCGCCGTGGCGCAAGTCAACGACATAAAACTTGCATCTGCGGCGGTAGCGTCCATCGCCCTTGACATGCTTCTTAACTCCAGCGCGAAAATCTCAGTCCAAATCCTCCGCCTTGTTCCTGCGACAGTGACCGACGATCCTACAAAGAAGAACGACTGGTGCTGGTCACTGTCACTGGAAGCAGCATGTAGCAATCTCCCGGGTAACTTGATTCACCCACTGAACCCCGTGGTATCTGTCGTAGAAACCGGAAAACCGACGTACCTTTTCGATTCACACTCCTTGCTCACTTCAGCAGCGACGATTCATGGCCAGATGTTACCTGCCGACTTCTTTCTTGTCCCCAAGGTCAAGCGAACATCTGCATTCCCCTATCGCCGTGGAGGTGAGTCTCGGGAAACCCGACAGGGAAATCACACCTGACAGGAATTTTCAGGCCGAGCATGTTTTCTGGTCGAGCACGATGATACGGAGCGACAGGGACCTGAATCAGCCGATCCCTCTATATGTTCAAGTTGCATTAAGCGCGTGGTGATGTATCCCAATGGGGTGCACAATGGGCAACGCGTTCTCGAACACATGGGAGCCCATGTGCTATTTGACCCGGCATACACCTACAACCCCTCTGTCCAACAGGCCTGCGGAGCGTGCCTAGCTCCGTTCCCACAGTGTTCCCTGTACTTCAAACCCCGGCGTGGGGTTGGCGTGGCTCGGCAAGTTGATTGGTCGCGTTCAACATGCCGCCGTGGCAAGAATTTCACTTTCAATATGGCCATGGCATCGGTTTCTTCCTCCACAGACTCCCCATGCTCAAACAGACCCGTCCAGTGTTCGCTTTGCGAGGAAGATTCCCCATTGGCTTGGACCTACAATCTCGAGGTTCATTGGCGCGTCCATCATAATCGCATGGAGGGTCCCTTCACCTTCAGGTCTGCCGATAGGAATAAACCCCCCATTGCATACAAGATCTCTGACCAGGAGCGGTGTCACGCTCAAGGCTCAAGTACTAGTCTGAGAGGTCGCACGTTGCGTTCTCAGATGTAGCAGGTAAGAGTGAGGCTCGAAGAATGATGGAATAAAAGACTAAGGAATACAGGCAACTAGCTACACTACTTATACTGTTCACCTGTGGCTATGTAACTAGTGCTAATAATATATACAATAGAGCGTCCATGTGCTACAAGCACCATAACCATGTGTTCTGAGTAATAAACATGCTAGAACCATGTGTTCTGAGTAAGAAACGTCCTGAAGCCATGTGTTCTGAGTAATGCCCATGCATACTCCACATGTCCGCAGCATGACACCTGTCAGCTGTCCGATCACCAATCCGTCGTGCTTCATCGGCATGTTCCTGTGAGAACCCGATCCCTGGCTGTCCGATCACTGATGACTCAAGCATAGCCTCGATGTTTAAATAGACCAGCGCTTATCCTGGCGCTTAGATAACGAGATAAGGTGTTGTCCGATTAGATAGCCTGCTTAATCGTGACATTACCCCCCTCTTAGGGTCGGCGTCCCGACGACCGTGAGAATCCGTCACACCTCGACTGAGGTACCGCGCGAGCATCCTTCGTTAGGGAATTTCTCCACGATCATCCTCCGTCTTGTGATTGGGTCGTATAGATAACGAGTTGGATAATCAGCCGACTCCTGCTTCGGCTTATACCGCTTGATAAGATAATCCCAATGCCCCAGCGGCAAGACCGGAATCCCCTCGGTCTGCGGCTGTTCCTGGGCATCTCCTGGGGACTTAGCGTCTAGCGCTTCCTTTGGTGGCATCAAGCCTAATTTCCTGAGCTCTGTCGCCAGCGCGTCATTGCTCTCCTTCGACCTTCCGGCAATCAGGTCCTCCGCCCATCGGCGCAAGTCATGCTCTGCATTGTACTTGTTGAGAATGTCCGGTGCATTCTTAAGGTTCCGGGTTGGCTCCCAGTTCCGTTCCCCGATAGGGTATCCCTTCCACTTGATTAAATACTGGTATCCTCGCCCACGTTTCCTGTGGTTGAGGATCTCCTCCACCTCGTACTCCTTCTGTCCCTGCACGATCTGCGGTCCCGGCCGCTTCTCTTTCCGTCCCTCGGGCGGCTCCACGTAAGGCGTGAGAAGTGCTTCGTTGAAGACCGGATATGTCTGATCCGTCTCCGGCAATCTCAGCTTCCACGCCGAAGCCCCGGCCTTCTCCAGGATCTCGTAAGGGCCCAGCCTGAGATCATCTATCTTCTTGGTCGGTCTGTCTGTCTCTATGTTCTCTCCTTCCACCCAAACCATGTCGCCGACTTTAAATAAAGGCGCCTCACGCCTATGCGCGTCATAATACTTCTTCATCTTTTTCTGGGTTTTCTCAAGAGCGACCGATGCTTCATCGCGGATCCTCTTCATTTTCTGTGCGAAGTCGTTCGTGGCCTCATTGCGCGACTCGACTGAGTTTTCTATCCCCTTCCAGGGGTGGTATCCCGTGTTCGTATAGAAAGGTGACATGCTCGTCGACGAGCTGGTCTTATCGTTATGAGTGAACTCGGCCAATGCAAGCCACTCCGCCCAATCCGACTGTCGGTGATTGACGAAGATCCTGAGATATTTTTCAATCTCCTGATTCATCCGTTCTGTTTGTCCGTCTGTCGCCGGATGGTATGCCGTGCTCGGGTTCATTTCTATGCCGAGAAGCCGGTTAAGCTCTCGCATGAACCCGGATAAATATCGGGTGTCCCGATCCGATATAATTTTACGGGGAATGCCGTGATATCTAATCACACGATCCCGGGTAAGTCGGGCGACACCTTCACTCGTCAGCTCCATGTTCGTTGCCTCGCAATGGAGCATCTTCGTGTAAGTGTCGACCCAGACTTGGATGGCGTTAAAGCCATTGCTGACCGGCAGCGGCCCGATGAGGTCCATAGATATAATCTGCCAAGGCCCCTCAGCGATCTTGTGCGGGTTAAGCTTTCCCTGCTTGTACCGGCGCACTCGAGTCCTTTGGCAAGCCTCGCAGGCCTTTATATATTCGGCGACCTGGTTTCCCAGTCTCGGCCACCAATAATTACGTTCCACCATTTCCTGCGTGCGGTTCTCTCCGGGATGGCCGAGCATGGGCAGGTCGTGATGGAGTCCGATAATCTTATCGCGCAACTCCTGATTCCGGGGTACATATATAAGTCCGTTGTGATAGATAATATTGTCCTTCTTTTCCCAGGCTGGTAACTTTTTCTCGAGCGCCAGCTTAACGCTCTTATCGATCTTCTTCTCCTTAATTATCTCTTCCAAGATCCCTGCCTCTGGCCCTTCCAGCACTATGTCCTGTGCTCGGAAATACTCTGGCTTCAGCAGAACGACATTGTTGTTGTCGTCTTTTCCTTGGTCGTGATCCGATCTCCGAGATAAGAGATCTGCCTTCTTGTTCAACGCTCCGGGCCGGTGGTGTAGCGTGAAGTCGAACTCCGCCAGTTCCTGAATCCACCGGGCCTGTCTGCGATTAACCTTCTGGGGCTTCTTGAAATATTCGAGATTTTGATGATCAGTAAAGATCTCGAATGTTTGGCTTGCGCCCATCAACAACTCCCGCCACTCGTCCAGCGCGGTCATGATTGCGAGCATCTCTTTGTCGTAGATCTCGTAGTTCCGCTCAGTCTCATTGAGTCCATGAGACATGAAAGCAACAGGGCGCCATTCGCCCTCCTGCTCCTGTGCGAGCTCCGCTCCTATAGCTCCATCCGACGCGTCAGCCTCGACTCGGAACTTCCCGTGATCCGTGGGAAGTGCCAGTACGGCGTCTTTGGCAATGCGATCCTTGAGCCTTTGGAACGCTCTCTTCTGCTCCTCTCCCCAGCTCCAGCCTTCCTTCCCAGTCAACCTCGTCATCGGCTTCGCTATCTCCGCGTATCCTCGGATGAAGCGGCGGTAGAAGTTCGTGAAACCTAAGAACGCCTGTGTCTGCTTAAGGTTCTTTGGTTCCGGCCACTCCATCACGCCCTTGATCTTCACCGGGTCCATCTTCATCGAGTTGTAGGAAATGATGACTCCTAGATACTCGATCTCTGTCTTCTCAAAGTCGCACTTCTCTGGTTTGAGAAAGAGCTTGTTGTCTTGCAGGATTTTAAGTACCCGCTTCGTCAGTGCTCTGTGCTCCTCCAAGTTGTCGGTGAAGATAAGGATGTCGTCCAGGTAGACTATGACCTTTCCCTCGTTTATGAGCTCTCGAAGGATGTCGTTCATCATTGTCTGGAACGTCGCCGGGGAATTCGTCAGGCCGAAAAACATCACGAGCGGCTCAAACAGCCCTCGGTTCGTCCTGAATGCCGCTTTCCACTCATCTCCCTCCCTGATCCGCACGTTGTTGTACCCCCATCGGATATCCAACTTCGTGAAGTACTTGGCGCCACGGAGCTTATTTACGAGCTCCGAGATTAACGGAAGTGGATAACGATTTTTAATCGTCATTTCGTTGAGCTTCCGATAATCCTGGACTGGTCTCAGGCTGCCATCTTTTTTCTTCACGAAGAAGAACGCCGAAGCCATCGGCGATTTCGACGGGCGGATCCTCCCACTCTTCAAGTTCTCCTCCAGGAACTCGTTCAGCTTCCCCTGTTCCGTGACCGAGAGCGGATATATCTTGCAATCTACAGCCTTTGATCCTGGCTTAAGCTCGATTGCGTGATCCCACGGCCTTTTCTCGGGCATGGCGTCGAACGATTCCTTCGCGAACACCTTCACGAACTCGTGGTACTCCTCCGGGACCTTCCCTTCGGTCATGCGCTCCTTCCCATGATTCGCTTCCTCTGCCATCTGCTGCGCCTGTGATCCTTGCGCACGCAGATCGATCTGTTCCGCAAAGTCGACCAATAGGATCGACTCGCCGTCTTGCAACTTCTCTTCCTCCGCGGACAATCCAGTCCGGTATTCCGTGCCGTGCATGTTGCACTCGGGTGGGCAGCGACTGAACACGATCTTTTGTGATCGCCAATCCACCTCGGGGTTGTGCTTGAACAACCAGTCGTACCCAATGAACACGTGAGCCTTGCCTAGTCCTGTGACCAAGAACCGTTGGCGCTCAACGTGGGGTCCGACCGAAAGCATCAACTCAACGTAGTGAGTGATCTTTCCCCGAGAGTTCTCCGTTCCGTCTGCGTTGCGGGCGACGATGTGCACGTCAAGCTCCTGGAGCTCGAAGCCTTCTGCCTTGGCATAATCTCGATCGATGCATGTGGTAGTGCAACCGTTATCAAGAAGAGCCTTGACAGCGCGCGTCTTCCCGGTGTCCAACGCAGTCAGCGTAACGGGAACTAGCATCTCGTGATGCCGCCTCTGCTTCTGGATTTCCTTCATCTCCTTGGCAAGCCGATCCTCAGGCTGTGCCAGCTTCTGCGCCGCCTGTGTCTTCTTCTGACTCAGCGTCACGCGTGTTTTCTTCTGTTTGGGCGCTTCCTCCCGATCCTGGGATTGAGCCCTCACGGCATCGCCGTCCTTTTTCGTCGCACTATTTTTCACACTGGTTTGGGTTCCGGGGGCCTTTTTGAATGCGCTCCAACGCTTATTTACTTCGTCCATTCTGTGATTCTTTAAATTACGTTTCCGATTCTGATTCTCCAAGATACGTATTTTTTGTTTGTTTTCTACACTAGCTACTAGGAAATCGTTTATACTCTTTCGTAGACTAGTATTTTCTGGAGTATAAATATCATCAGCCGGGTTGGTAACTACATTGCTAATATTAAGTTCGGGCAGTAAAGTAAAAACGTTGGTAGGCATAATGTTCGTCGTTGGAGTGACTTTGTCCGTGTCTGCAGGGCGCCCGGCTTTGGCCGCAAGCGGGGGCCCCTTTAAAAACCCTTCTCGCGAAGGACGGCTGCGAGAGCCTGCAGGTCCTCCTGCGAGTGGTCATCGGTCTTGAAGGACCGGATATTGAATTTAGACTTGGGAGGCTCCGGGCACTCCCGCTTCATGTGGCCCTCCTTGCCACAGTTGTAACATTTAAAAACACGCGGCGTCTGCCGCGCGCGGTCCACATCCATCGGGGCGGTCTCCCCCGGCCCGATCTTCTTCGCGAGGTTGGGCGCCGGCCCGAACCCTGGTGATGTCTTGGCAGCCGGCGCTTGTGCGCGCGCCGGGGCCCAGAACATCCGGCTCTGTTGAGCCGCTCGGAGTTTCCCCCGCTCCATGACCCGGCTGATCGCCGTCAGCCTCTTCTTGAGTCCCGCGTAATCCTCCGGGACCTCAATTCCACCCGCATACAGCTGGGTGCGCACCGCCTCCTCGACGAGGCCTTCTAGTGTTTCCACTAGGAAGGTGTTGTGGGGGGTGTCCTTGTCGTTCGGGGCGTACCCCGCTTCCTCGGCGTTCAGCTCGAACGCCTGGATGAAGTCGGCCAGGGGAGTCTTTCCCTGCCGAGTTGTCGTAAGGCGCATGTGCGCCGTCTGCTTGACGTTCTTGTCCTGGAACGTCGCTTCTAGATCCGAGATCAGATCATCGAAGTGGTAGAGGCTGTCAAGCCCCTCGCGCAACATGCGCTTTCGCCAATTACGTGCCCAATTGGTAGCTGGACACGAGGCACCATCGGTTCGCCCCAATAACGATAGGGTGAACGCGATCTTCTTCTTTTCGGAGTCGAACTCCGAGTCGTACGCCCATAGGTAATTAAGAAGGGCGTCGAGGAAAGTCTCCCACTTGCTCTTGTCAGAGCCGTCGAAAGTGGGGGGGAGGCGGGCGAGGGTGATCCGAGAGGACCTAGTCTCTCTCGGGGCGGGGTCGAGGTCCATGGCGGGCATGTGAGAGGTGGTGCCCTGGTTCTGGTCTTCGTCGGCCATTGGTGATATGAGCGACGGGCGAGGTGGTTGGTAAGGTGGTTGGGCGAGAGCGGCGTAAAGTCGGTCGAACGGGGTGAAGGTAGGAAGTTCGGCGGAGCGGTATAAGGAGGTCGACGGGGATGAGGTTCCCGACGAAGAGGAGGTGGATGGGGCGCGGAAGGTCACTGTGTTGGTACGAATCCGCACTCAGCGGTTGGTGGAATCGCAACGGTCTCTTGCGACAGAACTACCCCGGGTCTTCTACAACACCCCCGGCGATAGCGAGGCAGTCTTCCCCGAAGGTCCGGCTGGCACTCCTGCGACTGCTATGTGGCTTGGGACGGACTCAACGTTTCCCGTGGCCTAGCGTCTGTCTGTTCGGTAAACCGAAAACGACTGGTGCTGCACTTGTTTTAGACTCGCTGTGGACGAGGTAGAGAATCGGCGGGTGGGGAGTAATGGAAATGGAACTTCAAATACGAGAGTCCAAGTAGAGGTACGAATCCAAGTAGTGGATAGAGGGATGGGGGGAAAGGGAAAGGAGGTCGGAGGGTAGGGGCGGTACGAAGGTATGAAGGGTAGTCTTTTATTATGTCACGCTCAAGGCTCAAGTACTAGTCTGAGAGGTCGCACGTTGCGTTCTCAGATGTAGCAGGTAAGAGTGAGGCTCGAAGAATGATGGAATAAAAGACTAAGGAATACAGGCAACTAGCTACACTACTTATACTGTTCACCTGTGGCTATGTAACTAGTGCTAATAATATATACAATAGAGTGTCCATGTGCTACAAGCACCATAACCATGTGTTCTGAGTAATAAACATGCTAGAACCATGTGTTCTGAGTAAGAAACGTCCTGAAGCCATGTGTTCTGAGTAATGCCCATGCATACTCCACATGTCCGCAGCATGACACCTGTCAGCTGTCCGATCACCAATCCGTCGTGCTTCATCGGCATGTTCCTGTGAGAACCCGATCCCTGGCTGTCCGATCACTGATGACTCAAGCATAGCCTCGATGTTTAAATAGACCAGCGCTTATCCTGGCGCTTAGATAACGAGATAAGGTGTTGTCCGATTAGATAGCCTGCTTAATCGTGACAAGCGGGACTGGATGGAGGCCAAATGGAACTAGCGTTTCACAGTATTCCAGGGCGCCAGCACAACTGCTAAATCGAAAGGAAAAGGCCGCTTACCCCTACCAATTTCCGAGGCACACAGTTCTAGAATGGCCCTTCGGTGCACATTGCTACCGTATCAGTTATTTCAGTGCAACTGATCCATTCTCCCGTAGCGGGCCTGCTGCCGAACATTCCGCGTTGGAATCTATAACAGAGACGGTGGCCCCAATCGACACCCCCATTGGCTTGGATGATGTTGTCATTGCTGACTCTGCAATCTTTCAGGACGATGAGAATGACTTTGGAGATGAATTACCTCCTGCTCCATCCCCTCACCCGCTATCAGATGACTCTGGGGATCAATTCCCAGAAGGTATTGCAATGCAGACCGAGGAGGATGGAGGAGATGATGAGGTCCTTCCCTCGGAGTTTCCGCCTGGAGTCAATGATTTTGTGGCTGCGTCGAACATTCCTGCTGTTCAAGATTGGGACTTACCATTCATTGACGGGCGGCCAACACGATCACGTACAAATCGACGTGGGCGCGACACGGGTATAGGTGTCTGTGACTGCCGAGAACGTCTCAGCCAGTCTGAGCGTGCTGATCTTGCCATTGCTGTTGCATGCACGAAAGGCGGCTGTGCAACTCACTGGGTGCGTGTTTTAATTCTCTCTGGTCGATTGAAATGTTGTGCCACTCATACAAGTCCCCCGGCAGTATCATCGGGCGTGCGTTGATGATGAATCATTCCCAGAAAATTGGGTTTGTGAGGCCTGTCGGGGTGATGCACCGGTGAAACGCCGAAGGAGGCATTAGATCTACAGGAAAATTGGCGGCAAATACTTTGTAGATACCCAATAAATATGAGTTGAATAATTGACATACTCTCGGGCTCTTGTATGGCGCGCCTTGGGCGCGCCGCCCGAATTTCGGGAACGGCCGTTCCCAAAAAGGGAATTCTGATGCCATCAGTGGCTGTGGGGAGGGGGGGGTACATCGACCCTCTGAAAATAAAAAATTGTAGGTGATATCATTTTTTCTAATCTTTGGTCCCCCTTGTCAGGAACTCAATTTGAGGGGAAAACATCGATTTGAGACCACTGTGGTCATTATGTTGTTGAACTTACCACTGGGAAACTCAGAACATTCATTTATGTAAAACATCAATTTGAAGCTGGTGTGGTCATTGAATTGCGGAACTTGCTACAGGGAGGTGCATGTTGCCAGGCCATACAACCCACCATTCTCATTGAGATTTCGTGCTTGGACATCCCTGAGCTTGAGTACAGTGCAAGAAATAGCAGCATTTTCACTGATACAGGATGAGGCACACAGGGGGCAAAGTTGGTGGCACTTGTCATAAGGGCATCCAACCGGCACTTGCTGCGTCCTCGCTGCATCTGGACTTGCAATAAGCTTAGGTAATCCAACTAAGCCTGTGCGTGAGTTCAATTCCGGCAAATGACATCTTTTTATCTTGCACCCTATTGCCTCCAAACTGCAAATCTAGAAATTTTCAGGGCACAGAAAAAACTATATGCCTTTTGCATGCTCCAACTGCCTACCATGGAAAATTGGCCACCTATAATCTCAGGCTTATGAATAAGTTTAAGCTGAGAAATGAACTTACTTGCAGTCTTATAACCATATGTGAACTCATATTTCTCTTCTCTACTTCCATCTCCCAAGGCAACCTGTGAGACTCTTTTCAATACCTGAGGGCATTGCTTATCTCTGATATTATCCAGGGTTTATTACTTTGATATCACCACAATTGCAGTGAGCTTGCTGGCCAGAGGTTCCTTATAAGAAGTGTAAAGAGCATTCTCTGGTTCTAAATTTCAGACCCAGTACCTCTGGTAGAACCTGTCTTCTGCTGGTGCTGAGACATGGGATCTCTTGTGCTGTGAAAGCATGTTGATATTTCTAGTCTATGTCCAACTATTTTCGCAAGATATACTGGGATGTAATATATGGTAGGTCAGAATCCTTCATGCTTTTGAACAGACCTGTGATTGCTCTCAGCTTCTGAACTCACCATTTATTTAAGTAACACCATTCTCTATCTCTACATGCAGATTAAAAAATGTTCTTCTACTGTATCAACCACTCACAATGCAGGGAATCCATAGTGAGTATTCCCATCTTACACTGAACAGCACAATACACAGAATTTGAAAGGCTACAAATCCCCAAAATGAGAAAGGACCTCACAATAAAGGTTGTCATTTGCCGGTGAAAATGCTAACTCTCAGGTATGTGTGAATGTGAAATGCGAAATGCTAATGCAGCAGAGCTATGAACTCTAAACCACACACAACACACAACACTATCAACAACTAACCCCTCAATAGAGAGAGTCAGAGTGCAAGTTCGGGGGTGTAAGTCAAGTATTAGACTTGATAGCAGCTGGTTTCTCGGTCAATCACTTAGTTAACTAAGGGTCGCTCGCACTTTTGCAAGGTTTGACTGGTCAAGTCAAGTTGTATTGGACAAGTAACGTCTAGGACGTCAAGGAGACAGTATAGGGTAGGTTTTAAGACCGTTAAGTCTGCGCTTTTGTGTCTTTCGACAGTTTCAGTGTTCTGTTCAATGTTCTGGGTCTGTTTGCCGTGTTCTATCAATTGCCGTGTTCTGATTCTGAGTCTGGTATACAATTTGTTCAAAGCAATCTAACCTCCACAGCTATCAGAGTGACGGTTCCAGTGGCTGACACAACGTGTACAGTGCCCCTAGATGTGCTAGCTTGCCCTCTCCTTCTGCTGCCCTTTTATACTACTGCCCTATGGTTTACATCACGATGATTACTGTACAATGTCCGTTAGATCACGGCACCCAAGTCCTAATCCCTGGCTCCTGATTGGTCGTGTCTTGTTGAGACATATGGTAGACATGTGGTGTTTGACACGACACATGTGATTGCTGATTAAGTGGGTAGAAAGTGTCTTCTTCGTCTGTAGCCTCTTGTCCCGGGCCTGATTAGTCTTGAAGCTCATGCACATCTCTTCTACCTTCCTAATGATACCCCATAATCCGTGGTTTGGTTTGGTGGTTCATCCACAATATCGCAATCTGTCTTTCTCTCTCTGGTTTATCCTCGCGGCTAAACGGCTGGATCATGTCCTACTGTTCAAGTCATCCCCAGACTCGGTCTGGACCCAATGCGTGATCAAACGCGTCCTCAGTTTTGGGTAAAACAGGTCTAAATAGTCTTGTCGCGAATAATTGGGTTCTTCCCACTGTTGCCTGCCAGCACTTGGTATATTTGACCTCGCAACCTCTTTGGTATTCTGTTTGTGTCCTAGCAAGCAGCCTTAGGCCTTGTATGTCCTAGTTTCTCTGCCACCATCGTCAAGTTTCCTTAGTTAACTAAGAGATCTGGTGGCCCCATTTGTGAAGATACCGGTAGAAGTCCTCATTAACCTCGTAGCTTGTGCTAATAGACTGAACCACTCAGTCAGAGTGCCCTGATGGTCCCTCAGTGCGTGTTGACACGCTGAATCGTGCAAAATCGCAAAATTCATGTGTACTTGATTTCACGGCTTATCACCGGAATCGAACTCACGCACAGGGTCACTTGGATTACCTAAGCTCATTGCAATTCTGTAGCAAAGACGCAGCGAGGACGCAGCAAGTGCCGGTTGGATGCCCTTATGACAAGTGCCACCAACTTTGCTCCCTGTGGCACTCAGTGTGCCCTAGAAGCAGAGTAACAGACTTTGCTTTGTAGCACAGTTCTGCATCAACACATCCAGATTCTGACCTGACCTGCCTTGGTAGGTTACAGAACAGATTCAATTCAACTTGGCAGAGGCAGCACCAGTAATGTAGGAGACTGCTACATGGGAGATCGCCAGCATGTATTTTAAGATGTAGGATGAGGGAAGCACTTGGCACATCAGCAAAACTGAATATTCAGCTCTGCTGCACATGTCGCTGAAAACAATAGTTTCAGGTACAAAATGCATGGAGCTGAAGTGGTTGAGAACAACAATTTCAGCAAAGATGAATTAGTTGCTGAAATGATTTTCTGCCATGCCAAATGTAACAGTTTAGAGTGCAAATTTTCCATGTTCGAAAGTGAGGCATAAAGTAGTATGATCAGCAGCAAATTCAGCTCGACTGAAAGTAGCAATTTCATTGTTGCCGCAATGGTCTGTTTCAGTTGCATATTCAGGTGCACCGAAACAATAGAATTCAGCCGAATTGATGGCCAAAACATATTGTTTCGGCCCCATCTCCCTGAAGCAATGACATTTAGCCATCATTTCGGCCCGGTTTTGCTGAAACAATGATATTCGGCCATCAATTCAGCTTTATTGGAACAACAGATGAAACTATTACATTTCCTGTCCCATTTACAGCCGTTTGCATAGTTAATGGCACTGATCGGAAATATGAGTAAACAAGAGCAACTTTGATCCTCGCTTCCACTTCGCTCATATCTCTCCCATTCCTTGACCGTTTGCCTTGAAACTAGGTGTGTTCAAACGCGATTCCATGGGCCTATGTAACCGACGTGGTCTCAGCCTCCACTTTCATCCTTTATTTTTTGACTTCATTTGGCTCCAGCTCGCCACAGCCCAATCTTTAAGCTCTTTGTCCAAGCTCAGTTCTCGTCCATTCCAGCTCTAATCAGGCGTGTTCGAACCACATTCTGTGCCCCAATATAACTGTACTAACCATTCAGTAACTTATTCCGATACCCTCAAATCACCTTGTCGACACATGTCTATTGACTTTCTCGTGCTTGTTTGTGGCTCAATCCAGATTGATTCAGGTGTGTTATCAGGCTGTTATACTCCAGAATCAAGCTGATATCTGGAGACCTTTCTAGTATTTCGCATCCTACGAACAAATGGGCAACCGCAGCATCAGCTGTGACGTGAAGATTGCGGCCATAAATCTATATGAACAAGGAATTCTCTCAATCAAACAAATTCTGGATTGTGTTGGCTTCTCTCGTCGTACCTTCTTTCAGATTCTGAAGCTTTGGCGGACTATGGGTGATGTTGTGCGGTCAAGGAGGTGATTTGGCCACACGAGAATTCTCCACTATGATGACATTCAAGACCTCCTCCGCTTAGTCCGCCATCAGCCAGATTGGTTCCTCAGCGGACTTCTCAACATCCTTCATCACAACAGATTCATTTCTATACACTGCACAACCATCCACCGTGAGCTCTAGCATGCAGGAATGTCTACCAAACAACTCAAGGTCATTGCAACCAAATGAAGTGAGCCCGTGCACCTCGACTTCATCTGTGAGGTCACGCAATATCCCTCAGATTACCTAGGATTTCTCAGTAAAACCTCTAAAAATGACAAGACCCCTGCCCGTCACTTTGGACGTGCAAGGAAAGGTAAACGTGCCATAAAACGCCAAAAGCTGGTTTGCGGTCGGCATTTGAGTGCCACAGGATTCCTACTTTGCGTGGGATGCTAGCTGGTGAGGTTGTCGAAGGATCTATGCACTGCGACCAATACCTCGAATTTCTGGAGCATCAAGTTGTAAGTAATGTGTTGTCCTTGTCTACTCCACTGATATATTCCTTGTTTGGTAGCTTCCACTTTGCTCTCCCTACCCAGGCCTGGCCTCGAATACACCATGGCCCGGAAATTATCGAGCTTTGTGAACGCTTTGGTGCGCTCATTTTTCTTTCCCATGAATCCTAATCTGACCTCATGATACTTATCGTTCAGGAGTACAACTCCTGTATCTCCCTCCGTATTCACCAGATTTCAACCCCATTGAAGAGGCCTTCTGCAAAATCAAGGTGTGGATTTGCTGCAACAATGACATATTCACCTACGGCATGTATGATGAACCCCATGCGCTCATTTATGATATGATGGAGGCGATGAACATCATTACAGAGTTGGACGCCCTCTGCTATTTCATACACGCTGGCTACCTCTAGCTCTGTATTGTGCTTACCATATTTTTTATTACTGTCCCATCATGACCTTTCCTACCATCACGGAATATACAGCTGGTTGGATGCCTATAAGGATGTGGTTTTCTTGTCCGAGTGTTTTTTCATTCCCAGACAGAGTTGCAAACGAAATTTTGCTTCTATAAGGTTAGCATGGTTTTTTACATGTTCAAGTTTCTGTATCTACACCGGCAGCATCTGTGCCCAAGCCGCAATCACCACTTTCAGCTCAGCAATCTCTCCTGCAGCAAACCACATCTCCTTCAGGTCCTCCAATATAACATAACTAAATGCCTTGGTCCCCTTGAGCTTGTGGTGTTTGAAACGATCACAAATATCATCATCCAACCCATATTGGGTGCAAAATTCATCAATGGAAAGGTCAGCACCAGGAATCAAGGAAGCAGGGATGAGCATAGGAGGTGTGTTACGATCCAAGACAGCGGGAGGAGGTGGGGGAAGTGCCGCCAGAACAGGACGAAGCAGATTTGCAAAGTCCGGGGGGAAGTTGATGTTTATTTGTGGTGCTGTATTATTCACGGCCTTTTCTTTGTCTCACAGTTCTGCATGACATTGTAGCAGCAGGGTGTGAGCGGCTAGATGCCTGGGGTTGATCTTGTCGGATAAATTGTTATTTGGTGGCTTCTTTATCATGGCAAATTCCAGCCCCTTGAGCTACGAGGAGAAATCAGATGAGAGTCGCAAGAAAATAAATAACCAACTATAGTGGCCACCCAACTTTCTACGTGTGCATTACCAAGCATAAAATAATCTGGGTCGTCGGGATTCACATAAAAGTGACCAGTGGGACAAATATACTTGTCACGTAGTTTACCGATTCCAGCATTGAGCGCAGCGTTTTCAGGGAGGATGTCACGGGCGGCAGGAATCTGCAGTAAATGTTAGAACCGGGATATACTCTGGTGAGAAAACACACCTGTGAGCGTTTCTTCTCCTTTCGGTTCTCATCATCTGCCTCATTGTTCTCTTTGTTTTGAGTAACCTGTTCCCGGAACGGTTCTGGACACCTTTAATAAATGGAAGTAGATATGTATGGCGGTCAAAATGCACATTTATTCTGCCCCAACTTTTTTTGGTGTGCCCCCACTTTTTTTTCAAAAAAGTGAGTTTTCCGCAAGTATTTTATGGTTCCAAGGTCCCTCCCCCAACTTTTGAGATTTTGGTTTCCAACCAAAAAAAGTTGGGGCACAACATGTTCTACCCCCATTTTTTTTGCATGTCCCCCCCCTTTTTTTGAATGTCCCCCCCTTTTTTTTTGGTTGAAAACTTTTTTTTCGGTATCAAGTGGGGAGTGGATTTATAAACAATCCCTGCAGATCAAATGTGTGAAAAGGCTCGTAGTTGACCAGCGGGAGCACCAACATCACCAGCATTGGTCCGATCACAAATGATCTGGTGTCACCTGTGTGACATGACGCGTTGACGCGTCGATCATGAGCCACAGCATAGGAGACAATGTGGAAAAATTCAAGGTGTTGTGGGTGATGTCTAGCACTGGAAATTCCATCATCTGCCCACCCAACCCAAGCCCTGAGGTAGGGCTGCAGTCGGCCAATCAAAGGCTTGTAATCAATTTGTTTGAAGTGAGATCTAGGTTGGCACAGAGCAAGTTCCAGATCAATTCTGTACTACTAAACCTTCCAGAGCCTCTTCATGCAGTGAATGCCACAAACAAGCACGTCTGCAAAGCCAATCCGCACATACAGACTGCCATCAAAACCCGGTATTTTTGAATCTGTGTCCAAGAATTGGACATGGGAAATGGCAAGGACCTAAGGGGCCGCATCTGGTGGAATCTGAGACCCAAGATCCGACATCCCAGTGTATTGCCATACCTTCAATTTTTCCGCATTGTCCCCCATGCTGTGGCTCACGGTCAACGCGTCAACGCGTCATGTCACACAGGTGACACCAGATCATTTGTGATCGGACCAATGCTGGTGATGTTGGTGCTCCCGCTGGTCAACTACGAGCCTTTTCACACATTTGATCTGCAGGGATTGTTTATAAATCCACTCCCCACTTGATACCGAAAAAAAAGTTTTCAACCAAAAAAAAAGGGGGGGACATTCAAAAAAAGGGGGTGGACATGCAAAAAAAAATAGGGGTAGAACATGTTGTGCCCCAACTTTTTTTGGTTGGAAACCAAAATCTCAAAAGTTGGAGGAGGGACCTTGGAACCATAAAATACTTGCGGAAAACTCACTTTTTTGAAAAAAAAGTGGGGGCACACCAAAAAAAGTTGGGGCAGAATAAATGTGCACTTTGACCGCCATAGATATGCACGCACCAATTTGGGCTCAACAACGATTTTGGTGTTGGCATCTTTCTTTATTTTCAGTGCATTCTCAACCAGATGGTGTCATACTTCATTTCATCATTTAGCTGGATTGGAGTGGTTACTTGCCGGGGGACCATAAAGGTAATTGAATAATTGTCAAACATAAGGGTGGCAGGGTTGAGTGCAGAAGAAATGGCAATGAGTACCTGGGCCTTGAGAGTATCCCAAGGTTCTGTGTGGTCCAACTTGCAAATGTCGGTGCCAACGGGGGCTCCACGTGAAGACTTCGCCTTCTTCATTTGTTCACGTGAAAAGACGGATATGGTATATGTGATTTTTCAAATTACGACGGGATCTGCGAACAAGTGTAGATGAGGTCAGAAACAATGGCAAAACAAACACCACACTGGTTTCTGTCCATTTACGCTTCTTGGGCATCTGGACCTCCTCCTCCTCCTCACTGACGTCACCCTGGTCACTGCCATCCTCGTCTTTGTCATCTTCATCCTCACCGCCGTGTTCATCGTCCTCACTGCCGTCTTCTTCATTCTCACTGCTGCCATTCCGGCCATCCTCATCCTCGTCTTCACCTTTGTCACCCTGGTTGTTGTCCTCCTCATCGTCATGCACTGCGGGCAAGTGCCATGGCCGTGGGTTCATGGCAGATGAACGACACTTGCCATGGCATTGCACTTACCATCACCGGATCTTCGGCCGATGTCACTTCCGTGGGAAGCTGGTCGGAAGTGCTCTTCGTTTCTTCTCTACCACCATGTTCTCTGTACATGCATACCAAACAACCGTCACGCCCGCCGAAATTCTCAATTATACAGTCAATGTGGATCTCTAATGTGCTTTCTCCAAATTCTTCTTGCCACAAGTTACAACTGTCAAACTTCATATTGCGGCGACTCGCGCAGTGGATAATACGAGTCCTGACCACAATCAAGCTATTCACATATTTTTAGGCATTAGTCTGGGCTTCCTGTACTACCTGGATGGTTGTTCAGTACAGGCTGCAATTTTGAACGGCCACATTTCACATAGTCGCTGCCGTTGCCTCGAGGCCGGTGGATCAATGATCGGTGTTCCATTAATTGGCCTCCTTGTCCTCATTCATTCGTCTTTCATCATCTTTCATCACAATGGGAAAGAGTCAGAAGCCCACTTCGTCCAAAAAACAAAAACAGAAAGTCAACTTCGGTGCAAATGGACGCACCACGGGCAAGGGCAAGGGCAAGCGCAACTCAAGCCCGGACGTGACAAGCACCTCGTCGCGTAAGAAAGCGCGTACTGATGAAGAACCCCCAACCGCCGGTGCCTCAGGCTCCACTGGTGCAGCATCTGGGAATGCTCCACCCACTGCAGGGGCTGATGCCGCTGGAAATACGAGTGGCAACAAAGGGCCCGCTGACACAGCTTCGGCCCAGAAGCGGGTGCGGAACCCATGGGGTATTCGTCCCAAAGAGGTTCCCGAGGCAGCGAAGTCAACACAGGTATGTTTTGGGCTTCAACTGCGAACGCGAAAGCAACTAATCAAAATTCTAGCGGGCATTCCAGCGCTTTATCAGGGGATTGTGTGGGCTTCTCTCCCAGTCAGACACCCTTCCTTCCGCCGTTGGGGCGCGGACTCATTATGAAAAGCGCTTCGACAAAGTTGACGACTTTCGTGCCCACATGCGTAACCTCATCGACGAATCGAGAACTGCTATCACAGCGGCGACTGCCCTCGCCACGAACCTTGTCGAGAAGGCGAAAAGAATACCCGGGCCCATCGCAAACGATATCGCTCGAATTCCTGGGCAACATCTTGCGACTGTGTTTACCATGATCCTTAAAGCTGGCCTGCAGGGTTTTTGTCCCGATGTTGAAGGCCCAGTCCAGTCGGAATACAACCAGCTTCACCGTCACTTGGCCGTATCGGGCTTTCAATTTCTTGCCGGTTCGCTTGCCCTTGCGGCGTTAGAGGTCAACGTGCAGATTTCGAAGGACATTGGCCTCCTCAATGATATGTTCGATCACTACGTCTATGGAACTCTTGCGCAGAGGACGAGGATGGAGACCCGACGTCCTGGAAGCCTCAGCCAGTCCATACAGCACACTGTTGAATACAAAGGCCGCACCCGGGTGAGTTCTCTCTTACTCTGTTTACATGCGCTTATTCATTCTCAGTTGGCTGAGATTCGGTTCAAAACTGCAAGTAGACTCAAGCTGCGGAAGCCGGTACTGCGCATGGCCTTCATCAAAGAAGCTCATTCGGACGACGAGCATACCACAACAGGTCGTTGTGTCCGCCGGAAACCTGGACGTAACCCTGTTGTTGCTAAGTTCTTTCGCAACGAACTTGATGTAGCAGCAGAGGAGTACCGGAAACGCAATGCTAAGCAGGGTCAAAGGTACATTCGACTGCAATCACCTTGTATTGCCGATTATGACTATTGTCTTCAGGCCTCCTAAGCCTCGCACTCGCCCAAACCCTCTCCTTCCTGCCTCGGAGATTGGGATGACTCTTCCCCCTGACGTCCCTATTGATTTCTTCACTCCCGAGTATTACAATGCACTCACCGTGAAGGAGCGCGCCAGGTATGCCAACACCGGTGTGGCGTTTCCTCTCGAGGACTTTGCTTTCGACCCTGCACATGAGGACTGGAAAACCATGGGCAAGCAGGAGTTCATGGAGATGTATGGGGACGATGTTTTGGATCAGTATGACATCCCGTCTGCAGAAGAAATTGACGCGCTTTCTGACTCGGATGCTGACGACGAGGAGGAAGAGGAGATTGATCTAGAGGATACTGATGATGAGGAGGGCGATGAGATGGAGGTTGACGAAGACCTCAGGCCAGAATAGGTCTGTGTCTCCAATGTAGATTTTTTGTTTCTTTTATAGACGTCCATTTTGCAAGTTTGATTAATAGAGTCTTTTGGTCTTTGAATGATTGGTATGGAGTCTGAGTGTACCTTCCCTGCCAGTCTGTGTCTTCGAGTTCTTGAAGCCCTCATAAGCATGAAGTGGATTACCGTGCGCGACTCTTACTAACAAGAATCCCAGGTAACGAGATGCATTCAAAAAATAGATACGGGGTACATGGTATGAGACGGAGACAGAACGTTCCATAGGCCCTGGCGTTGTTTAGTTTACTGTATTTGGTTGAGAATTGACCAGGTACGAACCTTTCTGTGCGGGGCACTATATCCCATCATCGGGCGCATCGGTGGCGGTGGCGGTGGCGAGCGCATGGGGTAAACGAGGTCGGGTGGTGCTGCAGGAAACCTCATAGACTCTGGCAGGCGTTTAGTTAACAGGATTCGGTTAAGAATTGACGAGGTACAAACCTTTCTGTGCGGGGCGCTATATCCCATCATCGGGTGCATCGTCGGCGGCAGCGGTGGCGAGCGCATGGGGTAAACGAGGTCGGGGGGTGCTGCAGGACACCTCATAGACTCTGGCAGTCGGTTAGTTAACAGGATTCGGTTAAGAATTGACGAGGTCCGAACCTTTCTGTGCGGGGCGCTATATCCCATCATCGGGCGCATCGGCGGCGGCGGCAGTGGCGAGCACACAGGGTAAACGAGGTCGGTGGGTGCTGCAGAACACCTCATAGACTCTGCCAGTCGTTTAGTTTACAGGATTTGGTCGAGAATTGATCATGTACGGACCTTTCTTTGCGGGACGGGGGCATCGAGCGTGGTGTGGCCGTCCCCTGCGTTGCTGAACGTCGCGCCCTCGGACGGGACATAGCCCTGCATCCGCCGGTGCGAGGACATATTGCGCGTGCGCAGGGTACGCGATACCTGTCTCTGGGTCAGTGCCGGGTCAGGAGCTGGCGCAGGGAAGACATACCACTATTGCTGGATGCCACGGGCCGAAGCTGCAGCTTTTGCGGCTCGTCCCAACACCATGTGGAAGGAATATGTTGGGTAGCAACCCTTTGAATTCAGAGGAAAGTCCCGCTGGACCATGGCCTCGAAATTGGACAAAATGGGGTTGTCGACGGTGAGCTCCCAATCGAGATAATTGCACATCTCCCACTCCTTCTGGTTTATCTTGCACAGGGTAAATATCCCTTGAGCCACGCATGCCACAGAAATTTCCATGCATAGAAACCGCGAACGACCCTGCACAGCTGCTGCAAACAAATCTGACTCCCTCACCCCGTCCTTCTTCAGTGACGATGTGCGGCAATCTGATATTGATGCGCGACAGTTGGCAGGACGAATACGATCCGACGACAGAAAGGGATGGGCTGGCGGCCAAGACTTGGTCAAGATGTAGTCGAGTTTGCGGTCGCTGAGCTGGCAGTATTTGGTTCGAATGCTGATGACCAGAAGACCAAACAAACATGCCGCTTGCCGAATCAATAAATAAGATCTATCTGTTCGTCATTGCCTGAATTGTTACCCTTGAAAGGAAAAGCCTGAGAAATGTAAAAATATGTGTAGAGCTTCCTGAACATGAAAAATCTGGAAATATTAGTATTATCAGAGACTGCCTTCTCGGCCACCTTAGCACTTTTGGCCTCAAGCTCACATGGTAAGTCGAGAGGGTCTGAATGTTTTGGCTCTCAGATGAAGGTATGGACCCTATGAGTGAGTGACAATATTTTCTCGAATTTACGCCCCAACTTCATCGCTCTTTGAATTTATTTTCGGCGGCATCCCCGAAATGGCAATAAACGGCCTAGTCGGCCACGCAGCCAAATCGTGAGCTTGCGCCGCTTCTATCCACCCCGCTGCATCCCAAATGGTTCAAGACATATAAATGAATGGTTCTAGACATATAAACCGTACATCTGAGGTGTATGGATAATAATACGAGCTCCCGTTCAAGCGAGGTGGGGCCCTAAAAGGGCTGTGAGAGCAGGATGGCAGGCCCTGTGAGATATAGACCACATCCAGGGCACAAATTATGATCCATATGCCTTCATAGGAAGTGTTTGAACATACCGAGTTGCACACAACATTTCCCACCCACACGCAACCCCTCTAAAAAAGTTCATCTACATGTGCAACGAAAATCCGATGGCTTTGGGCAGTAGCCCACTGCGACCGGGAACCTGTGCAGTCAAGACCCCAGTACTTTGGGAGGACATAGAGTCAGGTATGTTCAATGCAATAACCAAATTATAGGCTGGTAGCAAGTATAGCTGGTTTGCTAGAGAGTCGGCCGGAGTGCGCCACCCAGAAACTGCTTGAGGTCTTCATGGAGCGCATTGAGAGCGGAAATGATCCTCGCTCGCGAATGCGCTACAACGATACCATTCCCCTGAATCTAGGGATGAGTTTGAGCCTATAAACTTATGAATCGGTGGGGAATTGGTGGAGAAACAAGGAAGAGATGAGCGCAAAGGCTGTCCGGAAATAAGAAATGATGTTCGCATGCCGGCATCTTGGTCCAAGACTTCCCACAACTTTTGATCGCCGTGTCAGCTTGGGTCCCAACTTGACACACGACGTCCTCACAGGTCATATTCCACCCCGCAAACACTAATCCTCAAGATTTTACACTACACGACCTGATATTATGCAAGTGGCCGACTAGGTCGTTCGGCCGACTAGGCAGTCGCTGATAATAGAGCTTCTTAAACATCCGAAGAGTGTTCAATAATTGTTCCCGAGCATTTCTGCTTCAGGAGTGTGGTGAAAGAGGCCTTGAAGTAACAAAGTTCAGAACAAGCGAACAAGAGCAACCTCCGACACTGTACTATGCTGTTCAAGTTGGTGCTTTATTCATTCACTTTTTATTTTTTGATTGTGTCGAAACTTTTTTTTTGAGGTGTTCAAAACTTTTTTTTTCTGAGTTCAAGATTGCTCAAACTATTTATCCGAGTCCCTCAAAGTACTTATTTCTCGTTTTCACAATGTTCGAACTATTTTTTTCACCAATGTTCAACGTTGTCGAACAGGCCATTGTCATTGTGTGTACACAGTGCCGAGCCCCAGCGGTCATCCCGCACGCCCCCGATGGTGTACGTTAGCCCGACATCATAAAAACAAAGTTTCAGCGATCGAGAAAATAAATAGTTTCGGAAGTGTCGAAACAAGAAAAATAGTTTCAACGCTGCGAAACGAGAAAATAAATAGTTTGAAGCGCAGGAAAAAAAAGTTTTTGAGCAGCTCAAAAAAAAAGTTTCGACCCAACCGAAAAATAAAAAGTGAATGAATAAAGCACCAACTTGAACCGCATACTGTACGGACTGTTACCCTTCAAAGGAAAAAGTCCGAAAAATTGTGAAAATATTGGTAGAGCTTCGGTATCTGAGTAATACATATTTTATAGTAAGAAATGGGCCGAGACACAATTTTTGTTTCACGTTGGTTTTCAACTTTGCTTTCACAATTGGGCTTCATAGAACATCTTGAATATACAGTATATTGGCACTGGAAGTATTTCTGGGGGTCCATAGGTAGCAGGAGGATAGATTCAAATCACCGGTGTCTAGCTCTACGAGTGGCTGTGCTTGGTAGAGCTGGACACCGGTGATTTATGGCTGTGCTGTGGTATATGGTTTCGACGTTGATGCCTTCTAGAACCACACCCCTTTCTTTCAATGTTTCATTGCTTTTCAACTTCAATTCCTTCAAGGCCAAAACAGTTTTTCTTTCATTCCCTTCAGGGCTTCAAATAATTTGGGAAATCCTATTCTGTTTATGGAGCTAGAACGAGACCTTGTGCCTTTCTTTTGTAATTCAGGGGGATTTTACAGGAGTTTCTACATGAGGGAAAAAATAACTTGAACAACCAAGAAAAAAAAAACAACCAGGTAGAGTCTGTAACTTGAAGTGGATATCTATCGACGGCCTCGATTCAATGCCCAGAAAACTACTAAAACAGGTTTCTGGGTGCTATAAATGTCTGCAGGCCGTTTCCATGTTGTCAGATGCGTGATAACATGGCGTGGCTCAATCACCATCGCATCATCCTCTGGCTGCAAATCCACAACTGCAGTCATTAATTCTGGATGATCTGTATGGAACTGGATAGGCAGAGGTCGATGTTTGTGAACAACAACAAATGTTCTGAGAATATTGTCAAGTGGGATTTGCAAGATGGTCTTGATAACCCCTGTAGAGGTCCGGTTTTGTTTTGGGTCTGTTCCTGGCTCGTAGAATTGAACCAAGCTATTTGATGAATGTGAGGAGGAGCAGCTATATGTACGCTTGTCCAAATGAAAATTTTGACACTGTTTGCCTCGGGGTGGCAGTATCATAAACCGATGATCTGGATCAGGAAGAGTTATTGTTCCGGCCACATTGCGAGTGCCATAAAAATTGAGCTTGTACTCTCCGACTGAAGCCAGATACTCAAGGATTAAGGTGTACAGTGGCTTTGAAATTTCACGGCTCTTCTTGGCTAAGAATTTGGCTAAATGTTCTTCATCTAGCTCGGTGGGTGTTTGGAGTGTCTTGGGATCAGCGGGATCTAGAATGTTATCAAGGTCCTGCAATGCTACATTGTTGCCATCCTGCAGGTGTTTGTCGTGCTTCCTTGCAAGTAACCGCCCAAGACGAGCAAAGTGTCTGAGCCTGGTATAGTCCATATCATCTAAATTTGATGAGTGAGATTTGGTTGCAAAGCATGAGAGAAACATACAAAAGTGATCATTGGTGTTGATTTTCTGCAAAATGCCATTGACACGTTCACCCATAAACTCATTCTGACAAGCCAGAGGTCCCCAGTTTTTGAGAATATCCGGCACATGCATTGAATTGTGGTGTGTTGGGAGAACGTTAACATCTGGGTATAAGGTCTGAATGGAAGAGAAGTAGTTGGAGTATAAGTTCATGAACAAATCTGCGGCGGAGTTTGATGTTTTGAAAGATGCTACAATGTTTGTAGATCCAACCAGATCACAGAAACTCTGGAGCATAGCTTCATGCCTTGCCGGATCATCATCAAATCTCATTTCTGGTAAAACGAGTGGAAAGATGGCTGAGAACAAAGTGAGATATTGCTCTGCCTTCAATTTTCCGTGCTTTGGTTCACCCAGATTCCCTGGTGGACGGGACACATGTGTGGGGAGGGAGACCTCTCGAATACAGTGGCAAATATTTTCTAGGCGTTTCTTGGTGAATTTCCATGATCCTCGCACTGCAATGTCTGCAAATTCATCATCTCTGTTGTCATCATTATCATAATCTGTGTCATCTGGAGGGTTTGACTCTGGAACCGGTGTGGCGCCTGACATTGAACCGTCCATTGGATCATCAATATCTGGTGCTGGGGTGCCTGTGGGAGTTCTTTCATCATCACCATCATCATCTTCTTCTTCCTCAGACTGCATAGCTTCGAGATATTCGTCCCTCCACTTTGCAAATTCGTCAGGATTAAAATTAGCCTCATCATCGAGTACATCCTGTGCATCCACATCTGCACCGGCTTCGGATATATCATCGTCAGTCCAAAGATCATCATCATCTGCATCAAACTCTGCCAAATTTTTAGTCCTTCGTGCATCACGCCCTATTCCCCAAAGTACACGCAGTTGGTGTTCAAGCACACCTTGAAGCCAATTGTGCATGAAACCCAGTATAGTGTCCTTCACAGGATCACGGTTGTGGAGAAGGTGTATAGAGGCCCACCGGACCCCAGTTTTTCTCTCCAACTTGACCCTCTTTTCCTTGGTTGGTCGTCTGAGCCAGGATTTTGCCTGTTTGAGCACAGTGGCACCTATTCGCTTTGGCCATAACCAATAGTCGAGTCGACCCTTCTCATCGTTTTCAAGAAGACAGAAGGAACAAAACATCCTTGCAGAGTATGAGAGAAATCCCCCTGTCTCTCTTGCTGCTGGAAGGTCTGCTACCAAGGGAATAATTCGTGCTGTAACTTTCACGCCCTCTGGATGAGAGTATGTGTTTATAATTTTTCCTGGAAAATCATACGAGAGGATTGTCCTCATGATTGGATCAAGTAAAGGCAACAGTGTCCTAGCGGAGGGCTTGTTTGGTGATGGGGTTAATCCTATAATAAAAACATTCTCCGGCAGGTAGCGGACTTCAGGAGGCAGATTGAGACAATAAAGAAGAACTGTGCCAGTGGAAACTTGTTTTCCTTTCCATACATATGTATAAGTTTCTGAGAAAAATCACTGTTCAATTACATACCTGCTAGTTTGTTTGACCGCGGGTTGAACCAATCAATGTATAACCCAAAGATCAAGTTGTATTTGTCTCCCAACTTTTTTAGCTCCTTCCACCGTGGACTGTCCTGAAGATCTGCCATCTCTTCTCCGTCTGCAGCAGCAGGTCTGTGATACGATTTGGCCAGATGATCTTCAGTTGATTTTCGAGAGAGAAACCATTCAAGCCAAGATTCAAATTTCTGTGTGTTAAATGTTGTCATAGGAACACGTTTAGATTCCTTTCCCAACCGCTGTGTCCGCCAAAGTTCAGCTTTGCAGCTGATGCGTGAATTCTTCGAAACCTTTGCTGTGCATCTCTCTGGCATTGTTGCCAGGGATGGGTACAGGGTATAGCACTTGGGGCAACATGGTGTTTGAATTATTTCAGGCTCGCTGGTGTAGTTCTGGTAGATGGTTCGAAGGTCCCTGGGAATCTGAAGCTTTGGGAGCTGAACAGGGATTCCTTGTGCGAGCAAGGCTACCTGCAGAAGATCCACAGCAGTAGTGAGAATAAATTGAAGAGCCTTCAAAATGGTGTTAGCAGTTTCGCGGCTGACACTAGCCTTCAGATTCAGCCAGACAATCAAGGCTGAACAGAGCTGGATAACGAGAGTGTTGTCAATCACAATGCCTATGAAAATGGGTTGTTTAGTGGAAAATCAGTCACAGAGATGTTGCACACCTGTTGAACTTTTTGCTTTGTCCTTGCCGACCTCCTCCTCATCAAACAGTTCTTGAACACCGGTAGGATGGGGATTGTGGCTTTTGGAGTCATGGGCATAATCGGGTGAACGATTGGCAGCCGCTGCAATTTCGTGGATCCGACGGAGCTGCTGACTGACTCTGTGTCCCGCTATTTTTTGGCCATCAACGATAACTTTGCGCTGGATGCACTCCGGGCAGGTGCAGATCACCTTCTTGCCCATAGAGCCTGAGTGAGAGTGGTTGGGTTTCAATCACCGTTGCTCGATGGCCTTTATATCACATTCACAGACCAACATTAATCAGTCCATCTGTCAATCTGTCCAACTTCAATCAAGGAATTTGTTTAAACCATCGGCCGTTCACAGCTCCGACTGTATTGATCCGCGGTGAAGTTGGTTACATACAGTCCGGTTACCCGAAGCCGGCATCTAAACAATATTGCTAACAAAGGGAAATGATGGCATGTGCAACGCCATGGCAAGTGTCGTTCATCTGCCATGAACCCACGGCCATGGCACTTGCCTGCAGTGTCATGATTGGGTTCTTGTTCCCCATCCATGTCTGCATCCTCATCCGCATCAGCATCTGGCTCATGCTGGTGCCTCCTTGGTCGTGAAATAAAATGAGCTTATCTTAAGATCTGGGAGGTTCAACCGCCACGAGATCTATATGGTCCGCATATCTTTCAGTTCTGCTAAAGTAGTGTATTACGCCGTACCACGGGCCTGCAATGTGATCTTACAGTAGAACTTAAAGTCACGAACTTAGAGTTCCCGTTCGACAACTTCAAGTCCCACAGGACTTGAAGTCGCACAGGTCTTGAAGTTCTCGTTCCGAGACTTCAAGTTCTTGTTAGACTGATAAATTCTGAAATACATCGTAGATACAGAACGAAGGCGTACCATATACAATAGTAGAGATCATGTATGTTATATAGCGCATTATTCAAGATAAAATAAAAAAAAGAGTGTGTACGCGCTGCGCGTGGCTTCAAGACGTGCAAACCAACTTGAAAAGGTCCTCGGTCGCACTCGAGACCGGGAAGGGGATCCTGCCTCTAATGAGGACAAAAAGAGATGAAAGAAAAGATGACCGACACACCTGTGAACTCCCTCTCTCATCGCATGCAAGACCTTTACCAGCATCGATTCCAAATTCGCCAGGCCGCCGATTGAAGGAAAATTAAAGTACTCGTGGTGGAAGACGCCGCACGGGCACCGGCGAACGTCGCGGACGCCTCCCTCCCGGAACGCAAACAGGTGGAGAAAGCGTTCTGGAAAAATAATAATAAAAAAGATCGGTCAACTGAATGGGAGATGCGCAAGAAAGAGAAAATCGTACCTGCGTAGCATCGTCTCTGGACGATGTAGTGGCAGATCCAGACGTGCGTTTGCGTGGCGTCCTCGTCGCACCCGCGGTACTCGGTTTGGCGCGTTTCCATCCGGGACGAATGCCCCACTTTGAGCACGCAGCAGCTTAGCAGCTTCCGCCCTGTCATCTCCCCCCTTCGGTACGCATCGACGTCCTGGTTGTTGAAGCGCGCCACGATGTAGTCCGAGCCCTCACCCTCGCTGGCGAATGGGTGGAGCCGGCGTTTCGCCCGAAAATGGTACAATTTGCGTTCGTAAAACAGTCGAATTTTCGTCCTATAAGAAAAAAAGCTCAAAGCCGCATGGGAGCGCCCTCGAGCTGAAGGCGTACTGGACAGGGGCGCTCTGAAGTGATTTCAGGGCGGAGATTATCGTTCTCGGCGCCATTCAGAGGTGTTGGGTCTCGAGGACGATCCAAGAGACGGTGGAAAACTCGAAAATGCCGCGAGAACAGCCTTAGAACAGAGAGATAGCTGAAGCTGCTGGTGAACAAGCAGAGGGGCCAAGTGAAGCCACCAAGGCTTTAGACAGCACACAGAAGTTGGGTGAAGCTGTGTGGGAGCCAAAGAGGTGGGAGAATGAGGAGGGAGGAGGATGAGGATGGCTGCAGAGAACAAAGGACAAGTGCGAGAAAATGTGTCGAGTGCGAAAGAATCCAGGGATATCACAGCTAAAGAGAGAAAATGGAGGTGGATGCAAGCCAAGAGAGACGGGCGGTGAGCCCCAGCGGCAGTCTCGTTGATAAGCATGGAAAATGACCAGACTTGAAATCTATCAATTTCAATGTTCTTGTTCTACTTGCTGAAGTAGAACAATGCTTATTTATTACTTGGCCCACAATGAGAGCCATAGTGAGGTCCGGACTGTTGGCTAAAGGCACTTCACAAGAGATTACATTGTATAGACTTGCCTGGTCACCGATACCACGAGGGTCAACGGCCAGGTGGGCTACAATAGAATTTCACGTAATTCCATGTTCAACCATTCGATCGAATTGGGACATTTGGAAAGTGTCATATATCAAGGACATAACACATACCATCCATCTAGACTGTGAATTCATAAGGGATCCAGATTGCAGGTCAAATCAAATCGGCAGAGTTGTTGGTGCAGTTGCAAGCACAAGTTCGACATTTGTGACATATTAAGTCACTGTAACTTTAATCACACAAGCCTGGATGCCTTGGAGAGTTCAGGAATCGTTCAGGGACATTCAGTAACACTATCAGGATCAATACCTGCTGTGTATTTACGCGTAAATCATCAAAAGATTGTATTTACATGTAAATCAAAGTCCAACCATTCGGTTGAATTAGGGCACCATGGGAATAGTTGGGTGACAAAGGTGTCATCAGGTAGAGATGCAGGACAGCCAGTCTATCTATAAGGCTAAGCTGGTTGGCCCGGACAATCTCTACTACAATTTATCCGGACACGCTATACTTGGCACGTCTAAAGATAACAAGTCCATCAAGATATGATGGCAACACCTTAAAACAGAAAGATAGACGCACAGCTCTCGGGATAGAGCACTTATTTAACCGTTTAACCGGATCTTTTGATGCATGTACCTTTAAATAGCCAGGTCCGTTTATCCGTTGTAGTATTTATTTATTTTATCATGTGATGTATAATTCCTGTATAAATACTGGCAGGTTTCTAGTGGAAAGCCAGTGAATTCACCCCTTCTTGCTAGACGTACTCAGCTCAGCTGGTATTGTCGCTTGGGAAGCCTTGGATTCACTAGGAGTACCATTGGGAACTTGTTAGTTCTTTCTGTTATTCTTGGTCAAATATATTTGTTGGTTGTTGGATCTATGTGCGCATAAAGAATCTTAAGGAAACAGAATCGTATCGGGTCGTATCGGTTTCATATCGGGTCGTATCGGGTCATATTGGGTTTCATAAGGATTTGGGAAAGCACACGGACTGGTACAGATATTACAGCTGAGAACATTGAAGGATCACAAGTCTTGAGTCTATTGACTACCAAGCACTACCCCACACCACCCCATCGAGATAAAACCACTCTCTGCTTCGTCTAGACCTCATTAGAGTCTCTGGATCGGCTATTGGAGCGTTCCCAGTATTTACGTGTAAATAGCTATTACCAGATCTAGTTCAAATAGCAACCTAATACTTGGTTGGAACCCCGTACTCGCACCACTCGATTGTTTGGATTAGTGTTTAGTGTTGGTTTAGTGTTTGTTAGTGCTCAGGCATTGATAGACATTATTCTACATTTCACATCTGTTCAGGTAGTCAGTGTTTCATCTGGAGCCCACCGCGAGGGGTTCGTTTGAACTATTTCGAAGAAATAGTTATTGGCTGCGTTGTATTGAATTCCCGAACGATTCAATTGCGCATTTCTAGACCTTGAAACAGTCTATGAACAGAGTTATACCACTTTGTTTTCTTTTGAAAGCACTGTGAAGGACTTTCACGAAAGTGGAAGTCTCTGTTGTTGAGCCTTTTGCTCCACAGAACCCTAGAAAAATACCGCTTTGTTCTCCACTTTGGAAACATTGCGAAGGGCTTCCTTTGAAGTCTCTGTTGTTGAGCCTCTTGCTCCACAGAAACCGAAACATTTACCCTTGAATTACGCGTAAATACGCGAAATTCATATTTGATATTATGGGGACTCAAGGAGGGGTTCCAGGAGGAGGAGGAGGAGCACTGGCAAACTTAGCAGCTGCCCCAAATCACCAGAATGTGCCGACCACAGGCCATTTCAAAATTCCATACCCTTGGCATGACAATGCTCCGAGTTTCACTTCAGATAACTATGAGGAACTTAGGGACTTTGTGGACCAAGTCCGCCAGATCTTGAATTTGGCTGGCATAACTGATGAACAGCTCAAGAAAGAGCATTTCGTCGGTTATGTGCCATGGTCAAAGAAGCAGGCCTGGAAAAGCTTAACATCCTTCTCAGCTCCTTCTACTTTCGATGACTTCTTGAAAGAAATTTACAAGAGTTATCCTGAGATTGAAGCAGACAAGATCGGGTCCATGGGTACATTGGTTCAAATCTGCAAGCGGTACAAAGGGGTAGCTATGTCAGAGGAGGGCAAATTGAGACGCTTTGGTGTGGATTTCCAGACCGAAATGTTGAAACTGCTGCAACCTCCAGTGCAGATCACGAACAAGCAGTCGGTTAAATTGTATTTGGCTACCTTAGATGAATCGTTTGCAAATAATTTGAGGTTGACCATCAGTTCTACCAGACTATTGAAGGCTCAGATTCTTGGATTAAATCCGGCTCCACTACGTAGAGGAGACCCAATAGAATTCAAAGACCTAGTCATCATGGCAGAGCAAATGGCAGCCACGGAGGATCTATCTTCGGATATTTTTCTGGTACCTGAGGTTGGCCGTAATGTCAACTTCCCTACTGCAAAAATGAAAGAGAAAGATGAACGGTTCGACGACATTATCAGGGTAATTGCCAGTATCAAGGACCAGATGCAATTGCACCAGAAACAAGTACAGTCTCTTCAGGTCGAGTCAATGAACCGCCATGAGGAGATTTTACAAGTTTTCAACCAGGGCATGGGCTCAAATGGCCATTCGGGTAATTTGGCCAGTGATAGACAGTCTGAATGCTTTTATTGCGATCAGACTGGTCATTTTTCTCGTGAATGCCCATACAAGGAGGAAGCCTTGACCAAAGGCTTGGTCATCATTGAGGACGGGAAAATCAAGCTTGGGGATGGCAATTGGATACCATTTGGGCCTGGAAGTCAACGTTGGAAAGTGGATAACTACTGGCGCAATAAGTCTATTGATCAGAACAATGATTATCAGCCTGCCATGTCTCAATCCTACGCTGATGATGATGAAAGACAACCAGATCCATATGACCAGGCATTGGATGAAATCTTGACACTCAAGGTACGGCTCGCAAGGGCTGTAAATCAGGCTCAATCAACTTTCATGAATGTCCCACAGGTGGTTCAACCCACTTTTGTTCCACAGCCAGTACAGGTCAGCCCCAACTGCAAAGAATCGATTTGAATCAAACTTTTCAGTCGCTTTTGGCAAGGGTTCAAGCGGGAGAAATCCTACTTCAGCAAGGGCAGATTTGAATTGGGATTGGAGAGAGAAGACAGCAAGGGCTGTTGAAAGGAAAGCAGTGATAAAGTAGTTCACTTGTCAGAGATCACAAAATGAAGAGGGCCAAAGAGGGCTGATAGGTGAAATGAATGAAAACAATGGTGCAGTCCAGCCAACTGATTTTCGCGTAAATTGCGTAAATTGTCAAAGGGATGTTGAAAAAAATGGTAGTTCAATCCTGTGGTGCAAGGAAAGCCAGTTGATGGCCTGGATGAATCTGGTTAATGGCTCTGAACGATTCTGAGCACTTGGCTGTGTCTAACCGACACATCAGGTCGCTTACATGTGATATGGCAATGTGTACTGGGGACAACAAATATTAATTAATTAAACACCCCAGTCCTCACTTGTCGAAGCAAATCAAACATGCTATTGATTCAAATTCACTCAAAGCCAGAAATGAGACTTTCGAACTGGCAAGGCAGTGCTTACCTCGGCTAAAATATGCGGTGCTGGAGGACTGGGAATTTTCTTGAACACACAATAAACCAGAAAGTGATGAAGTCTGGTCTGCAGTTCAGATTGAATTCCTGGACTCTGCAAATGTACGCAGGCCAGGGATGCGAGCAGCCATGGTTCCTGATGGGTCTATAACCAAAAGATGTTGGCTAGATGATGTTTGATGCCCTGAATGACCTCTCATTCCCTGGGAAATTTGTGCCAAGTGCGAATTTGCAAGCAAGGTGTATTGAACTATCATATCCGTTGGAACTGGTATGAGTTACAAATTACGCGTAAAAATACGTGGAAACTACACTCACCAAATCTCTGGGATAGTCTTCAATTGGACAGGACAGTTCATGTTCCATAGAGAGGGATGAATCGTTTGAGCGATGCTGAATGATGATATGTGGGCCTTGGAATATTTCTGGCTTGTATTGAACTACAAGTTAAAAATGTGACATCTAAGCTGAAATTTATTGCCGCTGGTATAACTGGGGCAGTTAAAATTTTTGTTTGGGGGAGAGGGTACTCACCATGGAATATATTCAGCATTGGGACCAAAGATGTTGCCGAAATCTTGTAATTGAAACTCGGATGGATTTACGCGGAAATTGCAGTTCAAATCTGAGGACCTGTTCTTGCCTGGGACATGATTTATTGCAGTCATGGAAACAAAACTTGGGATCATGGTTACAATTATGATCGGATGTATGATGGGCTGGAGCTTTCATTATGCTTTCTGGAGAAGACTGGGTCGGAATTTCCGGACTCCGGGCTGACCAACAAATTTTGGCTTGAACTAGGGCATACTGGCTAATGTTGAAGTCAATATCACAGTAGAATAATGCTGTGCTATTTTCTTCAACAGTTCTGAGGTAGAAATAATATGGGACGTGTGAATTGGACTTGGGCGCGACGAGCCAGAAACTTTGACAGCGGCAATCAATTTCGATCATGATCGACTGAACTTAGTTACCGCTTTCGGAAAAATATTGATCAATGTTATATTTGGGGACCGAGACCTTGCCGCCCCATAACCACGGTTGGCAAATGAATTCAAAGTCTAGAAAAGAGCACTGTTGACCGGGGACGGTCAAAATTTATGTTTGGGGGAGATGATAAGCATGGAAAATGACCAGACTTGAAATCTATCAATTTCAATGTTCTTGTTCTACTTGCTGAAGTAGAACAATGCTTATTTATTACTTGGCCCACAATGAGAGCCATAGTGAGGTCCGGACTGTTGGCTAAAGGCACTTCACAAGAGATTACATTGTATAGACTTGCCTGGTCACCGATACCACGAGGGTCAACGGCCAGGTGGGCTACAATAGAATTTCACGTAATTCCATGTTCAACCATTCGATCGAATTGGGACATTTGGAAAGTGTCATATATCAAGGACATAACACATACCATCCATCTAGACTGTGAATTCATAAGGGATCCAGATTGCAGGTCAAATCAAATCGGCAGAGTTGTTGGTGCAGTTGCAAGCACAAGTTCGACATTTGTGACATATTAAGTCACTGTAACTTTAATCACACAAGCCTGGATGCCTTGGAGAGTTCAGGAATCGTTCAGGGACATTCAGTAACACTATCAGGATCAATACCTGCTGTGTATTTACGCGTAAATCATCAAAAGATTGTATTTACATGTAAATCAAAGTCCAACCATTCGGTTGAATTAGGGCACCATGGGAATAGTTGGGTGACAAAGGTGTCATCAGGTAGAGATGCAGGACAGCCAGTCTATCTATAAGGCTAAGCTGGTTGGCCCGGACAATCTCTACTACAATTTATCCGGACACGCTATACTTGGCACGTCTAAAGATAACAAGTCCATCAAGATATGATGGCAACACCTTAAAACAGAAAGATAGACGCACAGCTCTCGGGATAGAGCACTTATTTAACCGTTTAACCGGATCTTTTGATGCATGTACCTTTAAATAGCCAGGTCCGTTTATCCGTTGTAGTATTTATTTATTTTATCATGTGATGTATAATTCCTGTATAAATACTGGCAGGTTTCTAGTGGAAAGCCAGTGAATTCACCCCTTCTTGCTAGACGTACTCAGCTCAGCTGGTATTGTCGCTTGGGAAGCCTTGGATTCACTAGGAGTACCATTGGGAACTTGTTAGTTCTTTCTGTTATTCTTGGTCAAATATATTTGTTGGTTGTTGGATCTATGTGCGCATAAAGAATCTTAAGGAAACAGAATCGTATCGGGTCGTATCGGTTTCATATCGGGTCGTATCGGGTCATATTGGGTTTCATAAGGATTTGGGAAAGCACACGGACTGGTACAGATATTACAGCTGAGAACATTGAAGGATCACAAGTCTTGAGTCTATTGACTACCAAGCACTACCCCACACCACCCCATCGAGATAAAACCACTCTCTGCTTCGTCTAGACCTCATTAGAGTCTCTGGATCGGCTATTGGAGCGTTCCCAGTATTTACGTGTAAATAGCTATTACCAGATCTAGTTCAAATAGCAACCTAATACTTGGTTGGAACCCCGTACTCGCACCACTCGATTGTTTGGATTAGTGTTTAGTGTTGGTTTAGTGTTTGTTAGTGCTCAGGCATTGATAGACATTATTCTACATTTCACATCTGTTCAGGTAGTCAGTGTTTCATCGTCGTGGCCGACGACGGTGGGAACGAATCGCCGTAAGTACAGCGTGTGGCGCGCGCGGAAAGGAATCCCGACTCGGCCGACCGGGCCGGATCGGGCCGGTCGGCCGATGGATGGCCGAGGCACTCCCCGCCGCTCGTCTTCCATCGGCACGGGCGGGACTGGCGTGAGAGGCGACTCGGGCGGGACAGACACGCTCGTCGTGCGCGCCCTCGTCCGTAGCCGTACTACTCGCTCCCACGCAAACCTCTCCTCCTCCCGTTCCCGTTCCCGCTCCCCCGGTGACCCCGCCTCCACGCACGCGTCGCTCTCGAGCCCCTTGTGCGTGCGTTTCGCGCGCGGCACGGCGGGCTTCTCCAGGATCGAGTGCGCGAGCACTCCCTCCTCCGCCTGCTTGGTCGCGCTCTTCGTCTGCTTGGTGCTTGGTTCGCGAGGTCCGCGGGCGACATGAGCGAGAGCGCCTTGGGCGAGATGGTGCGGTGATAAGCCGTGAAACCAAGTACACATGAATTTTGCGATTTTGCACGATTCAGCGTGTCAACACGCACTGAGGGACCATCAGGGCACTCTGACTGAGTGGTTCAGTCTATTAGCACAAGCTACGAGGTTAACGAGGACTTCTACCGGTACCTTCACAAATGGGGCCACCAGATATCTTAGTTAACTAAGGAAACTTGACGATGGTGGCAGAGAAACTAGGACATACAAGGCCTAAGGCTGCTTGCTAGGACACAAACAGAATACCAAAGAGGTTGCGAGGTCAAATATACCAAGTGCTGGCAGGCAACAGTGGGAAGAACCCAATTATTCGCGACAAGACTATTTAGACCTGTTTTACCCAAAACTGAGGACGCGTTTGATCACGCATTGGGTCCAGACCGAGTCTGGGGATGACTTGAACAGTAGGACATGATCCAGCCGTTTAGCCGCGAGGATAAACCAGAGAGAGAAAGACAGATTGCGATATTGTGGATGAACCACCAAACCAAACCACGGATTATGGGGTATCATTAGGAAGGTAGAAGAGATGTGCATGAGCTTCAAGACTAATCAGGCCCGGGACAAGAGGCTACAGACGAAGAAGACACTTTCTATCCACTTAATCAGCAATCACATGTGTCGTGTCAAACACCACATGTCCACCATATGTCTCCACAAGACACGACCAATCAGGAGCCAGGGATTAGGATTCAGGTGCCGCGAACCAACGGACATTGTACAGTAATCATCGTGATGTAAACAATAGGGCAGTAGTATAAAAGGGCAGCAGAAGAAGAGGGCAAGCTAGCACATCTAGGGGCGCTGTACACGTTGTGTCAGCCACTGGAACCGTCGCTCTGATAGCCGTGGAGGTTAGATTGCTTTGAACGAATCGTATACCAGACTCAGAATCAGAACACGGCAATTGATAGAACACGGCAATAGTCAGAACACGGCAAACAGACCCAGAACATTGAACAGAACACTGAAACAGTCGAAAGACACAAAAAGTGCAGACTTAACGGTCTTAAAACCTACCCTATACTGTCTCCTTGACGTCCTAGACGTTACTTGTCCAATACAGCTTGACTTGACCAGTCAAACCTTGCAAAAGCGCGAGCGACCCTTAGTTAACTAAGCGATCGACCGAGAAACCAGCTGCTATCAAGTCTAATACTTGACTTACACCCCCGAACTTGCACTCTGACTCTCTCTATTGAGGGGTTAGTTGTTGATAGTGTTGTGTGTTGTGTGTGGTTTAGAGTTCATAGCTCTGCTGCATTAGCATTTCGCATTTCGCATTCACACATACCTGAGAGTTAGCGTTTTCACCGGGCCCTCCGTTCCCGCTCCCTCCGCGTGCGATCGCGCACCTCGCGGTCGCTCCGGTCCCCCCGCTCCATTCGGGGGTTCCGGCGCGTCCGCGAGGGCCCCGCAACCGGTGCTGACCCTTGGCGATGGGCCTCCTGTGCCGCGCGTCGCTTGTTGACGCGAGGCGGTCCAAGGGGCCGCGCGCGACTGCACTGGATGTGCTTCGCCCGGCACCGGCGGCAGGCGGTGCGTCCCGCCTCGACCACACACACCTCCCCACTCCTCCGGCAAGAGTCGCAAGCTAAGAAAATCAAAACCGTTAGTACCGGAACCTCTGGTTTTCACTGCGACGCACCGTTCTCCCCCTCCTCTCGACGTCGCTGTCGTCCTCGTCGTTCAGCTCGTCCACCTCGCCTCCCCCCTCCGCACGCTCTGGCGACACCGACTTCAACGTTTCTATCACCGGCAATTCGTCGAATTCCGGAGCCTCCGCGTCGAGCGCCTCCAGGTCTCGAATGAGCTGGAGGGCACGAGCGGCCTCCTCATTCGCCACTTCCGCGCGTTGCGCGGCCTCCTCCGCCTGTTCCTGGTACGCCGAGATAAGGCATACCCGGCGCTGCTCCCTCTCCTCGTAGAACCGCTGGGCGGCCTCTTCGCGCAGCTCCGTCGTGGTCGCTCGTGCCTTCCCCTTCCCGGATTTTTTGCCGTTGCCGGCGTCGCTGCGGTCGCTGTGGCTAGACCCCTCGCGCCCACCGTTGCTATTTCCGTTGGACGACATCGTTTTCTGGTGTTTTTGTCCGGAGGTGGTGGTGGACGAAAGAAAGAAAGGTCTGAGTCAAAACCAACAGCACGTGACTTTTTGATCTTGTTTATTTTCCCACGCTTCTTCATTGTTCGACAAACTTCATTCCTTTTGGGTTCCTCATGGGAGAGGAACCTAAGAGGGGGATACTGTTATATCCATGCAACATCCCCAGTATTCTCGTCGACCTTCCGGTAGCTCCGGTAGGTTCCGAGGCTCCGGTATACTACCGGAGCCTCCGAACCATCCGGTACCATCGGGTTTTTACGCAATGAAGGATTACTGAGCGTTTCCCGTTTATCCGTCTTCCTTCCTTTCCACTTATTGTCATACGACTTCTCATCAGCCCATCTGACTTGACTTATTGTTAAGAACCACTCTCCTTCCTTTTATGGAATACAATTAGATACTTAGTATAAATACGTCTTTAATATTTCCTGTACGTCAGATTGATAATTGACGTTGCTTGGCTCATTTCCCTTGCACTGAGTCGTCTCCGTTCTCTCCGGTTCCCTCCGGTACTCCGACTCGTCTTCCTCTATCGGGTACCTGCCGGTTAGGGTAGTCGCTCACCCTTGACCCCCTGTGGTGTTGTGATCCTCCTCCGTATACGTTCCGGACCCTCCGGCTCTCCGACGCTCCGACATACCGGAGCCTCCGGTCCTTCGGCCATTTACTCTTCGGGTCCACCCCGGCTCGGTATATAACAGCAGCACAGAAATACACATTTAATGCATTTTCAGGCTTGGCCAAATTGCCAGCTTATCAACGACCTTCTGACTTGTCTTTTCCCTATTTCTCCACCAATTCCTGGCCGATTGACAAGTTTGTGGGCTCGTTCTCTTCCCTTGGTCTCTGCGAGTGACCTAGTCTCATGCAATATGCTGGAATACATTTTCCTCGCATCGTCTATCATGCAAAAGATCTTCCACCTGAGCTTGAGTTTCACAAACCGGACACCTCTACAGCGAGCGACACAAGGCTGCTACTGACCCAGAACTTGATGACTGCATCAAGGATGGCCCACTCTGTATTGTTTCTGGTCACTCAACATTTTCACTTCCCAATTTCCTGGTAACGGCGGAACTCTACGGCAAACCGTGGAAATTCAGTTGCACGTATAAGTGGACTTTTTACGAATGGTTGTTGGCATGTGGGTGGCATCCCTGGTGGATAGGCCATCCTAGTACATCCTATGGAGTCATATGTATCTCCATCTGAGGTCTCAATACCCTCTGTAGTTTGTAACCCACTCCATTCTGCCCAGATCCCATTTTTACTCATTCCGGTGACTTAAGAGCGAAATATTTATTGTCTTCATATACCTCAGATGTACATTTGGAGTGTCTAGAATAATGTAATTATATCTCCTCAATGATATTGGATACACTGAAATGGCTGGCATGAGTCTTAACAGACGGTTTTGCAAGGTGGCCGACTAGCCTGTTTTTTTCTATTTTGGGATACCGCCAGAAAATAAATTCGGTAGACCATGAAATTGCCGCGTAAATTCGCGTAAATTATCTCAAGTCACTCCCAGGAGGCATGCCTTTGATTAAAAGTACATAAACCTGTATCTAGTCCCCTGGATGTGCGTGCTCGACGTCAAAAATGCTAAGGTGGCCGAGTAGGCAGTTTCTGATAATAGCGGAAGTTTGAAAGTCAATGAAAAAAAGAGAGGCAGAAAATGTGAT